>JAJQKJ010002653.1:0-337919 GCA_029574335.1 Rana kukunoris
AATGTCCCATGGTGGGGGTAGACAGTCCCTCTTCAGGTGAATGTCCCATGGTGGGGGGTAACAGTCCCTCTTCAGATGAACGTCCCATGGTGGGGGGGTAGACAGTACCCTCTACAGATGAATGTCCCATGGTGGGGGGGTAGACAGTCCCTCTTCAGTTGAATGTCCCATGGTGGGGGGTAGACATCCCTCTTCATATGAATGTCCCATGGTGGGGGGTAGACAGTCCCCTCTTTAGATGAATGTCCCATGGTGAAGGGGGTAGACAGTCCCTCTTCAGATGAATGCCCATGGTGAGGGGGTAGACTGTCCCTCTTTAGATGAATGTCCCATGGTGGGGGGTAGACAGTCCCTCTTCAGATGAATGTCCAACGGTGACGGGGGTAGACAGTCCCTCTTCAGATGAATGTCCCATGGTGGGGGGTAGACAGTCCCTTTTCAGATGAATGTCCCATGGTGGGGAGTAGACAGTCCCTCTTCAGATGAATGTCCCATGGTGAGGGGGGTAGACAGTCCCTCTTCAGATGAATGTCCCATGGTGGGGGGTAGACAGTCCCTCTTCAGATGAATGTCCCATGGTGGGGGGTAGACAGTCCCTCTTCAGATGAATGTCCCATGGTGAGGGGGGTAGACAGTCCCTCTTCAGATGAATGTCCCATGGTGAGGGGGGTAGACAGTCCCTCTTTAGATGAATGTCCCATGGTGGGGGGGGTAGACAGTCCCTCTTCAGATGAATGTCCCATGGTGAGGGGTAGACAGTCCCTCTTCAGATGAATGTTCCATGGTGGGGGGTAGACAGTCCCTCTTCAGAAGAATGTCCCATGGTGGGGGGTAGACAGTCCCTCTTCAGATGAATGTCCCCATGGTGGGGGGTAGACAGTCCCCTCTTTCAGGTGAATGTCCCATGGTGGGGGTAGACAGTCCCTCTTCAGATGAACGTCCCATGGTGGGGGGGTAGACAGTCCCTCTACAGATGAATGTCCCATGGTGGGGGGTAGACAGTCCCTCTTCAGTTGAATGTCCCATGGTGGGGGGTAGACAGTCCCTCTTCATATGAATGTCCCATGGTGGGGGGTAGACAGTCCCTCTTTAGATGAATGTCCCATGGTGAAGGGGGTAGACAGTCCCTCTTCAGATGAATGTCCCATGGTGAGGGGGGTAGACTGTCCCTCTTTAGATGAATGTCCCATGGTGGGGGGTAGACAGTCCCTCTTCAGATGAATGTCCAACGGTGACGGGGGTAGACAGTCCCTCTTCAGATGAATGTTTCATGGTGGGTGTAGACAGTCCCTTTTCAGATGAATGTCCCATGGTGGGGAGTAGACAGTCCCTCTTCAGATGAATGTCCCATGGTGAGGGGGGTAGACAGTCCCTCTTCAGATGAATGTCCCATGGTGGGGGGTAGACAGTCCCTCTTCAGATGAATGTCCCATGGTGGGGGGTAGACAGTCCCTCTTCAGATGAATGTCCCATGGTGAGGGGGATAGACAGTCCCTCTTCAGGTGAATGTCCCATGGTGAGGGGGGTAGACAGTCCCTCTTCAGATGAATGTCCCATGGTGAGGGGTAGACAGTCCCTCTTCAGATGAATGTTCCATGGTGGGGGGTAGACAGTCCCTCTTCAGGTGAATGTCCCATGGTGGGGGGTAGACAGTCCCTCTTCAGATGAATGTCCCATGGTGGGGGGGGGGTAGACAGTCCCTCTTCCCATGCATGATATCCCATGGTGGGGGGTAGACAGTCCCTCTTCAGAAGAATGTCCCACGGTGAGGTTGGTAGACAGTCCCTCTTCAGCTGAACGTCCCATGGTGGGGGGTAGACAGTCCCTCTTCAGGTGAATGTCCCATGGTGGGGGGTAGACAGTCCCTCTTCAGAAGAATGTCCCATGGTGAGGGGGGTAGACAGTCCCTCTTCAGGTGAATGTCCCATGGTGTGGGGTAGACATTCCCTCTTCAGATGAATGTCCCATGGTGAGGGGGGTAGACAGTCCCTCTTCAGATGAATGTCCCATGGTGAGGGGGGTAGACAGTCCCTCTTTAGATGAATGTCCCATGGTGGGGGGGTAGACAGTCCCTCTTCAGATGAATGTCCAATGGTGACGGGGGTAGACAGTCCCTCTTCAGATGAATGTCCCATGGTGTGGGGTAGACAGTCCCTCTTTAGATGAATGTCCCATGGTGAAGGGGGTAGACAGTCCCTCTTCAGATGAATGTCCCATGGTGAGGGGGGTAGACAGTCCCTCTTTAGATGAATATCCCATGGTGGGGGGTAGACAGTCCCTCTTCAGATGAATGTCCAACGGTGACGGGGGTAGACAGTCCCTCTTCAGATAAATGTCCCATGGTGGGGGGTAGACAGTCCCTTTTCAGATGAATGTCCCATGGTGGGGAGTAGACAGTCCCTCTTCAGATGAATGTCCCATGGTGAGGGGGGTAGACAGTCCCTCTTCAGATGAATGTTCCATGGTGGGGGGTAGACAGTCCCTCTTCAGATGAATGTCCCATGGTGGGGGGTAGACAGTCCCTCTTCAGATGAATGTCCCATGGTGAGGGGATAGACAGTCCCTCTTCAGGTGAATGTCCCATGGTGAGGGGGGTAGACAGTCCCTCTTCAGATGAATGTCCCATGGTGAGGGGTAGACAGTCCCTCTTCAGATGAATGTTCCATGGTGGGGGGTAGACAGTCCCTCTTCAGAAGAATGTCCCATGGTGGGGGGTAGACAGTCCCTCTTCAGATGAATGTCCCATGGTGGGGGGTAGACAGTCCCTCTTCAGGTGAATGTCCCATGGTGGGGGGTAGACAGTCCCTCTTCAGATGAACGTCCCATGGTGGGGGGGTAGACAGTCCCTCTACAGATGAATGTCCCATGGTGGGGGGTAGACAGTCCCTCTTCAGTTGAATGTCCCATGGTGGGGGGTAGACAGTCCCTCTTCATATGAATGTCCCATGGTGGGGGGTAGACAGTCCCTCTTTAGATGAATGTCCCATGGTGAAGGGGGTAGACAGTCCCTCTTCAGATGAATGTCCCATGGTGAGGGGGGTAGACAGTCCCTCTTTAGATGAATGTCCCCATGGTGGGGGTAGACAGTCCCTCTTCAGATGAATGTCCAACGGTGACGGGGGTAGACAGTCCCTCTTCAGATGAATGTCCCATGGTGGGGGGTAGACAGTCCCTATTCAGATGAATGTCCCATGGTGGGGAGTAGACAGTCCCTCTTCAGATGAATGTCCCATGGTGAGGGGGGTAGACAGTCCCTCTTCAGATGAATGTCCCATGGTGGGGGGTAGACAGTCCCTCTTCAGATGAATGTCCCATGGTGGGGGGTAGACAGTCCCTCTTCAGATGAATGTCCCATGGTGAGGGGATAGACAGTCCCTCTTCAGGTGAATGTCCCATGGTGAGGGGGGTAGACAGTCCCTCTTCAGATGAATGTCCCATGGTGAGGGGTAGACAGTCCCTCTTCAGATGAATTTCCATGGTGGGGGGTAGACAGTCCCTCTTCAGAAGAATGTCCCATGGTGGGGGGTAGACAGTCCCTCTTCAGATTAATGTCCCATGGTGGGGGGTAGACAGTCCCTCTTCAGGTGAATGTCCCATGGTGGGGGGTAGACAGTCCCTCTTCAGATGAACGTCCCATGGTGGGGGGGTAGACAGTCCCTCTACAGATGAATGTCCCATGGTGGGGGGTAGACAGTCCCTCTTCAGTTGAATGTCCCATGGTGGGGGTAGACAGTCCCTCTTCAGGTGAATGTCCCATGGTGGGGGGTAGACAGTCCCTCTTCAGGTGAATGTCCCATGTGAGGGGGGGTAGACAGTCCCTCTTCAGATGAATGTCGCATGGTGGGGGGTAGACAGTCCCTCTTCAGATGAATGTCCCATGGTGGGGGGTAGACAGTCCCTCTTCAGAAGAATGTCCCATGGTGGGGGGTAGACAGTCCCTCTTCAGAATAATGTCCCATGGTGAGGGGGGTAGACAGTCCCTCTTCAGATGAATGTCCCATGGTGAGGGGGGTAGACAGTCCCTCTTCAGGTGAATGTCCCATGGTGGGGGGTAGACAGTCCCTCATCAGGTGAATGTCCCATGGTGGGGGGTAGACAGTCCCTCTTCAGATGAATGTCCCATGGTGAGGGGGGTAGACAGTCCCTCTTCAGGTGAATGTCCCATGGTGGGGGGTAGACAGTCCCTCTTCAGAAGAATGTCCCATGGTGGGGGTAGACAGTCCCTCTTCAGATGAATGTCCCATGGTGGGGGGGGGGGTAGACAGTCCCTCTTCCCATGCATGATATCCCATGGTGGGGGGTAGACAGTCCCCTCTTCAGAAGAATGTCCCATGGTGGGGGGTAGACAGTCCCTCTTCAGATGAATGTCCCATGGTGGGGGGGGGGGGGTAGACAGTCCCTCTTCAGATGAATGTCCCATGGTGGGGGGTAGACAGTCCCAATTCAGATGAATGTCCCACGGTGGGGGGTAGACAGTCCCTCTTCAGGTGAATGTCCCATGGTGGGGGGTAGACAGTCCCTCTTCAGATGAACGTCCCATGGTGGGGGGGTAGACAGTCCCTCTTCAGATGAATGTCCCATGGTGGGGGGTAGACAGTTCCTCTTCAGGTGAATGTCCCATGGTGGGGGGTAGACAGTCCCTCTTCAGGTGAATGTCCCATGGTGAGGGGGGGTAGACAGTCCCTTTTCAGATGAATGTCCCATGGTGGGGGGTAGACAGTCCCTCTTCAGATGAATGT
The DNA here is from genome assembly GCA_029574335.1 of Rana kukunoris. Classification (NCBI taxonomy): domain Eukaryota; kingdom Metazoa; phylum Chordata; class Amphibia; order Anura; family Ranidae; genus Rana; species Rana kukunoris. Next base: position 4,740 of record JAJQKJ010002653.1, read on the forward strand.
CCAATGGTGAGGGGGGTAGACAGTCCCTCTTCAGATGAATGTCCCATGGTGAGGGGGGTAGACAGTCCCTCTTCAGATGAATGTCCCATGGTGAAGGGGGTAGACAGTCCCTCTTCAGATGAATGTCCCATGGTGAAGGGGGTAGACAGTCCCTCTTCAGATGAATGTCCCATGGTGAGGGGATAGACAGTCCCTCTTCAGGTGAATGTCCCATGGTGAGGGGGGTAGACAGTCCCTCTTCAGATGAATGTCCCATGGTCAGGGGGGTAGACAGTCCCTCTTCAGATGAATGTCCCATGGTGGGGGGTAGACAGTCCCTCTTCAGATGAATGTCCCATGGTGGGGGGGTAGACAGTCCCTCTTCAGGTGAATGTCCCATGGTGGGGGGTAGACAGTCCCTCTTCAGATGAACGTCCCATGGTGGGGGGTAGACAGTCCCTCTACAGATGAATGTCCTATGGTGAGGGGGGTAGACAGTCCCTCTTCAGTTGAATGTCCCATGGTGGGGGGTAGACAGTCCCTCTTCAGGTGAATGTCCCATGGGGGGGTGTAGACAGTCCCTCTTCAGGTGAATGACCCATGGTGAGGGGGGGTAGACAGTCCCTCTTCAGATGAATGTCCCATGGTGGGGGGTAGACAGTCCCTCTTCAGATGAATGTCCCATGGTGGGGGGTAGACAGTCCCTCTTCAGAAGAATGTCCCATGGTGGGGGGTAGACAGTCCCTCTTCAGATGAATGTCCAATGGTGAGGGGGGTAGACAGTCCCTCTTCAGATGAATGTCCCATGGTGGGGGGTAGACAGTCCCTCTTCAGGTGAATGTCCCATGGTGGGGGGGTAGACAGTCCCTCTTCGGATGAATGTCCCATGGTGGGGGTAGACAGTCCCTCTTCAGATGAATGTCCCATGGTGAGGGGGGTAGACAGTCCCTCTTCAGATGAATGTCCCATGGTGGGGGGTAGACAGTCCCTCTTCAGAAGAATGTCCCATGGTGGGGGGTAGACAGTCCCTCTTCAGATGAATGTCCATTGGTGGGGGGGGGGGCGTAGACAGTCCCTCTTCCCATGCATGATATCCCATGGTGGGGGGTAGACAGTCCCTCTTCAGAAGAATGTCCCATGGTGGGGGGTAGACAGTCCCTCTTCAGATGAATGTCCCATGGTGGGGGGGGGGGGGGGTAGACAGTCCCTCTTCAGATGAATGTCCCATGGTGGGGGGTAGACAGTCCCTCTTCAGATGAATGTCCCATGGTGGGGGGTAGACAGTCCCTCTTCAGGAGAATGTCCCATGGTGGGGGGTAGACAGTCCCTCTTCAGATGAATGTCCCACGGTGGGGGGTAGACAGTCCCTCTTCAGGTGAATGTCCCATGGTGGGGGGTAGACAGTCCCTCTTCAGGTGAATGTCCCATGGTGGGGGTAGACAGTCCCTTTTCAGATGAATGTCCCATGGTGGGGGGTAGACAGTCCCTCTTCAGATGAATGTCCCATGGTGGGGGGTAGACAGTCCCTCTTCAGATGAATGTCCCATGGTGGGGGGGGGTAGACAGTCCCTCTTCAGAAGAATGTCCCATGGTGGGGGGTAGACAGTCCCTCTTCAGATGAATGTCCCATGGTGGGGGGGGGGGGTAGACAGTCCCTCTTTAGATGAATGTCCCATGGTGGGGGGTAGACAGTCCCTCTTCAGATGAATGTCCCATGGTGGGGGGTAGACAGTCCCTCTTCAGATGAATGTCCCATGGTGGGGGGTAGACAGTCCCTCTTCAGATGAATGTCCCATGGTGGGGGGTAGACAGTCCCTCTTCAGATGAATGTCCAATGGTGAGGGGGGTAGACAGTCCCTCTTCAGATGAACGTCCCATGGTGGGGGGGTAGACAGTCCCTCTTCAGATGAATGTCCCATGGTGGGGGGTAGACAGTCCCTCTTCAGGTGAATGTCCCATGGTGGGGGGTAGACAGTCCCTCTTCAGGTGAATGTCCCATGGTGAGGGGGGTAGACAGTCCCTTTTCAGATGAATGTCCCATGGTGGGGGGTAGACAGTCCCTCTTCAGATGAATGTCCAATGGTGAGGGGGGTAGACAGTCCCTCTTCAGATGAATGTCCCATGGTGAGGGGTGTAGACAGTCCCTCTTCAGGTGAATGTCCCATGGTGAAGGGGGTAGACAGTCCCTCTTCAGATGAATGTCCCATGGTGAAGGGGGTAGACAGTCCCTCTTCAGATGAATGTCCCATGGTGAGGGGATAGACAGTCCCTCTTCAGGTGAATGTCCCATGGTGAGGGGGGTAGACAGTCCCTCTTCAGATGAATGCCCATGGTGAGGGGGGTAGACAGTCCCTCTTCAGATGAATGTCCCATGGTGGGGGGTAGACAGTCCCTCTTCAGATGAATGTCCCATGGTGGGGGGTAGACAGTCCCTCTTCAGGTGAATGTCCCATGGTGGGGGGTAGACAGTCCCTCTTCAGATGAACGTCCCATGGTGGGGGGGTAGACAGTCCCTCTACAGATGAATGTCCCCTGGTGAGGGGGGTAGACAGTCCCTCTTCAGGTGAATGTCCCATGGTGGGGGGTAGACAGTCCCTCTTCAGGTGAATGTCCCATGGTGAGGGGGGGTAGACAGTCCCTCTTCAGATGAATGTCCCATGGTGGGGGGTAGACAGTCCCTCTTCAGATGAATGTCCCATGGTGGGGGGTAGACAGTCCCTCTTCAGATGAATGTCCCATGGTGGGGGGTAGACAGTCCCTCTTCAGATGAATGTCCAACGGTGAGGGGGGTAGACAGTCCCTCTTCAGATGAATGTCCCATGGTGAGGGGGGTAGACAGTCCCTCTTCAGGTGAATGTCCCATGGTGGGGGGTAGACAGTCCCTCTTCAGGTGAATGTCCCATGGTGGGGGGTAGACAGTCCCTCTTCAGATGAATGTCCCATGGTGAGGGGGGTAGACAGTCCCTCTTCAGGTGAATGTCCCATGGTGGGGGGGTAGACAGTCCCTCTTCAGATGAATGTCCCATGGTGGGGGGTAGACAGTCCCTCTTCAGATGAATGTCCCATAGTGGGGGGGGGGTAGACAGTCCCTCTTCCCATGCATGATATCCCATGGTGGGGGGTAGACAGTCCCTCTTCAGATGAATGTCCCATGGTGGGGGGTAGACAGTCCCTCTTCAGATGAATGTCCCATGGTGAGGGGGGTAGACAGTCCCTCTTCAGATGAATGTCCCATGGTGGGGGGTAGACAGTCCCTCTTCAGATGAATGTCCCATGGTGGGGGGTAGACAGTCCCTCTTCAGGTGAATGTCCCATGGTGGGGGTAGACAGTCCCTCTTCAGGTGAATGTCCAATGGTGGGGGGGTAGACAGTCCCTTTTCAGATGAATGTCCCATGGTGGGGGGTAGACAGTCCCTCTTCAGATGAATGTCCCATGGTGGGGGGTAGACAGTCCCTCTTCAGATGAATGTCCCATGGTGGGGGGTAGACAGTCCCTCTTCAGGTGAATGTCCCATGGTGAGGGGTAGACAGTCCCTCTTCAGATGAATGTTTCATGGTGGGTGTAGACAGTCCCTTTTCAGATGAATGTCCCATGGTGGGGGGTAGACAGTCCCTCTTCAGATGAATGTCCCATGGTGGGGGGTAGACAGTCCCTCTTCAGATGAATGTCCTGTGGTGGGGGGGGGGGGGGGGTAGACAGTCCCTCTTCAGATGAATGTCCCATGGTGGGGGGTAGACAGTCCCTCTTCAGATGAATGTCCCATGGTGGGGGGTAGACAGTCCCTCTTCAGATGAATGTCCCATGGTGGGGGGTAGACAGTCCCTCTTCAGATGAATGTCCCATGGTGGGGGGTAGACAGTCCCTCTTCAGAAGAATGTCCCATGGTGGGGGGTAGACAGTCCCTCTTCAGATGAATGTCCCATGGTGGGGGGTAGACAGTCCCTCTTCAGATGAACGTCCCATGGTGGGGGGGTAGACAGTCCCTCTTCAGATGAATGTCCCATGGTGGGGGGTAGACAGTCCCTCTTCAGTTGAATGTCCCATGGTGGGGGGTAGACAGTCCCTCTTCAGGTGAATGTCCCATGGTGGGGGGTAGACAGTCCCTCTTCAGGTGAATGTCCCATGGTGAGGGGGGGTAGACAGTCCCTCTTCAGATGAATGTCCCATGGTGGGGGGTAGACAGTCCCTCTTCAGATGAATGTCCCATGGTGGGGGGTAGACAGTCCCTCTTCAGATGAATGTCCCATGGTGGGGGGTAGACAGTCCCTCTTCAGATGAATGTCCCATGGTGAGGGGGGTAGACAGTCCCTCTTCAGATGAATGTCCCATGGTGAGGGGGTAGACAGTCCCTCTTCAGATGAATGTCCCATGGTGGGGGGTAGACAGTCCCTCTTCAGGTGAATGTCCCATGGTGGGGGTAGACAGTCCCTCTTCAGGTGAATGTCCCATGGTGGGGGGTAGACAGTCCCTCTTCAGAAGAATGTCCCATGGTGAGGGGGGTAGACAGTCCCTCTTCAGATGAATGTCCCATGGTGGGGGGTAGACAGTCTCTCTTCAGGTGAATGTCCCATGGTGGGGGGTAGACAGTCCCTCTTCAGAAGAATGTCCCATGGTGGGGGGTAGACAGTCCCTCTTCAGATGAATGTCCCATGGTGGGGGGGGGGGGTAGACAGTCCCTCTTCCCATGCATGATATCCCATGGTGGGGGGAAGACAGTCCCTCTTCAGAAGAATGTCCCATGGTGGGGGGTAGACAGTCCCTCTTCAGATGAATGTCCCATGGGGGGGGGGTAGACAGTCCCTCTTCCCATGCATGATATCCCATGGTGGGGGGTAGACAGTCCCTCTTCAGAAGAATGTCCCATGGTGGGGGGTAGACAGTCCCTCTTCAGATGAATGTCCCATGGTGGGGGGGAGGGGGGTAGACAGTCCCTCTTCCCATGCATGATATCCCATGGTGGGGGGTAGACAGTCCCTCTTCAGAAGAATGTCCCATGGTGGGGGGTAGACAGTCCCTCTTCAGATGAATGTCCCATGGGGGGGGGGTAGACAGTCCCTCTTCCCATGCATGATATCCCATGGTGGGGGGTAGACAGTCCCTCTTCAGAAGAATGTCCCATGGTGGGGGGTAGACAGTCCCTCTTCAGATGAATGTCCCATGGTGGGGGGAGGGGGGGTAGACAGTCCCTCTTCCCATGCATGATATCCCATGGTGGGGGGTAGACAGTCCCTCTTCAGAAGAATGTCCCATGGTGGGGGGTAGACAGTCCCTCTTCAGATGAATGTCCCATGGGGGGGGGGGGGTAGACAGTCCCTCTTCCCATGCATGATAGCCCATGGTGGGGGGTAGACAGTCCCTCTTCAGAAGAATGTCCCATGGTGGGGGGTAGACAGTCCCTCTTCAGATGAATGTCCCATGGTGGGGGGAGGGGGGGTAGACAGTCCCTCTTCCCATGCATGATATCCCATGGTGGGGGGTAGACAGTCCCTCTTCAGAAGAATGTCCCATGGTGGGGGGTAGACAGTCCCTCTTCAGATGAATGTCCCATGGGGGGGGGGTAGACAGTCCCTCTTCCCATGTATGATATCCCATGGTGGGGGTAGACAGTCCCTCTTCAGAAGAATGTCCCATGGTGGGGGGTAGACAGTCCCTCTTCAGATGAATGTCCCATGGTGGGGGGAGGGGGGGTAGACAGTCCCTCTTCCCATGCATGATATCCCATGGTGGGGGGTAGACAGTCCCTCTTCAGAAGAATGTCCCATGGTGGGGGGTAGACAGTCCCTCTTCAGATGAATGTCCCATGGTGGGGGGAGGGGGGGTAGACAGTCCCTCTTCCCATGCATGATATCCCATGGTGGGGGGTAGACAGTCCCTCCTCTGGCTGGGTGGGGATTGGCTGTAATCGGATCCTCGCGGTGTAATGGAATCTGGCCGTGGTGTCGGCTCCGGGGGGCTCCTCCCTCCTCCCTCCTCTCCCACCTGAGATCTCTACCTGTCCTCTGCTGGAGCCTCACAGTTCAGGCCAGTCAGAGTCCGGAGGATGGACCTCCTCGTCATCGTCCTCATCCTGGTGATTCCTGCTCATCGGGTCACAACAGGTGAGTGAAGTGTGAGCTGTGTGCCCGAGGGGCTGAGATCTCCGCTCAATATTCATTTCTCTTTCAGATTTCCTCTCTCAGGATCCTCGTCCTTCTTCCAGTGTTCCTGCCGACAGGTGAGTCCTCCTCGTCTCTGACTTCTCATCCCTGACCCCTCATCTCTGACTCCTCATCTCTGACTCCTCGTCCCTGACTCCTCGTCTCTGACTCCTCGTCCCTGACTCCTCATCTCTGACTCCTCGTCCGTGACTTCTCATCCCTGACTCCTCATCTCTGACTCCTCATCTCTGACTCCTCATCTCTGACTCCTCATGCCTGACTCCTCATCTCTGACTCCTCATCCCTGACTCCTCATCCCTGACTCCTCATTTCTGACTCCTCATCTCTGTCTCTTTGTCTCTGACTCCTCGTCCGTGACTCCTCATCCCGGACTCCTCATCCCTGACTCCTCATCTCTGACTCCTCGTCTCTGACTCCTCGTCTCTGACTCTTCATCCCTGACTCCTCATCTCTGACTCCTCATCCCTGACTCCTGATCTCTGACTCCTCATCTCTGACTCCTCGTGTCTGACTCCTCATCTCTGACTCCTCGTGTCTGACTCCTTATCCCTGACTCTTCGTCTCTGACTCCTCATCTCTGACTCCTCATCCCTGACTCCTCATCGCTGACTCCTCATCTCTGACTCCTCGTCTCTGACTCCTCATCTCTGACTCCTCGTCCCTGACTCCTTATCCCTGACTCTTCGTCTCTGACTCCTCGTCCGTGACTTCTCATCCCTGATTTCTCGTCTCTGACTCCTCGTTTCTGACTCCTCATCTCTGACTCCTCATCTCTGACTCCTCATGCCTGACTCCTCATCTCTGACTCCTCATCCCTGACTCCTCATCTCTGACTCCTCATCCCTGACTCCTCGTCCCTGACTCTTCGTCTCTGACTCCTCGTCCGTGACTCCTAATCTCTGACTCTTCATCTCTGACTCCTCATCCCTGACTCCTTTTCCTGAATTCTCTCCATCCCCCGGGCTTCTTCCTTCTCTCTGAGACGTAGAAGTGTCTTTATAGTGTATGGTGACATCTTACAGATAAATGATGAGGGGGGAGGGAATATAAGAAAAGCAATTTCTCCCTGTCATTCATCAATCTGCCGACTTCACCGAAACCCTCAGGACCAGAAATGTATTTTATTGGCTGTTATTACTTTGTTCAGGTGAAATCTTGTTGCTATGGGTTACTGCACCTCCCACACTCACACACCCCACACCCCACACACACCGTACACCAACACGCCGCACACACCGCACACCGCACACCCACACGCGTACACCCCACGCCGCACACCCCCCACCCACACGTCGCACACCACACACCGCACACCCACATGCCGCACACCCCACACACCCACACGCCGCACACCCCGCACCCACACACCGCACACCCACACACCCACACACCGCACACCCACACGCCGCACACCGCACACCCACACACAGCACACCGCACACCGCACACCCACACGCCCACGGCCACACGACACCCCACGCCGCACACCCCCCCCACCCACACGTCGCACACCACACACACCGCACACCCACATGCCGCACACCCCCCACACACCCACACGCCGCACACCCGCCCCACCCACACACCGCACACCCACACACCCACACACCGCACACCCACACGCCGCACACCGCACACCCACACACCGCACACCCACACACCGCACACCCACACGCCGCACACTCCACACGCCGCACACCACACTCTGCACACCCCACACGCCGTACACTCACACGCCGCACACACCGCACACCCACACGCCGCACACCCCACGCACACCCACACACCGCACACCCCACACACACCGCACACCCCGCACACGCCGCACCCACACCCCGCACCCACACACCACACACAACACACCGCACACCGCACACCCACACGCCGCACACCCCCCACCCACACGCCGCACACCCCACACCCACACGCCGCACACCCCACACACACCGCAGTCCCACACGCCCCACACACCGCACACACACGCGCCGCACACCCGCACACCCCACACCCACACGCCGCACACCCCACACACACCGCGCACCCACACGCCGCACACCCACACGCCGCACACCCCACACCCACACGCCGCACATCACACACCCACACGCCGTACACCGCACACCCACACGCCACACACCCCACACACCGTACCCCCCACACCCCCCACACCCACACCCCGCACCCCCCACACACCACACCAAACACACATCGCACACCCCGCACACGCCGCACCCACACCCCGCACCCACACACCACACACAACACACCGCACACCGCACACCCACACGCCGCACACCCCCCACCCACACGCCGCACACCCACACGCCGCACCCCCCACCCACACGCCGCACACCACACACCCACACGCCGCACACCCCACACACACCACAGTCCCACACGCCCCACACACCGCACACACACACGCCGCACACCACACGCCGCACACCCACACGCCGCACACCCCACACACACCGCGCACCCACACGCCGCACACCCACACGCCGCACACTCCACACGCCGCACACCACACCCTGCACACCCCACACGCCGCACACACCGCACACCCACATGCCGCACACCCCACACACCCCGCACACGCCGCACCCACACACAACACACCGCACACCACACACCGCACACCCACACGCCGCACACCCCCCACCCACACGCCGCACACCACACACCGCACACCCACACGCCGCACACCCCACACAAACCGCAGACCCACACGCCCCACACACCGCACACACACGCGCCGCACACCCGCACACCCCACACCCACACACCCCACACACCGCACACACACGCGCCGCACACCCCACACACACATCGCACACACACCCACACACCGCACACCCCACACACACTGCACGCCCACACGCCGCACACCCCGCACCCACACACCGCACACGACACCGCACACCACACACCGCACACCCACACGCCGCACACCCCACACCCACACGCCGCACGCCACACACCGCACACCCATACGCGGCACACCCCACACACACCGCCCACCCCACACACACCGTACACGACACACCGCACACCCCGCACCCACACACCGTACACGACACACCGCACACGCCGCACACCCCACACCCACACGCCGCACACCGCACACCCACACGCCGCACACCACACACGCCACACACCGCACACCCACACGCCGCACACCCACGCGCCGCACACCCAAACGCCGCACACCCCACACCCACACATCGCACACCCCGCCCCCACACACCGCACACCCACACCACACACCCACACGCCGTACACCGCACACCCACACGCCACACACCCCACACACCGTACCACCCACACCCCCCACACCCACACCCCGCACCCCCCACACACCACACCAAACACACATCGCACACCCACACGCCGCACACCCCACACCCCCCACACTCACACACCGACACGCCGCACACACCACACGCCGCACCCCGCACACCCACACGCCGCACACCCCACACACACCGCACACCAACGCGCCGCACACCGACACGCCGCACACCCCACGCACACCCCACACCCACACACCACACACCCCGCCCCCACACACCGCACACCCACACCACACACCCACACGCCGTACACCGCACACCCACACACGCCACACACCCCACACACCGTACCCCCAACACCCCCCACACCCCGCACCCCCCACACACCACACCAAACACACATCGCACACCCACACGCCGCACACCCCACACCCCCCACACTCCCACACCGACACGCCGCACACACCACACGCCGCACCCCGCACACACCGCACACCCACACCCCCCACACTCACACACCGCACACTCACACAGCGCACCCCGCACACCCACCCGCACCGGACCCCAAACACCACACGCCGCACCGCGAACACCCCACCCACACACCGCACACGCCCGCCTCTCCACCTTCTGCCTGAAATATTCATGTGGCCGTCTTTTGATGTTCAGTGATTGTCGGGATTTCCTGCCATCTCCAGTATTGATTGTGATTGGTCAGATAATTGAGGTGAAATCATTGATTTGTGTAGATTGATACAGAAATCCCACCTGACAGAGAGAGGAGAACCTCCCTGCGCGTTCCCCGGAGTCCTTAGTCAGTCCTGGTGGAGCTCCATGGACTGGGTATGGTCCCCGTATAGTGAGGACTGGGTCTGGTCCCCGTATAGTGAGGACTGGGTCTGGTCCCTGTATAGTGAGGACTGGTCCCCGTATAGTGAGGATTAGTCTCCTTATAGTGAGGACTGGGTCTGGTCCCTGTATAGTGAGGACTGGGTCTGGTCCCCGTATAGTGAGGACTGGGTATGGTCCCCGTATAATGAGGTCTGGTCTTCGTATAGTGAGGACTGGTCCCCGTATAGTGACATTCTTTCTCCGGAGTATAAATGACATTCCTCGGCCTGGCATAGTATGTGTTCTGCATGAGCGGCGCTGGGTGCGGATTACCTGCACAGAACAGACTGAGCCTTGTTCTCTTCTTCCCAGGAACAAGAGCCGAGCCGTCCTTCAGAAAGTGGATCCCACATCCCAAGGAGCTCAGGTAAGGAGATCCCCGAAGGGAGGTGACACCAAATCTATACATTACAGAGCGCGGCCTCAGCCGGACCCCGGCTCTCCCTCAGCCGGACCCCGGGCTCTCCCACGCCAAGCCGGCAATAGCAACCGAGGGAAATGACAGCTGCAATCTCTGCTGCTATCATTTCATGTTCTACAAGCTCCGCCGCCTCACCTCGACGCTCCTATTCCCGGAAAACACAAATCTGCCTTGTAGAGTGCCAGGAAAAGGTTTCCGAACCCAAAGATTTCCCACAACGCCATTTATTCCTCAATCTGGGATAATACAACCCCCATCCCAAAAATTCCATGTATTCCTCAATCTGGACACCTCCAGTCACCTCTACCTGGTCCACCCTCCAGATAATATTCTCTTTAGTGATTGATGCGTTTTGGTTGGTGGGTTTTGGTTGGTGGGTGTTGGTTAATGGGTGTTGGATGGCGGTTGTTGGATGGTGGTTGTTGGATGGTGGGTGTTGGTAGGTGGGTGTTGGTAGGTGTTGGTTGGTGGGTGTTGGTTGGTGGGTGTTGGTTGGTGGGTGTTGGATGGTGGGTGTTGGTTGGTGGGTGTTGGATGGTGGGTGTTGGTTGGTGGGTGTTGGATGGTGGGTGCTGGGTGTTGGTTGGTGGGTGTTAGTTGGTAGGTGTTAGTTGGTAGGTGTTGGTTGGTGGGTGTTGGTTGGCGGGTGTTGGTTGGCGGGTGTTGGTTGGTGGGTGTTGGTTGGTGGGTGTTGGATGGTAGGTGTCGGTGGTTGTTGATTGGTAGGTGTTGGTTGGTGGGTGTTGGTTGGTGGGTGTTGGTTGGTAGGTGTTGGTTGGCGGGTGTTGGTTGGCGGGTGTTGGTTGGTGGGTGTTGGTTGGTGGGTGTTGGTTGGCGGGTGTTGGTTGGTGGGTGTTGGATGGTAGGTGTTGGTGGGTGGGTGTTTGTGGGTGTTGGTTGGTAGGTGGTGGTGGGTGTTGGATGGTGGGTGTTGGTTGGTAGGTGTTGGTTGGTGGGTGTTGGTTGGTGGGTGTTGGTTGGTGGGTGTTGGTTGATAGGTGGGTGTTGGTTGATAGGTGGGTGTTGGTTGGTGGGTGTTGGTTGGTAGGTGTTGGTTGGTGGGTGTTGGTTGGTGGGTGTTGGATGGTGGGTGTTGGATGGTGGGTGTTGGATGGTGGGTGTTGGTTTGTTGGTGGGTGTTGGATGGTGGGTGTTGGATGGTAGGTGTTGGATGGTGGGTGTTGGATGGTAGGTGTTGGATGGTAGGTGTTGGATGGTAGGTGTTGGATGGTGGGTGTTGGTTGGTTGGTGAGTGTTGGATGGTGGGTGTTGGATGGTGGGTGTTGGATGGTAGGTGTTGGATGGTGGGTGTTGGATGGTAGGTGTTGGATGGTAGGTGTTGGATGGTAGGTGTTGGATGGTAGGTGTTGGATGGTGGGTGTTGGTTGGTTGGTGAGTGTTGGATGGTGGGTGTTGGATGGTGGGTGTTGGATGGCAGGTGTTGGATGGTAGGTGTTGGTTGGTGGGTGTTGGTTGGTGGGTGTTGGATGGTAGGTGTTGGATGGTAGGTGTTGGTGGGTGTTGGATGGTGGTTGTTGGTTGGTGGGTGTCGGTGGCACCATATAAATGGAAGTATTTCCCTCAGGGGGGTGTTTGTTGTGCTCCGCAGTGTTTCCAATCGTTCTCCTTCCCCGGGGAATAATGCAGAAGAAAGGGGTGACCCGGGGGCTGCACTCGGATCCTCTCCTCCCGGGGACACTCTCTGGATCTGTTTGCAGTCTCACAAAGAAGACAATTAGAGTTGGGCGGGGTGCCAGGGCGCTGCGCTCTGCCATCTACCCTCCGGCAAACCTTTCATCCTCCTCTGAGGCTCCCTCTGGCGAACCTCAGAGAACATTCTGGAGCTTGTGGACATTCTTTATCTCTATGAATGACGCGGGAGCAGCTCCCAAATATTCCCCCCCCCCCCAATGTCTGTAAGTGGATCTGCTGCTCCCTAAGTGCAGGATAATTGGGACCTGTCACTGGCTCCCCCCCCCCCCCACACATATTGCCTATATAGTTCTATGGTGGGCCACCAATACCATTTCCTGGCTGGGTTCAAAGGTCACCCTGGATGCTCACCCATTTCCATCACAGGAGACTTAGATGGATGGGGAAGGGGATGGATGGATGGATGGATGAATGGATGGATGGATGGGAGCCTGTCCTCTGGGGGCTCACCCGGGAGCCCGTCCTCTGGCGGCTCACCCGGGGGCCTGTCCTCTGGCGGCTCACCCGGGGGCCCGTCCTCTGGCGGCTCACCCGGGGGCCCGTCCTCTGGCGGCTCACCCGGGGGCCCGTCCTCTGGCGGCTCACCCGAGGGCCCGTCCTCTGGCGGCTCACCCGGGGGCCTGTCCTCTATTGACCCACCGGGGGCCGTCCTCTGGCGGTTCACCTGGGGGCCCGTCCTCTGGCGGTGGCTAACAGCCTCCTTCCTCTAGCAGTCAGAGGAGAAGGAAGAATATTTCTGATCTTGATGATTAGATGGAGAAAAGTCTGATGATCTCTCTTCTCTCTCCAGGAATCAGAAGTGTACAGAGCGGCGGCGGAGAGGAAAGCACCGCGGGTGAAGTGTGGTAAGATAAATTGGAAGCATCTTCTGCCCAGAGATTGCCCCCCCCCCCCCCAACAGGCCCAGGAAGGCCGAGAACAAGAGGAGAGTCTGATTAGGTTGTCTCTTGCTACAAGACAGGTCCTCTTCCCCTCCCCCTCCCTGTCTGGTAGAGTTTTCGGATATTAAAGTGGAGATAATATACATGAGGGGTCATCTCTGGAAATGTCACCGAACGCCGTCATCGGCCTTTTCTGATTAATAAACTCATAAAAAGAGTCACATGATATGTTTCCTGCCAATTCCTCCCTAATGAAAGTCGCCTTTTCAAAGGTTTAATTCCCAGACCTACGACCCGCGTTCCCGGGAGACGAGGGCCACTTTCCGGGTCACTTCACCATTTATCAATTCCTCCCCCATCAAAGGAACCGCCCTGCACCTGCCAGGTGTCCTCATCACTTCAATCACCTCAGAGAAAGAAAATCTATTCCTTAATTAGGATTTCTGGAAGAGGTGTGTGTGGCCCTCAGTAGCAGGAATGTGGCCCCCGGCATGCACACTGCACAGTTTTTCTGAGGTGGATTTCCTGCTAAAAACAGAGAGAACCATGTGGTGGTGGTGGAGGGCCCCCTCATGGTGGTGGAGGGCCCCTCATGTCTTCTCATGTCTGATTTTTCCCTCATGTCCCCTTATTTCTGGGCTCGCTTTATTTCCAGTGTGTCCCCTCATGTCTTCTCATGTCCGGTGTCCTCTCATGTCCCCTTACGTCTTCTCATGTCCCCTCATGTCCGGTGTCCCCTCATGTCTTCTCATGTCCCCTCATGTCCGGTGTCCCCTCATGTCTTCTCATATGTTCTCATGTCCCCTCATGTCCGGTGTCCCCTCATGTCCAGTGTCCCGTCATGTCTCCTCATGTCCGGTGTCCCCTCATGTCCCTGTATGTCCCCTCATGTCCGGTGTCCCCTCATGTCTTCTCATGTCCCCTCATGTCCCCTCATGTTCGGTGTCCCCTCATGTCTTCTCATGTCCCCTCATGTCCGGTGTACCCTCATGTCTTCTCATGTCCCCTCATGTCCCCTCATGTCCGGTGTCCCCTCATGTCTCCTCATGTCCCCTCATGTCTGGTGTCCCCTCATGTCCCGTGTCCCCTCATGTCTCCTCATGTCCCCTTATGTCCGGTGTCCCCTCATGTCTTCTCAAGTCCCCTCATGTCCAGTGTCCCCTCATGTCTCCTCATGTCCGGTGTCCCCTCATGTCCGGTGTCTCCTCAAGTCTCATGTCCCCTCATGTCCAGTGTCCCCTCATGTCCGGTGTCCCCTCATGTCCCCTCATGTCCGGTGTCCCCTCATGTCTTCTCATGTCCTGTGTCTCCTCATGTCTTCTCATGTTCGGTGTCCCCTCATGTTCGGTGTCTTCTCATGTCCGGTGTCCCCTCATGTCTTCTGATGTCCGGTGTCCCCTCATGTCTTCTGATGTCCGGTGTCCCCTCATGTCTTCTCATGTCCGGTGTCCCCTCATGTCCGGTGTCCCCTCATGTCCCCTCATGTCCGGTGTCCCCTCATGTCTCCTCATGTCCCCTCATGTCCGGTGTCCCCTCATGTCTCCTCGTGTCCTCTCATGTCCGGTGTCCCCTAATGTCTTCTCATGTCCGGTGTCCCCTTATGTCCCTTCATGTCTGGTGTCCCCTCATGTCTTCTCATGTCCGGTGTCCCCTTATGTCCCCTCATGTCTGGTGTCCCCTTGTGTCTTCTCATGTCCGGTTTCCCCTCATGTCTGGTGTCTTCTCATGTCCGTTGTCCCCTCAGGTCCCTTGTCCCCTCATGTCTTCTCATGTCCGGTGTCCCCTCATGTCTCCTCACGTCCGATGTCTCCTCATGTCCCCTCATGTCTCCTCATGTCCCCTTATGTCCAGTTTCCCCTTATGTCTTCTCATGTCCCTTGTCCCCTCATGTCTTCTCATGTCCGTTGTCTCCTCATGTCCCCTCATGTCTCCTCATGTCCCCTCATGTCCGGTGTCCCCTTGTGTCTCCTCATGTCCAGTGTCCACTCGTGTCTCCTCATGTCCAGTGTCTCCTCATGTCTCCTCATGTCCGGTGTCTCCTCATGTCTGGTGCCTCCTCATGTCCCCACATGTCCGGTGTCTCCTCATGTCCCCTAATGTCCGGTGTCTCCTCATGTCCCCTCATGTCCGGTGTCCCCTCATGTCTCCTCATGTCCCCTCATGTCTCCTCATGTCCCCTCATGTCCGGTGTCTCCTCATGTCTTCTCATGTCCCCTCATGTCCGGTGTCTCCTCATGTCTTCTCATGTCCCCTCATGTCCGGTGTCCCCTTATGTCTCCTCATGTCCCCTCATGTCCAGTGTCTCCTCATGTCCGGTGTCCCCTCATGTCTTCTCATGTCCCCTCATGTCCGGTGTCCCCTCATGTCTCCTCATGTCCCCTCATGTCCAGTGTCTCCTCATGTCCGGTGTCCCCTCATGTCTTCTCATGTCCCCTCATGTCCGGTGTCCCCTCATGTCTCCTCATGTCCCCTCATGTCCAGTGTCTCCTCATGTCCGGTGTCCCCTCATGTCTTCTCATGTCCCCTCATGTCCGGTATCCCCTCATGTCTTCTCATGTCCCCTCATGTCTGGTGTCTCCTGTCTTCTCATGTTCGGTGTCCCCTCATGTCTTCTCATGTTCGGTGTCCCCTCATGTCTTCTCATGTCCGGTGTCCCCTTATGTCTTCTCATGTTCGATGTCCCCTCATGTCTGGTGTTCCCTCATGTCTTCTCATGTCCGGTGTCCCCTCATGTCCGGTATCCCCTCATCTCTGTGTCCTGTGTCTCTGCAGAGCTGCTACCATGCTTCAATGGCGGTGAGTGTATCCAGAAGAAGTCCTGTGACTGCGCTCGGTATAACGCCTCGGGATCGCGCTGTCAGATAGGTATTTGTGTGACTTTCTGAGAATCTCATCCAATCGTTGTGTGTGGTTCGTCCTCCTCATGTGTTCCTCATGTCACCCCGCAGTCTACAACACCGGAGCCGACAGGGAGAACATTTGCCGCACGTGGGGACAATATCACTATGAAACCTTCGATGGCGTTTATTATTATTACCCGGGAACCTCCACCTACGACCTCCTGCGACAGAGCGACCCCGAGGAGCCGAGCTTCGCCATCCAGGTCCAAAAAATGGACCGCAAAACACCTTCCCAGACTCCCCGATCACTTTCCAGACTCCCAATCCTTTCCCAGATTCCCCAATCCTTTACAAGATTCCCCGATCACTTCACAGATTCCCCGATCACTTCCCAGATTCCCTGATCACTTCCCAAATTCCGCGATCACTTCCCAGACTCCCCGATCACTTCCCAGACTCCCCGACCCTTTCCCAGATTCCCCAAACCTTTACCAGATTCCCCAATCCTTTACCAGATTCCCCAATCCTTTACCAGATTCCCCGATCACTTCCCAGATTCCCTGATCGTTTTCCCAGATTCCCTGATCACTTCCCAGATTCCCCGATCACTTCCCAGATTCCCCGATCACTTCCCAGATTCCCCGATCACTTCCCAGATTCCCCGATCGTTTCTTAGATTCCCCCGAACGTTTCTTAGATTCCCCAATCACTTCCCAGATTCCCCAATCACTTCCCAGATTCCCTGATCACTTCCCAGATTCCCCGATCGATTCTTAGATTCCCCTATCACTTCCCAGATTCCCCGATCACTTCCTAGATTCCCCGATATTTTCCCAGATTCCCCCATAATTTCCCAATTCCCATTGGTTGTTATTGGTCAGTGCTGTGATGTCTGTGATTGGTTGGTGGCATTATTACTTTTAATGGATTGGACCTTTAAATTTTATTTTTCACACTGAGCTGTTCTGGGGATGTATTACCAATGGCAGCTCACCCTACCCTGACCAATCCCAGGCCATCTCACCCTACCCTGACCAATCCCAGGCCATCTCACCCTACCCTGACCAATCCCAGGCCATCTCACCCTACCCTGACCAATCCCAGGCCAGCTCACCCTACCCTGACCAATACCAGCCAAGCTCACTCTATCCTGACCAATCCCAGTGGCAGCTCACCCTACCCTGACCAATCCCAGCCCAGCTCACCCTACCCTGACCAATCCCAGTGGCAGCTCACCCTATCCTGACCAATCCCAGGCCAGCTCACCCTCCTGACCAATCCCAGGCCAGATCACACTACCCTGACCAATCCCACTCTGGTCCCCTCCTTCCAATCTGAATTTCATGTTTTCCTTGATACATTTGTATGATTTCCTTGCAGAGAATTGCCAGCATTCTGGACATTTTTTACAGGATGATGAGCTGAGTATCTCCTCCTGCAGGTACACAATGACGGGCACTGCGGCCCCCTCCCATACTCCTGTCTGCGCTCCCTCAGTCTGTACTTTGCTGGAATCGGGGAAATTACCCTTCATAACCGAAACGTCCTTCATAACAACGTCAGGTAAGTGGCTGCGACCCCCACCCCATTATACTGAGGGGGGAGGGGTCATACTAGAGGAATGAAGGGGGAGGTTCAAACTAGAGGAATAAGAGGCGGGTCATACTAGAGCAATGAGGGGGAGGGGTCATACTAGAGCAATGAGGGGGAGGGGTCATACTAGAGGAATGAAGGGGAGGGGTCATACAAGAGGAATGAGGGGGAGGGTCATACTAGAGGAATCATACAAGAGGAATGAGGGGGAGGGGTCATATTTGAGGAATGAGTGGGAGGGGTAATACTATAGGAATGATGGGGGAGGGGTCATACTATAGGAATGATGGGGGGGGGGTCATACTATAGGAATGACGGGGGAGGGGGTCATACTAGAGGAATGACGGGGGAGGGGTCATACTAGAGTAATAAGGGGGGAGGGGGTCAAACTAGAGGAATAAGGGGGAGAGGTCATACTAGAGGAATGAGGAGATTGGGTGGGTTCTGTTGGGCAGGAGGCGGATCTTGCTAGGAATGGGGGAGGGGGTTTGTAATGATGGACAGTAGAGATCATCTACAGTATCTGACAAAAGTAAGTACACCCCTCAGTCACATTTGTGTGAATCTTTTCTTGTATCTTTCTGTGACGGGGGTCACTCTGGGTGGGGGGTTTGTGCAGCTCGGCTTCCCCTGGAGAGTTCTGGAGGCTCCCCGACCCTCTTATGTGTAGATCGCCCTGTGTCTCCAATAGGGGTTCAGGGGGACTGAGGACCCCACTATGATCTGTACTAGTCACACTCAATGTTGTATATATTGGCCGGGATTCACAGACATCGGCGCACATTTATGCCGCCGTAGCGTATCTCTTTTACGCTACGCCAGCGCAGTGCGGAGAGGGAAGCATGGAATTCACAAAGCAAATGCTCCCAACTCTGCGCCGGCGTAGCGTATATTTCGTAGGCGTAAGCGGGCGTAAGTGGAAGTAGGTGGAAGTGGGCGTGATCCATGCTAATGAAGCGTGACCCCATGCAAATGATGGGCCGGGCGCCAGACAAGTACTTAAAATGAACTGCGCATGCGTCGAGACCTGCACAGGCGAAAGTACGTTTGTGAATCGGCGTATCTCCCTCATTTGCATATTTAAATAGAAAATCAATGGGAGTGTCACATGCGTCCAGCGTAAATATGCGCCACGTAGGCAAGTTACGTTGGTGGGATGAAGTCAGTTTTTAGGCGTATCTTAGTTTGTGGGTCGACGCACAGATACGACAGGGCATATTTGTACTTACGCGGCGTATCTGGAGATACATTGGCGCAAGTGCTTTGTGAATTCAGGCCATTGTGTGTTGTGGACTCTTTGCTGTGATGGTTTGGGGTGTGACTGTATTCTATTGTCTATTGTTGTGTCTGCCTCAACTATTATGGGATGTGTAAGTGTGTTTGCTGTGAGGAAAGAGGGAGGGGGGTTCCTCCAGCAGCCCCCCTGCTGATAAGACTGTTTACTGAGGAGAAGTTTGAACACCTGACCTGTGTGTCTATTGTCATTGGACAGTTTAAGCCGCCCTGTTTTCCAGTGGGGGGTGTCTTTGTATGTACAATGTTGTGTAGTGAGTGTACATGGGGGGAGGGGTGTATGTTGTGTAGTGAGTGTAAATGGGGGGAGGGGTGTACACAGGGGGGAGGGGTGTACACAGGTGGGGAGGGGTCTTTGTATCTACAATGTTGTGTAGTGAGTGTACATGGGGGGAGGGGTGTACACAAGGGGGAGGGGTCTTTGTATCTACAGTGCTGTGTAGTGAGTGTACAGCTTGTATAACAAATAACTCAACACACAGCCATTCATGCCTAAACCGCCGGCAACAAAAGTCAGTACACCCCTGAGTGAAAATCTCCAAATTGAGCCCCAAAGTGTCAATATTTTGTGTTTCCGCCATTATTTTCCAGCACGGCCTTAAAGGGCCTTAAAGGGCCTGATTGAGGACACTGTCCCCGGACCAAGTCTGTCCCAGGTTTTGTCCCCAAATTGAATTTAATAGGGGGCAGGGGCAATTTCAAAGACAGTCAGTGCAGAATTAAAATAAAAAAAATAGAATTACACCCCCCGCTCCGTGCCTACTACCATTATCTGTGCCCCTTTCTGATGATCATGTGCTGGTCGGAGTGGAGGGAATATTTCTTCAGTTTTGGGCGCATGTCCATTCATCTTTGCTCACATGTTCTTCTGCCTTGGCTCAAATCCTGGCCAGCCACCTGCCTATCTCCCTGCCTTCCCTGGGGGAGTGATCTTCCTCCACTCCCCACCCAGTAGGAGCCGGGGCCCGGAGAGTAAGACTTGAGAGGCTGTGAGGCGGGTGGCAATGGGCAGAGAGTTGCTGATTGTTGGCATTACTAGTAAAAAAAAAATATGTCCCCGGATTTCATTCTAAAAATCTGGTCACCTTATTGTAAAGGTAAAAATGTTTCCCTTAGGCCCCTTTCACATTGAGGCGTGGAGCCGTGGTGACGGTATAGCCGCGATATTTGTAGCGCCGCTATACCGTCGTGTTTACCACGATATTCGGGCGCTAGCGGTGAGGTTTTAACCCCCGCTAGCGGCCGAAAAAGGGTTAATACCGCCCGCGTTGCGGGCGGTATTACCGCGCTATTACCGCGGTTTCCCATTGATTCCAATGGGAAGGCGCGCTATAGGAGCGGTGAACACACCGCTCCTATACTGCGGTAAAGATGCGGCTAGCAGGACTTTTGGAGCGTTCCTGCCAGCGCACCGCTTCAGTGTGAAAGCCTTCGGGCTTTCACATTGAACACTACAGGGCATGATTTTTCATGCGGTATAGCAGCGCTATTTTTAGCGATGTACCGCATGAAAAACGCCTCAATGGGAAAGGGGCCTAAATTTCTTCCTTTCCTTTAGTGCAGTCCTCCTTCACTTACCTCATCCTTCCATTGTCTTAATTTCTTCTGAGAAATCCTCACTTCCTGTTCTTCTGTCTGTAATGCCGCGTACACACGATCATTTTTTGTGATGAAAAAAACGACGTTTCTGTGAAGTAAAAAACGACGTTTTTGAAACGTCATTTTTCAAAGACGATGTTGCATACACACCATCGTTTTTTTCACAAAAAGCGAGGTTACGTTCACCACTCTTTTCCATTGAAGCTCGCTTCATAACTAGCTTCTGGGCATGCGCGGGTTGAAAAACGTCATTTTAAACAACGTTTTTGCTACACATGGTGACTTTTTGTGAAACAAAAAACAACGTTTTGAAAAACGACACAAAAAATTCCAGCATGTTGGAATTTTTTTTTGGTCGTTTTTTTGAAGACAAAAAACGACGTTTTGCCCACACACGATCAATTTAAATGACGTTTTAAAAAACGTTGTTTTTTTTCATCGCAAAAAACGACCGTGTGTACGCGGCATAACTCCACACAGTAATGCAAGGCTTTCTCCCTGGTGTGGAGTGTCGTGCTCGCCCCCTTCCTTGGACTACAGGAGAATCAGGACGCTCTCTACGTTGAAAATAGAGAAAGGAGCTGTGTTGGTGGGCGTCCTGACTCTCCTGTAGTCCATCACCTTTACCCTCAGGGATTTACCGCGCCGTCCATTCATCTCATCTCTTTCTCTGCAGGGTGGGGTTGCCATACACAGTGGGGAATGTGAAGATCCAAGCCGTCTCCGGATACGTGGTTGTGCGGCAGCAGTACGTCTTCTCCATGGCTTGGGACGGGAACTCCTCCGTGTATCTGAAGATGAGTCCGGATTATTTCGGAAGGACAAACGGACTTTGTGGAAACAATAACTGGATTCCTCAGGATGATCTGGTGACCAGTTATGGTGAGACCCCAAAATTTACTGACCGGAACCCCCAGAATCTTCTATATGTGGAAACACCAAATATCAATAAATGTCAGCCGAGCTTTCGCCGCCAACACTGCCAACACCGCCGCCACCCACACTGCCAACACCGCCGCCACCCAACACTGCCAACACTGCCAACACTGCCACCACCAACACTGCCAACACCGCCACCACCAACACTGCCAACACTGCCACCACCAGCACTGCCACCACCAACACCGCCAACACTGCCACCACCAACACTGCCACCACCAACACTGCCAACACTGCCACCACCAACACTGCCACCACCAACACTGCCAACACTGCCGCCACCAACACTGCCAACACCGCCGCCACCCACACTGCCAACACCGCCGCCACCCACACTGCCAACACCGCCGCCACCCACACTGCCAACACCGCCGCCACCAACACTGCCACCACCAACACTGCCACCACCAACACTGCCATCACCAACACTGCCAACACTGCCACCACCAGCACCGCCACCACCAACACCGCCAACACTGCCACCACCAACACTGCCACCGTCAACACCACCAACACTGCCAACACCGCCGCCACCACCAACACCGCCGCCACCGCCACTGCCAACACCGCCGCCACCACCACCGCCAACACCGCCGCCATCAACACTGCCAACACCGCCGCCACCAACACTGCCAGCACTGCCAAAACCGCCACCAACACTGCCAACACCGCCCACGCCAGCACCACCACCAACACTGGCAAAACCGCCAACACCGGAACCACCAACACCGCCGCCACCATCAACACCGCCACTGCCAACACCGCCGCCACCGCCACTGCCAACACCCCCGCCACCAACACTGCCAACACCGCCGCCACCAACACTGCCAACACCACCCACGCCAGCACCGCCACCAACACTGGCAAAACCGCCAACGCCGCCACCATCAACACCGCCACCATCAACACCGCCACCATCAACACCACCACTGCCAACACCGCCGCCACCAACACTGCCAACACCGCCCACACCGCCGCCACCAACACTGCCGCCGCCGCCTACACCCCCACCACCTACACCGCCCACACCAACACTGCCAACACCGCCACCAACACTGCCAACACTGCCTTAGCCAACACTGCCATCGGCGATGGCGTTGTTCTCGATGACATGTTCTCATCCGGTGAATATTGATCTGTATATAACGTGTTCTCATACGGTGAATATTGATCTGTGTGTTATTAACATGTTCTCATACGGTGAATATTGATCGGTGTGTTATTAACGTGTTCTCATACAGTGAATATTGATCGGCATGTATATAACGTGTTCTCATACGATGAATATTGATCGGTCGGTGTGTGTATATAACGTGATCTCATATGATGAATATTGATCGGTGTGTATATAACCTGTTCTCATACGGTGAATATTGATCGGTGTGTATATAACGTGTTCTCATACGGTGAATATTGATCCGTCGGTGTGTATATAACGTGTTCTCATACAATGAATATTGATCCGTCGGTGTGTATATAACGTATATAACGTGTTCTCATACAATGAATATTGATCCGTCGGTGTGTATATAACGTGTTCTCATACAATGAATATTGATCCGTCGGTGTGTATATAACGTGTTCTCATACGATGAATATTGATCGGTATGTATATAACGTGTTCTCATACGATGAATATTGATCAGTGTGTATATAACGTGTTCTCATACGATGAATATTGATCGATGTGTGTATATAACGTGTTCTCATACGATGAATATTGATCGATGTGTATATAACGTGTTCTCATACGGTGAATATTGATCGATGTGTATATAACGTGTTCTCATGCGATGAATGTTGATCGGTATATAACGTGATCTCATGCGATAAATATTGATCGGTGTGTATATAACGTGTTCTCATACGGTGAATATTGATCGATGTGTATATAACGTGTTCTCATACGGTGAATATTGATTGGTGTGTATATAACGTGTTCTCATACGATGAATATTGATCGATGTGTATATAACGTGTTCTCATACGGTGAATATTGATCGATGTGTATATAACGTGTTCTCATGCGATGAATGTTGATCGGTATATAACGTGATCTCATGCGATAAATATTGATCGGTGTGTATATAACGTGTTCTCATACGGTGAATATTGATCGGTGTGTATATAACGTGTTCTCATGCGATGAATGTTGATCGGTATATAACGTGATCTCATGCGATAAATATTGATCGGTGTGTATATAACGTGTTCTCATACGATGAATATTGATCGGTGTGTATATAACGTGTTCTCATACAGTGAATATTGATCGGTGTGTATATAACGTGTTCTCATACGGTGAATATTGATCGGTATGTATATAACGTGTTCTAATACGGTGAATATTGATCTCTCTGTATAACATTTTATTTCTCTCATAAATCTTCAGGAAAATTGACGGAAAACATTGAAGAGTTTGTGAACAGCTGGAGGGAAGATCTGCCCCATAAATCCTCCCCCGCCGCTCCTTTCCTGTATGAACCGCCATGTGCCAAGACAAGTCCGCATGTGACACAGGTACGGCATCTTCCTGCTTCTAGAGGAGGGGTCTTCAAACTACGGCCCTCCAGTTGTTCAGGAACTACAATTCCCATCATGCCTAGTCATGTCTGTGAATGTTTATGTCAATGTGAATGTCAGTGTTTTACAATGCCTCATTGGATGGGTAGTTCTGCAACAGCTGGAGGGCCGTAGTTTGAGGATCCCTGTTCTAGAGACTGGGGGTGTCCTTGTTGCCTGGAATGGGCCCTCTGCCCCTCCCCCTCTGGGCCCTGTGCCCCTCCCTCTCTCTGCACGCACTAATCACATTCTAAGGTAATATGTACACAACAGGAATTCAAACTCAGTCGGGTTATACTGCCACCAACAGGATATTGGGACAATTGCCGAGCATGTGTAGGCCAGCCCCTGTATAGCCTTTCCTCTACCCAGCATGCCTTGGTTTTTGTCCTAGGCGGTTGGACGCCATTTCTAAGTCTAATTTTTTTTCTTTGCTTAGCAGAAAGATTCCTCTGTACATTTGCTGATGGGCTGATCCCTATATTGCTGATCCCTACATTGCTGATCCCTACATAGCAGCTCCCCGGCTCTGTATTTTCTCAGCATGTGAAGTCTATAAAGAAGACGGCCAGCCGGGACCTTCACCTCTGCATTGAGGAGTATGAGCTGTGGGGCACTTTCAATGGTGCCGGTCTCACCCCATCATCTGAAGACTCAGTGAGGGAGGCCAGCTGGGCTGAAGACCCGGGAGCCACCTCCCCATTTGCATTGAAGGGGCCTTTCCAAATTTACCAACACTGATGCGTTTCACCTCAATGAGGGTTAAAGCTGAGGGATTGAGAATCGATGTCACTGGCCTGGTAGAGGTCTATGTGTGCGCTTCGCCCTCATTGTTCTTGGGATCTTGATTGTTCTAGGGGACCTTGATTGTTCTAGGGGACCTCTATTGTTCTTGGGGACCTCTTTTGTTCTAGGGGACCTCTATTGTTTTCGGGACACCAGGTGTTCGTCATGGAGATGCATTTCACACATCTGATCTGTGCTTAATCATTAGGTAATGATTAAGCACAGATCAGATCTGTGAAACGCATCTACATGTGTGTTTATGTGGCCGGCTTTATATCTCCATCCATGGCTGATCCACAGCCTCTTGGGGAAGTTTCTCCAGATCCTCGTCAGTTCTGTCCTTCATCATTTGGCTGCAGCTCCTGCCGCTGTCTCCACACCTGTGGATGCCGCACTAAACCCACTCGGGGCACATGACTCCTAGAACCGTCTTCTATGTTACTATAGACAGGTCATGTAGGGTCCTCTCCCAGGCCTCAGGGACACCCCTGGGTGTGATTAAGTCCTGCCCATCATCCCACTATTCTGGTATTCATGTAGCACCCTCTAGTGTCAGAGCAGGAAAAATATAGTTGGGTTCTTGGAGAGTCATGGAATCTGGGTCAGGGTTTATTTGTGTTTTAGGCTGGATGACTCCTGCAGGCAAGTCTCTGGTGCCCCCCCCCCCCAGGTCTGGAAGTTTGGAGAAACTTCTGGAGGTTAGTGGGCGGAAGACAGGAGGGTTCATCTGCGTACTTAGGGGAGCTTAGCCAATCCCCAGGCGGTGGGCCTGACATGGTGATTAAAGAGGATGTAAAACCCAAATTTTTTTTTTATGTCACAATGTAGAGTATACGATTTCCTATCATCTGTGCCCAGTCTTGTCACACAGAGTTAATCCAGCGCTGAGTAATCCTCTTTTAAAGTTGAGTGCAAATTAACAGAATTCCAGATAAAAATTTGCCAAATTATAAAGTCCGTTTCTCTGTTATTACTTTCAGTGACAGGTTATTTACAAATCTAGCTTGGACATGTTTATCATAACAAGAGGTGATCCAAAGTTCATTGTATATTACTAGGATGTGTTATGATGTTATATCACCTCATGCAGGGCCGCCATCAGGGGGGTACAGGCATTACACCTGTAAGGGGCCCGGGGGTCCCCAGGGGCCCGGATGGGAACCACCCTAAAAAAAAAAAAAAAAAAAAAAATTTTTTTTTTTTTTTTTTTTTTTTAGGGGTCCGAAGGTCCCCAGGGGCCCGGAGGCCACCAAGGGCCCCAGATGGCAAGCCCTTTTTTTATAAAAAAAAAAAAAAATATTATTTTTTTTTTTTTTATAAAAAAATATATATTTTTTTAATATATTTTTTTATAATTTTTTTATTAAAGGGCCAATTTTTTTTCTTTTATTTTTTTAGCGGTCCCCAGGGGCCCGGAGGCCACCAGGGCCCCAGATGGCAAGCCCTTTTTTTTCTTTTTTTTTTATAAAAAAAATATATTTGTTTATAAAAAAAATATATTTTTTTAATATATTTTTCTTTTCTTTTTGGGCCAATTTTTTTATTTAATTTTTTTAGAGGTCCGGAGGTCCACAGGGGCCCGGAGGCCCCCAGGGCACCGGATGGCAACCCCCCTTTTTTTTATTTATTTTCTATTAAAAAATATATAGATTTTTTAATATATTTTTATTTTATTTTTTTTATTAAAGGGCCATTTTTTAGGGGTCTAGGGGCCCGTGACCACCAGGGCCCCAGATGGCAACCCCCTCTTTTTTATTATTTTTTTTTTAAATATATTTTTTTAATATATTTTTATTTTATTTTTTATTAAAGGGTCAATTTTTTTTCTTTTCTTTTTTTTAGAGGTCCGGAGGTCCAAAGGGACCTGGAGATCCCCAGGGCCCCAGATGACAACCCCCCTTTTTTTATAAAAAAATATATAATTTTATATATATATAATATTATTATTATTAAAGGGCCCAGAGGTCCCCAGGGCCCCCGGATGACAATCCTCCTTTTTTATAATTTTTACTTTTTTATATTATTTTATTTCTTTTTTTTAATATATAGATGTATTTTTATTAAAGGGCTCAGAGGTCCCCCAGGGCCCCATGTGTCAAACCCCCTTTTTTTATAATTGTATTTTTTATTTTTGTTTATATATTTTTTTTATATTTTTTTTTTATTAAAGGGCCCAGAGGTCCCCAGGGCCCTGGAAGGCAACCCCCCTTGTTTTTTTTTATATAAATGTTTATTTCTTTTTTATATATATATTTTTTTCTTTCTTTCTTTTAAAGGTCCCAGAGGTTTCTTTTTATTAAAGGGCCCAGAGGTCCCGAATGGAAAGCCCCCTTTTTTTTGTAATTTTCTTTTTATAAAAAAAAAATAACGTCCCCGGGGCCCCAGTTGGCAACCACCCGTTTAAAAAAAATATTATATATATATATATATTTTCTCTTTTTTTTTCTTTATATTAAAGGGCACAGAGGTCCCCAGGGCCCCGGATGGCTACCCCCCTTTATTATATATATTTTTCTTTATTTCTTATTTTTGTAAAGGGCCCCCCCCGCTTCTGAATTCGTGGCAGCAGCCCCCCCCCCCCCCCCCGCTTCTCAATTTCATGCGGCAGCACCCCCCCCCGGCTCTCTGCTCCAGGGGGCCCATGCCTGAAGCTGTGTAAGGGGCCCCAAAATTCCTGATGGCGGCCCTGACCTCATGTTATGATAAACAAAACATAACCTATAATAAACATGTCCTAGCTAGATATGTAAATAACCTTTCACTCAAAGCAAGAAGAGAGAAAACTGACTTTTTATCTAGGCAGGGTTTTATCTGGAAGGCTGTTAATTTTCACTGAACATAAAAGAGGATTGCTCAGAGCTGGATTAACTCGGTGTGGCAAGATTGGGCACAGATGATAGGAAATATTATACTCTACATTGTGACATCAAAAAAAGAAAAAATGGGGGTTTACATCCACTTTAACCCCTTCCATACAGGGCATTTTCACCCCCTTCCTGCCCAGACCAATTTTTAGTTTTCAGCGCTGTTGCACTTTGAATGACAATTGCGTGGTCAGGCAATACTGTACCCAAATTAAATCATTATGTTTTTTCCCCCACACAAATAGAGCTTTCGTTTGGTGGTATTTGATCATCTCTGCGGTTTTTATTTTTTGCGCTATAAACAAAAGAAGAGCGACAATTTTCAAAAAAACACAATATTTTTTCCTTTTTATTTAATACATCTCACAATATTTTTTTTAAAAAAAACTTTTTTTCCCCTCAGTTTAGACCGATACGTGTTTTACGTATTTTTGGTAAAAAAACAAAACGCAATAATCGTATATTGATTGGTTTGCGCAAAAGTTATAGCGTCTACAAAATAGGTGATAGATTTATGGCATTTTTATTTAATTTTTTTTACTAGTAATGGCGGGGATCTGCGTTTTTTTTTTTTTGTGACCGTGACGTTGCGGCGGACATATCGGACACTTTTGACACGTTTTTGGGACCGTTCACATTTACACAGCGATTAGTGCTATAAAACTGCACTAATTACTGTGTAAATGTGACTGGCAGGGAATGGGTTAACACTAGGGGGCGCTGAAGGGGTTAAAATGTGTCCTAAAGTATGTTCTAACTGTAGGGGGAGGGGGACTCACAGGGGGAGGAGATCGATGTGTGTTCCTCTGTACTGGGAACACACATCAGTCTCCTCACCGCTGACAGGAGGTGGATCTGTGTGTTTACACACACAGATCCACACTCCTGCCGTGATTTCCGGAAATCGCGGGTGCCCCGCGGCAATCACGGCCGTCGGGCACGCGCGTGGGATCGCGGGTGGTGCCGCGGGCGCGTGCACGCGCCGCCGGCGGCGCGCGCGGCGCGCCCTAGAACGCCGTGAAGACAGGACGTTGTGCAACGTCCTGTCTCATCGGCGAGGGGATCACCATGACGTGATTCCCCTATGGGCTGGTAGGGAAGTGGTTAAGGAGTCAGGTGGAAGATGGGGTGCTGAAGAGACAGTTGGCCTATGTGGTCCTCTAGGTCTAGGGGGGCCCTACAGTGAGGACATCGGCACTCTCAGGGATACTACAAGGGGAAAGTCTGACATACGTAGTCGGCTTTCTGGATTGACGGTGCCGTGCTTCACCCCCCCCCCCCCAACTCTGGCGCAGCCAGGAGGACTGGTAGGATCTGCTGAGTAGTGGACCTTGGACCAGATCCACAGAGGGAGGGGATAACTCCTGCAAGCAGTTACCCCAGATTTGTGAGACTTTCCAGAAGGGCCCCGAGCCCTGTAACGGTTTGACCCGTGACGCCCAGAGACTTTTGAGGGATGGGGGATACTCCTGTGCCAGCGGCAATAAGGACTCTTGGGTCTAAGTTCACCCTGTGCCCCTTTTGCTGCAAATGACAGCTGTTGTGTTCCCCCAGCGCATAGTAACTAGATGTCGGCAGCGGCGGAAGGAGGGGGGGGATTGACTTGGCTTTGTCTAAGGCGGCAGCGGCAGCAGCTCTCCTCTCCCCCATACAAGGACTGCTCTGCTCCGCTCTCTGCCCCCTCTCCACCCGCACTCCACCCCCTCTCCACCCGCACTCAGGGAAAAAAAAAGTATTCTACCAGGCATCAGGAGCATTTGTGCGAGTACAAATACTCACGCAAATACTCGGTATCGGTTCCGATACTATTATCGGTATCGGGACAACCCTACCAGACACAGAACAATGCTTTTCCGCCAGACCATGGAGATGTCTGGGGGGGGGGGGGGGGTTAGCGTTAAGACAGGGCAGAAGACCCCCCCCTGTGTAACTGATTTCAAGGAGAAACACTTCCGCATTCCAAGGTCCATGACAGTCCTCTTCTGACTTTAAAGTGTTTATCGGTCTCTGTGGTCTTTGGTTCCCCCTTTCCCCGGATATCTCATGTCAGATCCGTTGTGTAACCCGTTCTCCTCATTTGTATCCTGGGACTTCCTTTCCCCCGAATTCCAGGCCTTTCCCTGACAGACGGACTCCTCCTCTCCTCTGGGGACTCCTGTCCTCTCCTCTTAGGACTCCTCTCCTCTGTGGACTCCTCTCCTCTCCTCTGTGGACTCCTCTCCTCTCTTCTGGGGACTCCTCTCCTCTCTTCTGGGGACTCCTTTGTTGCCCATATTACATTGTTGGTCTGTCGGTAGTTGTCGTGTTTCGGTGGAATTTTTGGTTCCCGGCGTCTTGCTGGTAATAAGGGAAGTTGGGAAAGAGGAGCGGGGACCGGGGTGTGTGGGGTGATTGGCGGGGGTTGGGCAGATTGTTGAGTTGTGTGATGTCATCTCTCCTCTCTCTCCAGATGTCACACTCGCTGTGCTCCGCCCTTCTCCAAGATCCATTCTATACCTGTCACCATGTGGTCAGCCCCTCCCCTTTCATGGCCAGCTGTGCTACTGACCTCTGCAGGTGAGTAATAGTGACCTCTGTGGGTAATGGTGACCTCTTTGGGTAATGGTGATCTCTGTGGGTAATGGTGATCTCTGTGGGTATTGGTGACCTCCTGTGGGTATTGGTGACCTCCTGTGGGTATTGGTGACCTCTGAGGGTAATGGTGACTGTAACAGAATTACCTGTAATACTCTGAGACTTTTGAAGGATGCGGGGTACTCCTGTGCCAGCTTCACCAGACTCTTGGGTCTAGGGTCATCCTATGTCCCTTAAGGGCATAAGATGACTGAGAAATTATATCATAAATTACATGAGATGGGACATTACTGATAATTCATGTATTGTAGGATATCTTGAAATATTACAAGTTGTTAAAAAGTCTAAACCCAACAGGTCAATAGGACAGTGATTCATTCAATGAGGGGACACATACTGTGAGGTGTTAAGAGTCTGCTCCTAGATATTTCATTGTGATGCTAATGACACTGTATTGTGTGAAAATCTATTGATGATAGATATGTTGTGAGTTAGCAGTCTAAAGGTCAGATGTCTCGTTTCTGGTGTAGTGTATTAGCATGTCAATCATGTCTACAAAGTAATGTGCATTATGTAGCAGTGAATAGCTTATCGAGTCAGAACTTCTGTCTAAGATGTGGAATGTGACTTGCCAGCTATAGTAATTAGTTCATGTTAACTATGTCAGACCGGTGCCAAGTCTGTGGGATGTGTATTGGAGAATTGTTAGCCCTCCCATTTGTAATGTTGTGGGTGGAGTGTGTATTTGGCCCTATGATTACTGCAGCATGCTTTTTGGTGTGTAAAAGACTGAGTTTTACCATTAAAGCATTCATTCATTTAGAAACCAGAGAACAGAGCTGTGTGTCTCGTTTATTCTGGGGAATGGAATGGGTAGTGTCTGCCGGATTGTGGAGTGTCGGATAAGCTGTCTTGGGTTAGTTGAATGGGAAATCATAAACGGTGGTGACCGTTACAGTGACCTTTGTGGGTAATGGTGACCTCTGTGGGTAATGGTGACCTCTGTGGGTAATGGTGACCTCTGTGGGTAATGGTGACGTCTGTGGGTAATGGTGACCTCTGAGGGTAATGGTGACACAGTGGGGGGGTCTTACACTCTTCCTCTTCTCCTGCAGGTCGAATGGTGATGTCGGCACGTGGTGTCACGCCCTGGCAGAGTATGCGCGCTCCTGTGCCCACGCCGGACACCCTCTCCACGGCTGGCGAGAGACGTACAGACAGTGCGGTATGTGATCTTTGTATATAACAAATGATATGAGATCTGATGTGCAAGTCCAATGAGCAGGCACAGAGCCCATCCCTCATCTGAACATTGTGTCCAATGAGAGGGCACAGAGCCCATCTGTAGGTCCTGTCCATAGAGCGGGAACAGAGCCCATCCCCCATCTGTAGGTCGTGTCCATTGAGCGGGCACAGAGCCCATCCCCCATCTGTAGGTCGTGTCCATAGAGCGGGCACAGAGCCCATCCCCCATCTGTAGGTCGTGGCCATTGAACGGGCACAGAGCCCATCCCCCATCTGAACGTTGTGTCCATAGAGCGGGCACAGAGCCCATCCCCCATCTGAACGTTGTGTCTAATGAGAGGGCACAGAGCCCATCCCCCATCTGAACGTTGTGTCCAATAGCGTCATTGCACCTGGAAGGGTGGTTTCAGCAGGGACTACGCCGTGCTGCCCGACAGATACTGGGGGCCGGCCAATGGTTGCGTCTGAGCCACCTGGAAGGGTGCTTCTGGTGAGGATGGGTGGCTGTGCCTGGTCTGGTCTTTTTGCCGGGTTCTAGTCTGGCCTTCTGGCTGGCTAGCGCAAGTGCCGTCCCTGTCAGAGATCTGGTAGGAGGAGCTGGAACTACCCTGGGATGAGACGGGGTAGGACCATGCAAATCCTGCTGGGTTGACAGGGAGTCTGGAAGGGTTAGTATTGGTGGAGGCTGCTAAGTGGGGGCAGCTTTCCACCAAGAAAACCTTGAAGGGCTCTCTATCTGGCAGGGGTGGAGGGCTGCACTGGCCGGTCGGGGGGTTGGATTTGGAACGGAAAAGCCTATGGTGCATGTGCCCCTGGAGTGGCAGTCCAGGGGTGTCTGAGAATCACTGTGAGTGAGGGTCACTTTGATTTAAAGACACCACGGTCACTGTACCAGCTACACGCTTTTTTAGCACCTGCCTCCTGGGCCGGGCCTTTTGGCCAGGACCGGAGGAATTTTTTATTCCTGGCCGGAGGGCCTGGTCATTGTTGAACACAATGACCACTTCTTTCACTCTCCTCTCCACTATCCCTTTCCCCCACTTTATTTAATTTATTGCCTATGTTTGTCACGTTTTTGTCTTTTTTTGTTTGTGCACGTTTTGTACACAGTGTGATTAGTAGGGTGCCGGTCCTCGGCCAGCCCTGAACGTCTTGGGAGTGGGTGGACATGGCCTTCTGGCTTAGTTCGCCTGCTCTCATGGGGTCTCCCTTCGGGGGAGTCCCACCTAGTACTTGGAGGGTTCTGTTTCGGCAGTCCCTCCAAGGAAGTTGGGTCCGTGTCGGCTTCGGTTGCTCGGACCACAGTACCTCAGTCCTTGTCTGGAGCCTAACGCCCCGGGGGATCAGGGTTTGGGTCCCTTCTGCACAGGAGGACCACTTGACGTTGCACCCGTCTGCACCTTTTTGTGAACACTCTTTATGTGTGTGCACATTTTTTCTGCACCGGGTGGAGTTTTTTAAATGTGTTTCACACGCCATAGGCTTTTAAAAAAAAAATGATACAAATGTTATAAATGGAGGAAAATAAGTATTTGACCCCCTTAGTAGTTGGGGGAGGTCCCTTAGTAGTTGGGGCATGTCCCTTAGTAGTTGGGGGAGGTTCCTTAGTAGTTGTGGGAGGTCACACGTTTCTTGTAGTTGGGGGAGGTTCCTTAGTAGTTGGGGGAGGTTCTTTGTTGGGAAGCACAGAGGTCAGACGTTCTTGTAGTCGGTGATCAGGTCTCCACACATCTCAGGAGGGATTTTCTCTTCTTTACAGATCTTCTCTAAATCCTGAAGGTTTCTTGGCGACTCGAAGTTTCACCTCCCTCCATACATTTTCTATAGGATTAAGGTCTGAAGAGCGGCTAGGCCACTCCCATCACCTTCATGTGCTTCTTCTTGAGCCCCTCCTTTGTTGCCTTGGCGGTGTGTTTTGGGTCATTGTCATGCTGGAAGACCCATCCCCCACCCATCTTCAGTGTTCTGTCTAAGTGAAGGAGCTTCTCTTCCGAGATCTTACAATACGTGGCCCCGCCCATTGGCCCCTCAATGCGGCAAAGTCGGCATGGACCTTTATCAGAGAAACCCCCCAAATCCTCATAGTCACCATTCTTCTTCCCCCGATCACGGCGAGTCCCCTTCCTCAGGAAGATACAAGTACAGAACGCCTGAAGTCTCCCAACGATCATCTAAATCATTCAGAGAAGATCGGGAGGAAGTTCTGAGGTTGGATGAGACCAAAATGCACCTCTTTGGCATCAACTCGACTCGGTGTGATTGAAGAAAGAAGGATGGTGACTATGACACAACATTTTCAGGGGATCAAATTATTATTTTCAGTCCCTGCCCCCAGGAGCTTACACTCTAAGGTCACTAATCACATTCACACACACCAGAGACCATTCAGACAGGAGCCAATTTACCTCCCAGCATGTCTTTGGAGTGTGGGAGGAAACCGGAGTACCTGGGGGAACCCCCCCCCCCCCCCCACAGGGAGAACATACAAACTCCATGAAGGCGTTGCCATGGTGATGATTTCAACCGATGACCCCCCAGTGCTGCCAGGTGGAAGTGCTAACCAATCAGCTAAGAAAAAAATGACCCCACGTGGACCTTCCACCATCGATCGGGATATTTACTGAATGTCTCCTCTGCAGGAATCCCATGTGAGGACGATCTTGTCTACAATGAATGTATCGCCTGCTGCCCCAACTCCTGTCACCAGAGGAAGCCGTGTATAGACAGCGAGATCGCCTGTGTAGATGGCTGCTACTGTACTGAAGGTGAGTCCTCTCTACAAGACTATGGATGGGCGTGTGAGTCATGGATGGGGGTGTGGGGTCCATGAATGGGGGTGTGGGGTCCATGAATGGGGGTGTGGAGTCCACGGATGGGGGTGTGGAGTCCACGGATGGGGGTGTGGAGTCCATGGATGGGGGTGTGGAGTCATGGATGGATGGGTTACATGGCGAAGGTATATATATATTATATATATTGGTGTATACACGTGGTATGTCTTGTACCGGATACACATTAGATGGATCTCTCTGTTTTAAAGCTATGAATCTATATAGACATGGAGGTCCTATAGGGGAGTACATGGAACATGTACACTACAGTATGTGACAAAAGTAAGTACACCCCCCAGTCACATTTCTTGTATCTTTTCATGTGACAACACTGAAGAAATTACACTATGTATCTACAATGTTGTGTAGTGAGTGTACAGCTTGTATAACAAATAACTCAACACACAGCCATTCATGTCTAAAAGTCAGGACACCCCTAAGTGAAAATGTCCAAATTGGGACCAATTAGCCATTTTTCCTCTCCGGTGTCATGTGACTCGTTAGTGTTACAAGGTCTCAGGTGTGAATGGGGAGCAGGTGTGTATAATTTGGTGTTATCGCTCTCACTCTCTCATACTGGTCACTGGAAGGACAACATGGGCCCTCATGGCAAAGAACCCTCTGAGGATCTGATATAAAGAATTGTGTCTCTACATATTTAAAGATGGCCGAGGATATAAGAAGACCGCCAAGACCCTGAAACTGATCTGCAGCACGGGGGCCGGGACCATCCAGTGGTATAACAGGACGGGTTCCCCTCCCCCCGCCTCGCCATGGTCTGCCAAAGAAGTTGAAGTCACGTGCTCAGCGTCATATCCAGAGGTTTAGACATTAACCACTTGACCACTGGGCACTTAAACCCCCTTCCTAACCAGACCAATTTTCAGCTTTCGGTGCTCTAACAATTTGAATGACAATTACTCAGTCATACAACATTGTACCCGTTTGAAATTTTTGTCCTTTTTTTCCACACAGATAGAGCTTTCATTTGGTGGTATTTGATCACCTCTGGGTTTTTTATTTTTTGCGCTATAAAAGAAAAACGACTGAAAATTCTGTAAAAAAAAATAAAAAAATCTTGTTTCTGTCATATTAGCGGGTTATTTCTCACACACAGCATATGCATACCACAAATTACACCCCAAAACACATTCTGCTATTCCTCCCGAGTATTGCGATACCCCATGTGTGAGACTTTTACACAGCATGGCCACATACAGAGGCCCAACATGCAGGGAGCGCCATCAGGCGTTCTGGAACACCCAGACCAATTCTGACATTTCTCTCCTACATGGAAAAATCATCATTTATTTGCTAGAAAATTACATAGAACCCCAAAACATTATATATGTTTTTTTAGCACAGACACTAGAGAATACAATGGCGGCGGTTACAACTTTTTATCTCGCATGGTATTTTCGTAGACATTATTTAAACGCGTGTTTTAAAAAACGCGTGTTTGTGTTAAAAAAAAAAAAAAAAAAACAGTAAAGTTAGCCCAATTTTTTTTCATAATATGAAAGATGAAGTTACGCTGAGTAAATAGATACCCAACATGTCACCCTTCAAAATTGCGCACACTCGTGGAATGGCGCCAAACTTTGCTACTTAAAAATCCCCATAGGCGACGCTTTAATTACTTTTATTGGTTACATGTTTTTAGTTACAGAGGAGGTCTAGGGCCAAAATGATTGCTCTCGCTCTAACGTTCGCAGAGATACCTCACATGTGTAGCTTGAACACCGTTTTCATATGTGGGCGGGACTTGCGTATGCGTTCGCTTCTGCATGCGAGCACACGGGGACAGGGGTCCTTAAAAAAATGGGTATTGCAGAGTATTTGGGTATTGCAGAGTATTTGGGTATTGCAGGGTATTGGGGTACTGCAGAGTATTGGGGTACTGCAGGGTACTGGGGTACTGCAGGGTACTGGGGTATTGCTGGGTACTGGGGTATTGCTGGGTACTGGGGGATTGCAGGGTACTAGGGATTGCAGAGCTGGGATGGATTGAGGGATGGCTGGATCTGTGACTGCATTTGTCACAGATCCAGCCACAGCTCAGCTGCTGACACCCCGCTCCCCCCCTCTCCTCGCACACTGTACCGAACGGTACAGAGAGGAGACGCAGGAGAGGGAGGAACCGGCGTCATCAAATGACGCCGGTTTGTTTACAAGTGATCGCGCCGTCATTTGACAGAGCGATCACGTGGTAAACGGCCGATATCAGCGGCAATTTACCGTGATCCGTGATGCGCCAGGTCTTCTAGACCCAGCGAGCACAGACACTTCCTGCGAGCGCGTCCCAGGGGACGCGCAATTGTGGAAGTGAAGGACGACGTCCCAGGGACGTCGTCCCAAGATAACCCCGCCGCGCTGTAGCAGTATTTTTTCTATAGCGCGGTGGGAAAGTGGTTAATGGCTGTGTGTTAAGTTATTTGTTACACAAGCTGTACACTCACTACACAACATTGTAGATACAAAGACCCCTCCCCCCTGTGTACACCCCTTCCCATGTACACTTACTACACAACATTGTAGATACAAAGACCCCTCCCCCCTGTGTACACCCCTCCCCATGTAAACTCACTACACAACATTGTAGATACAAAACGAAAATAGTGATGCTCGCTTCAGATGGGTGATGCGTGAGCACTACTCAAAAACATGAGATAATATACAAATAATGAAAAAATTGCTACTAAATAGTAGTGTTGCTCATGAATATTCGCATTGCAAATATTCGTTACGAATATTGCATATTCGAGTATTCGCGAATAACTCGAATATCGCGGCGAATATTCGCTATTGCGAATATTCGTATTTTTTCAAATTTATTTTTAAAACAGATCACATCCTAGTGATCTCCATCGACATCTAAAAGCATTGCTGGTATAGAATGGTTGAAGTCTTCACTCTGGATGCTGTATAAGGTCTAGAAATCCACAAGAGTGTTGTAGTTCCCTTACCTTGATGGTGCTATATGTGAGCATATCGTGTGGATCATCCAGTATCCGAGGTCTCGCTTTCTCAGTAAGGTTCCCTATCCCTCTTCCTCGTGGCTGTGATGTTCTGGGCTCAGCAATCCACAGGGGAGATGTAGTGGGTGTGGGGGATGATAAAGAAAAAATGCCTCCAATGGTGAAGTAGGTAGGTACCAGTAAAAATGGTTTAATGGGTAAAAAGATAAAATCCAAAACAAGCTAGTGCAAAAGATGGAGACGGAGCGATCGTACTACCGCTGAAATCTATTGGCATCCGGCTTGTGCGGGTGTCACGTGGTCTCGACTTCCCTACGGCGTTACGTCACGTGCCTCGTGACTTGATCCCCTGATGAAGTCACGAGGCACGTGACGTAACGCCGTAGGGAAGTCGAGACCACGTGACACCCGCACAAGCCGGAGGCCAATAGATTTCAGCGGTAGAGGGAGGGAGAGGGAGGGAGAGGGAACCTTACTGAGAAAGCAAGACCTCGGATACTGGATGATCCACACGATATGCTCACATATAGCACCCTCAAGGTAAGGGAACTACAACACTCTTGTGGATTTCTAGACCTTATACAGCATCCAGAGTGAAGACTTCAACCATTCTATACCCAGCCTACCATCCCACCATTCTATAGAGACTGTCTAGTGCACTTTTACCCCCAGGGCCGATCCTACCCGGGGTGCAAAGGGTGCAGTGCACCCAGGCGCCACAGAGGTGGGGGCGCTGAAGCGCCAGAGTGCCTGTCTCAAATCACTCTCTCTCCTTGTTTGTGTAGAGCGGCGCCGCGGCTCTCCCCGCCGCCGCCGCTGCTGTGTTTGACGTGTCCCCCCCCTCCCCTCCTGTTAGAGAGGGGAGTGAGAAGTCCGGAGATCGGAGCGGCTGTCTCTGTGTGGAGAGACGCTAGCTGCTCAGTGACCTCGCTGAGGGGGCGGTCCATCATGCCTGACACTGCTCCTCTCTGTGTCATACGAGGACTCCTGTCTGCGGCGATCTGTGATCCACCCGGGCGGCGCGGCTGCACACTGTCCCCTCCTCTGCAGCTGCCGCCCGGGTGGATCGCAGATCGCTGCAGACAGGAGTCCTCGTATGACACAGAGAGGAGCAGTGTCAGGCATGATGGACCGTGTGTTTTTCAAGTAATGGAGGGGGGGGGGGGGGTCTGTAGTAATGTAGGGGGCGTTTTTTTTCCTGGTGGGAGTCTGTACTAATGGGGGGGGGGGGGGTTTATCCCTGGGGTCTGCACTAATGAGGAGGGGTTGTCCTGGGGGGTTTGTACTAATGGAGGGGTTTGTCCTGGGGGTCTGTACTAATGTGGGGGGTTTGTCCTGGGTAGGTCTGCACTAATAGGGTAGTTTGTCATGGGGGGGGTCTGTACTAATGGGGGGAGTCTGTACTAATGGGGGGGTTTGTCCTGGTGGTCTGCACTAATGGGGTGATTTGTCCTGAGGAGGATCTGTACTAATGGGGAGAGTCTGTACTAATGGGGGGGTGGTTTGTCCTGGGGGGTCTGCCCTAATGGGGTGATTAGTCCTGAGGGGGATCTGTACTAATGGGGCAGTCTGTACTAATAGGGGGGCTTGTCCTGGGGATATGCACTAATGGGGGTGTTTATCCTGGGGGGTTGGTACTAAGGGGGGTTTGTCCTGGGGGGTCTGTACTAATGGGGGGGTTTGTTCTGGGGGGGTCTGCACTAATGGGGTGGTTTGTCCTGGGGGGGTCTGTACTAATGGGGGGGCTTGTCCTGGGGGTATGCACTAATGGGGGGCTTGTCCTGGGGGGTAGGTACTAATAGGGGTGTTTGTCCTGGGGGGTAGGTACTAATAGGGGTGTTTGTCCTGGGGGTCTGTAATAATGGGGGGTTTGTTCTGGGGGGTCTGCACTAATGGAGGGGTTTATTCTGGGGTCTGTTCTAATGAGGAGTGTGTCCTGGTTGGGTCTGTACTAAT
Organism: Rana kukunoris; assembly: GCA_029574335.1. NCBI lineage: Eukaryota > Metazoa > Chordata > Amphibia > Anura > Ranidae > Rana > Rana kukunoris. The sequence goes on from JAJQKJ010002653.1 coordinate 44,137, forward strand.
GGAGGGGTGGTTTGTCGTGGGGGTCTGTACTACTGGGGGGGTTGTCCTGAGGTAGGTCTGTACTAATGGAGGGGGGTTGTCCTGGGGGGAGTCTATACTAATGGGGGGGTTTGTCCTGGGGAAGTCTGTACTAATGGGGGGGGGTTTGTCCTGGTGGAGTCTGTACTAATTGGGGGGGTTTGTCCTTGGGGGAGTCTGTACTAATGGGGGGTTTGTCCTGGGGGTCTGTTAAGGGGAGTTTGTACTAATGGAGGGGGATTGGTTTGTCCTTTGGGTCTGTACTAATGGGGGGGGGGGGGTTGTTCTGGGGCAGTCTTTAATACTGGAAGTGGGTCTGTACTAATGGGGGGGTGTTTTGTCCTGGGGGTCTGTACTAATGGAGGGGGTCTGTACAAATTGAGGGGGATTGTTTGTCCTGGGGGTCTGTACTAATGGGGGGGTTGTTCTGGGGCAGTCTTTAATACTGGAAGTGGGTCTGTACTAATGGGGGGGTGTTTTTGTCCTGGGGGTCTGTACTAATGGAGGGGGTCTGTACTAATTGAGGGGGATTGTTTGTCTGGGGGGGTCTGTACTAATGGGGGGTGGTTTGTCCTGGGGGGTCTGCACTAATGGGGTGATTAGTCCTGAGGGGGATCTGTACTAATGGGGCAGTCTGTACTAATAGGGGGGCTTGTCCTGGGGATATGCACTAATGGGGGGGTTTATCCTGGGGGGTCGGTACTAAGGGGGGTTTGTCCTGGGGGGTCTGTACTAATGGGGGGGTTTGTTCTGGGGGGGTCTGCACTAATGGGGTGGTTTGTCCTGTGGGGGTCTGTACTAATGGGGGGGCTTGTCCTGGGGGTATGCACTAATGGGGGGGGGCTTGTCCTGGGGGGTAGGTACTAATAGGGGTGTTTGTCCTGGGGGGTAGGTACTAATAGGGGTGTTTGTCCTGGGGGTCTGTAATAATGGGGGGTTTGTTCTGGGGGGTCTGCACTAATGGAGGGGTTTATTCTGGGGTCTGTTCTAATGAGGAGTTTGTCCTGGTTGGGTCTGTACTAATGGAGGGGTGGTTTGTCCTGGGGGTCTGTACTACTGGGGGGGTTGTCCTGAGGTAGGTCTGTACTAATGGAGGGGGGTTGTCCTGGGGGGAGTCTATACTAATGGGGGGTTTGTCCTGGGGAAGTCTGTACTAATGGGGGGGGGGTTTGTCCTGGTGGAGTCTGTACTAATTGGGGGGGTTTGTCCTTGGGGGAGTCTGTACTAATGGGGGGTTTGTCCTGGGGGTCTGTCAAGGGGAGTTTGTACTAATGGAGGGGGATTGGTTTGTCCTGGGGGTCTGTACTAATGGGGGGGGGGGTTGTTCTGGGGCAGTCTTTAATACTGGAAGTGGGTCTGTACTAATGGGGGGGTGTTTTGTCCTGGGGGTCTGTACTAATGGAGGGGGTCTGTACTAATTGAGGGGGATTGTTTGTCCTGGGGGTCTGTACTAATGGGGGGGTTGTTCTGGGGCAGTCTTTAATACTGGAAGTGGGTCTGTATTAATGGGGGGGTGTTTTGTCCTGGGGGTCTGTACTAATGGAGGGGGTCTGTACTAATTGAGGGGGATTGTTTGTCCTGGGGGGTCTGTACTAATGGGGGGTGGTTTGTCCTGGGGGGTCTGCACTAATGGGGTGATTAGTCCTGAGGGGGATCTGTACTAATGGGGCAGTCTGTACTAATAGGTGGGCTTGTCCTGGGGATATGCACTAATGGGGGGGTTTATCCTGGGGGGTCGGTACTAAGGGGGGTTTGTCCTGGGGGGTCTGTACTAATGGGGGGGTTTGTTCTGGGGGGGTCTGCACTAATGGGGTGGTTTGTCCTGGGGGGGTCTGTACTAATGGGGGGGCTTGTCCTGGGGGTATGCACTAATGGGGGGGCTTGTCCTGGGGGGTAGGTACTAATAGGGGTGTTTGTCCTGGGGGGTAGGTACTAATAGGGGTGTTTGTCCTGGGGGGTAGGTACTAATAGGGGTGTTTGTCCTGGGGGTCTGTAATAATGGGGGGTTTGTTCTGGGGGGTGTGCACTAATGGAGGGGTTTGTTCTGGTTTCTGTTCTAATGAGGAGTTTGTCCTGGTTGGGTCTGTACTAATGGAGGGGTGGTTTGTCCTGGGGGTCTGTACTACTGGGGGGGTTGTCCTGAGGTAGGTCTGTACTAATGGAGGGGGGTTGTCCTGGGGGGAGTCTATACTAATGGGGGGGTTTGTCCTGGGGAAGTCTGTACTAATGGGGGGGTTTGTCCTGGTGGAGTCTGTACTAATGGGGGGGGGGGGGTTTGTCCTTGGGGGAGTCTGTACTAATGGGGGGGTTTGTCCTGGGGGTCTGTCAAGTGGAGTTTGTACTAATGGAGGGGGATTGGTTTGTCCTGGGGGGGACTGTACTAATGGGGGGGTTGTTCTGGGGCAGTCTTTAATACTGGAAGTGGGTCTGTACTAATGGGGGGGTGTTTTGTCCTGGGGGTCTGTACTAATGGAGGGGGTCTGTACTAATTGAGGGGGATTGTTTGTCCTGGGGGGTCTGTACTAATGGGGGGTGGTTTGTCCTGGGGGGTCTGCACTGACGGAGGGGGTCTGTACTGAGGGGCAACTATAGGTGGAGGAAGGGGGGTGACACCATGTTTTACCTCAACGGGTGACAACAACCCTAGTGACGCCACTGCAGCTGCGGGCGCTACCATCAGAGAGAGAACCCCCCTGCCGTGCGCCACCAGAGGGAAAGCCACACAGCCTAGTGCCATCCCTGGCGGAGAAAGGAATGGAGTCATTGCCAGAATACAGATCTGGGCTCTACCCAGCGGAGTATCCATGGGCAATTCAGAGTGAGCTGACTCCTGATCAGAGGAACCGTTGTTGTTGTTGTTGCTGTATCGTTGGGTCAGGTGAGAGCCGATCGGCCATTATCTACTTATGCCAATAGGAACTGTAGTCTCTGACCATCTCCTGTAATATGTCTGCAGTCTCTGACCATCTCCTGTATTATATCTCCAGTCACTGACTGTCTCCTTTAATATGTCTACACTCTCAGATCCCTTCCTGTACTATGATTGCAGTCTCTGACCATCTCTTGTATCATGTCTACAATCTGACCATCTCCTGTACTATGTTTTGGGACACTTTCTAACAGTATCAGAGAGGTTCCCCTCCAGGTCTCATTAGTGTACGCTCTTCCAGTATTTTCTTTATTGTTCAAAGATCATGGGAGGATCCCAGGGCAACAAATACTTCTTAGAGGAGCATCTCTGTGTTTGAGTCATTGCCATAGAAACATTTGTAAAGGGGAGGAGTAGGTAAGATGACCACGCCCCCTTTTTGGGGGCACCAGAAATATTTCTGCACCCAGGCGCCTGTGACCCTAGGATCGGCCCTGTTTACCCCTCACCCAGTACACATCCACACTGGTTGAATAGGATTTCATCTACTGTCACATAGATGCACCTGTTGTATGGGACTTTATCCATTGATACCATTGTATGAGCTGGATTTATGCACTTATAGCTATTTAGTAGCAATTTTTTCATTATTTGTATATTATCTCATGTTTTTGAGTAGCGCATCACCCATCTGAAGCGCTCTTCACTATTTTCGTTTTATTTCATTATTTGTGTATTGTGGACACTTTAGATTTAGCTGCCTCATACTTGTTGATGCTACCATAGTTCACTTCTGTATACTCACAGTAGCGCATTAGATCTTATTTTCCTTCACTATTGTAGATACAAAGACCCCTCCCCCTGTGTACACCCCTCCCCCCATGTACACTCACTACACAACATTGGAGATACAAAGACCCCTCCCTCCCGTGTACACCCCTCCCCCCATGTACACTCACTACACAACATTGTAGATACAAAGTGTAATTTCTTCAGTGTTGTCACATGAAAAGATACAAGAAATGTGACTGAGGGGTGTACTTACTTTTGTCAGACACTGTGTGTGGGTGATCTCCTGTATACAGTGTATGGAGTGAAGATATGTATATATAGTATATATGACGTATGTCTCGCTCTTCTTCCCTCCGGTGCACACGCAGGTTTGATCTATGAGAACGGGACTTGTGTTCACCCCTCTGAGTGTCCCTGTGACTTGCATGGCAACGTCTACCCTTCCGGCTCCGTAGTCCGGGATCGCTGCAACAACTGGTCAGTCTGGGGCACTGATAGGAGACGGAAACCCCACAGATGTGGAATGTGGGTGGGGTGTAGGTGGGCGGGGTGTCTATGGGTGAGGTGTTGGTGGACGGGGTGTAGGTGGGTGGGATGTTGTGGGCGGTATGTCTATAGGTGGGTGGGGTGTCTGTGGGCGGGGGTGTAGGTAGGCAGGGTGTCTGTGGGCGGAGTGTAGGTGGGATGTTGGTGGGCGGGGTGTTTGTGGGTGGGTGGGATGTAGGTGGGCGGGGTGTCTGTGGGTGGGGTGTTGGTGGGCGGTATGTCTATAGGTGGGTGGGGTGTCTGTGGGCGGGATGTAGGTGGGCAGGGTGTAGGTGGGTGGGATTTTGGTGGGACGGTATGTCTGTGGGTGGGGTGTAGGTGGGCAGGGTGTAGGTGGGTGGGATGTTGGTGGGCGGTATGTCTGTGGGCGGAGTGTAGATATAGGTGGGGTGTCTGTGGGTGGGGTGTAGGTGGGCAGGGTGTAGGTGGGCGGGATGTTGGTGGGACGGTATGTCTGTGGGTGGGGTGTCTGTGGGCGGGTGGGATGTTGGTGGGTGGGGTGTAGGTAGGCGGGGTGTCGGTGGGTGGGATGTTGGTGGGTGGTATGTCTGTGGGCGGACTGTAGGTGGGCAGACTGTAGGTGGGCGGACTGTAGGTGGGCGGAGTGTAGGTGGGAGGGGTGTAGGTGGGATGTTGGTGGGCAGGGTGAAGGTGGGTGGGATGTTGGTGGGCGGTATGTCTGTGGGTGTGGTGTCTGTGGGTGGGGTGTAGGTGGGCAGGGTGTAGGTGGGTGGAATGTTGGTGGGCGGTATGTCTGTGGGCGGAGTGTAGATGGGCGGGGTGTCTGTGGGTGGGGTGTAGGTGGGCAGGGTGTAGGTGGCTGGGATGTTGGTGGGACGGTATGTCTGTGGGTGGGGTGTAGGTGAGCGGGTAGGGGTGCAACAGATCAAAAAATTCACGGATGGGATCGATCCTCGGATCAGGAGTCACGGATCAGATCATTTTCGGATCAGCAAAAAAAATAAAAAATCTCCCCCACTGTAATATCTACATCCCCCCATAGTACAGGCAGACAGTGACCCCCCGTAGTACAGGCATAGTGACCCACCCCCCCCCGTAGTACAGGCTCAGTGACCTGGGCGGGGTGTAGGTGGGCGGTGTGTAGGTGGGCAAGGATGTTGGTGGGTGGTATGTCTGTGGGCGGAGTGTAGATGGGCGGAGTGTAGATGGGTGGGGTGTCTGTGGGTGGGGTGTAGGTGGGCAGGGTATAGGTGGGCAGGGTGTAGGTGGGTGGAGTGTCTGTGGGCGGAGTGTCTGTGGGCGGAGTGTCTGTGGACAGGGTGTAGGTGGACAGGGTGTAGGTGGGCAGGGTGTAGGTTGGCAGTGTGTAGGTGGGTGGGATGTTGGTGGGACGGTATGTCTGTGGGTGGGGTGTAGGTGGGCGGGTGTCTGTGGGTGGGGTGTAGGTGGGCAGGGTGTAGGTGGGTGGGATGTTGGTGGGCAGGATGTCGGTGGGTGGAGTGTAGGTGGGCGGGTGTCTGTGGGTGGGGTGTAGGTGGGTGGGATGTTGGTGGGACAGTATGTCTTGTCTGTGGGTGGGGTGTCTGTGGGCGGGTGTCTGTTGGTGGGTGGGGTGTAGGTGGGTGGGATGTTGGTGGGTCAGGATCTCAGCTCTGATTGGTCCTTCTCTTCTTCCAGCACCTGCTCAGGAGGAAGGTGGATCTGCACTGATGTGACCTGTCCCGGTGAGTGTGGGGGGGGGGGCAAATTACTCAAGTCCCCACCCCACTTTTTAATGGATAGGATAGTCCTTCCGCGTCCATAGTCCTGATCCATATATGTATAGGTTGGGTCCCTATAGATGGCCGTGTCCCTATAGATGTGTATAGGTTGGGCCCCTATAGATGGTCGGGTCCCTGTAGGTGTGTATAGGCCGGGTCCCTATAGATGTGTATAGGCTGGGTCCCTATAGATGGTCATGTCCCTATAGATGTGTATAGGCCGGGTCCCTATAGATGGCCCGGTCCCTTTAGATGTGTATAGGCCTGGTCCCTATAGATGGGCGGGTCCCTATAAATGTGTAAAGGCAGGGTTCCTATAGATGGTCGGGTCCCCATAGATGTATATAGGCCAGGTCCCTATAGATGGCCGGATCCCTATAGATGACCGGGTCCCTATAGATGTGCATAGGCCGGGTCCCTATAGATGTGTATCGACCGGGTCCCTATAGATGTACATAGGCCGGGTCCCTATAGATGTGTATAGGCCAGGTCCCTATAGATGGTCGGGCCCCTATAGATGGGTGGGCCCCTATAGATGTCCGGGTCCCTATAGATGCATATTGGTCGGGTCCATATAGATGGTTGGGCCCCCATAGATGTCCGGGTCCCAATAGATGTGTATAGGCCGGGTCCCTGTAGATGGTCGGGTCCCTATAGATGGTCGGGCCCCTATAGGTGTGTATAGGTCGGGCCCCTATGGGTGTCTATAGGCCGGGTCCCTATAGATGTGTATAGGTCGGGTCCCTATAGCTGGTCAGGCCCCTATAGATTTCTGGGCCCCTGTAGATGTCTGGGCCCCTGTAGATGATCGGGACCTGTAGATGATCGGGACCTGTAGATGGTCGGGCCCCTGTAGATGGTCGGGCCCCTGTAGATGGTCGGGCCCCAGTAGATGGTCGGGTCCCTATAGATGGTCGGGCCCCTATAGATGTGTATAGGTCAGGCCCCTATAGATGGTTGGGCCCCTGTAGATGGTCGGGTCCGGTCCTATAACTGTCTCTCTTTTCTCCCATGTTGTCAGCGGAATGTTCCGTCACTGGAGACTTTCACATTGGGACCTTCGATGGGCGGAAGTTCACCTTCCAGGCTCCCTGTCAGTACATCCTCACCAAGAGCCGGACCTCGGGGGCATTCACCGTGTCCGTGCAGAACGCCCCCTGTGGACAGGTGAGACCAATTCCCACCAATCATCACCTGTTTGGTGATTCTTCTGAGTCCAGTGGCTGAGGAGTCCCATGTGGCTCTCGGCTCCCTCTGAGTAGATATTTGTGGATCATTGCTCCTCAGGCAGTGGCTCGGGCGTCCAATGTGGCTCTCGGCTCCCTCTGAGTAGATATTTGTGGATCATTGCTCCTCAGGCAGTGGCTCGGGTGTCCCATGTGGCTCTCGGCTACCTCTGAGTAGATATATGTGGATCAGTGCTCCTCAGACAGTGGCTCGGGCGTCCCATGTGGCTCTTGGCTCCCTCTGAGTAGATATTTGTGGATCATTGCTCCTCAGGGCAGTGGCTCGGGCGTCCCATGTGGCTCTCGGCTCCCTCTGAGTAGATATTTGTGGATCATTGCTCCTCAGGCAGTGGCTCGGGTGTCCCATGTGGCTCTCGGCTCCCTCTGAGTAGATATATGTGGATCAGTGCTCCTCAGGCAGTGGTTCGGGCATCCCATGTGGCTCTCGGCTCCCTCTGAGTAGATATTTGTGGATCATTGCTCCTCAGGCAGTGGCTCGGGCGTCCCATGTGGCTCTCAGCTCCCTCTGAGTAGATATTTGTGGATCAGTGCTCCTCAGGCAGTGGCTCGGGCGTCCCATGTGGCTCTCGGCTCCCTCTAAAGTATACGATTTCACTGCCATGGAGTTGTTTGAGGTCCTGGGACTTGGCGGGCTGTTGCTTGGGGTTCCACACAAACTTTCTGAGTATTGGATATAATTGGGGGGGGGGGGGTGAAATTAGAACAAACGTGACTCTGGTGTAAGGTTGCTGAACATTGTCACCAGGGGGGAGCCGAGAGTCACACGAGGCTTCGAGTCTTCGCTGTCTTCTCTTGAACCCTCCAGTGTCTCTGAGACAAGAATGTACAGTAATCATGTGACAGGCAGGGGGCGCCCTGGAGACCTCCACACTGTGGCCCCGCCCCCTCTGTCCCTGTGGGCGGCTCTTCGGTGGACCTTCTTCCGCTCTTGTTGTCCATGGCGGCCATTATGATGATTCAGCTGGGTTTCCTGTGTCGGCTCTTCTCATTGGTCCTTCAGATTGTGGGGGACTCTGCGGTTTTCTCCAGATGGTGATTGTGGTAGACGGGTGTTGATGTGAGGACATTGGTGGCCATGGTTGGGTGTGTCTGGTATGGAGTGTTCAGCGTATTTTGATCGGCGGTGGGGGGAGGGGGAGGAGAGCTTCTTGGCAGGGAGGACAAAGCCCTCGGTCATGGCGCTCCTCCGACGCGCTGACACTACCAATCATCAGCTATAAGCAGCTTCACAATTTTCTGAAATTTTGCTAAAGCGCTTTCTGGACAGCAAATCAGAGGATGATCGGAGCGGCTTAACCTTATCGCGGTGTCCGGTGTCACCATCAATGTCTTTGTACTTCCCTGAGATGAGATGAGAGGAGAGGAGAGGAGAGCGGAGGAATTTATTGTCTCGGGTGAAGACAGCTGCCGGACATGAAAGGGACGATTCATGAGAACAGAGCCGATCCTCGTCTAGGATTTCTCCCTTTCACAACCATGGATGAAGAAAGTGTTGAGTCCATCTCCACATCATACACGGCTCGCCGATCGCCCTTACAAACCGATTGCCCTTCCAAACCGTTCGCTCTTCCAAATCGATTGCTCTTCCTCACCCATCGACTTTCCCGCCAATCGACCTTCCCCACCCATCGACCACTCTGCACATGGCTCCCCCAGCATCTCACTATCAATGAAAGTGTTGAGTCCATCTCTACGTCATACACGGCTCGCCTATCGCCCTTCCAAACCGATCGCTCTTCCTTACCCATCAACCTTTCCCACCCATCGATTTCCCCACCGATTGACCACTCTTCGCATGGCTCCCCCAGCATCTCACTATCAATAAAAGTGTTGTGTCCATCTCCACATCATAGGTGAAGGTACGCGGCACGCCAATCGCCCTTCCCTACTCATCGACTTTCCCATCTTTCAACCTTTCCTACCCATCGATCACCCTTCACATGGCGATTTAATGGCTTCCTCAGCATGTCGTTGGATGAACAGTGTTGTGTTTATCTCCACGCCATAGATGAAGGTACGCGGCCTGCTGATTACCCTTCCAAACCGATCGCTCTTCCTCACCCATTAACCAATCTTCACATCTCAATATCAATGGAAGTGTTGTGTCCATGCCATAGGTGAAATTAAAAAGATTGCCCTTCCCACCTTCCCTACCCATCGATCACTCTTCACATGGCGATTTATTGGCTTCCCCAGCATGTCGTTTGGATGAAGAGTGTTGTGTTCACTTCCATGCCATAGGTGAAGGGGTCACGGCCTCCTAATCGCCCTTCCCCCACCCATAAACCACTCTGCATATGACGCTTTATTGACTCCCCCCACTTCTCAGTTAGAATCCTAAAGTGGAAAATGTTCCTCAAAAGTCCTCCAAGAAGGTGGGACATTTCATGGCAGACTGTGGTCACCATCGGCTCAGCCGCCATTCCCGAGACAACTTACTCCAGGTGAAGCCCAGATCACCCTGTGAAAGATCGGAACTTCCTTCCTTTGAGTATTGCACCGTATTGGCTATCGATTTACATAGACAGTTTGGAGTCCTACAATTTATTGGCTAAAGAGAAGAACTTCCAGGACCCTGAGGATCTTTCCTTAGGCTTCATACCGTTCTGTACATAGAGGATACAACATAGTGCCACTCTGTGAGATATAATGCAATAGAAGTGTCTATGATGATCAATATAGAAACATGGAATCCAATCAAATAATTCTGTGCGATCTAAGAACGATATATCAACCCTGAAGAAAAATTCTAAATAATTTAGTGAAGTCCCCAAAGAATTACGTGGTGAACGAACGAGTCCAAGTGAAGGTGATGGGTGTGAAGAATGCCAAGATCGATGCATAGGACTCAGAGAGGACGTCAGAATCTCCATGTGAAATGTAGAGAATGAATACTCTAATGCCGTGTACACCTGATCAGCGTGACCGGCCAAACTCATCGGAATTCCATCCGAATAAAAGAGAACATCTAAACTCTGATGGAATTTCTCGGAAAAAAAGTCTGATGGGGCATACACACGTCTGACTTTTTTCCATCAGAAATTCCGATCGTGTGTACAGGGTGTAACGGAATGGCCCGTGGGACCCAGAGGCCCTTGAAGGATGCGGGGTACTCCTATGTCAGCTTCACCAATGACTCTTGGGTCTAGGGTCATCCTATGTCCACTAGGGGCATAGGATGACTGAGAAATTATATCTCGGATTACATGAGATGGGACAGTAATGTTGTGCTTTCTTAAGGTCCTTTTTAACCCGCACAGTAAATTCCTTTGATCTGTGTATCATGGTAAGTTCTCAAAATAACTTTATATAATTGACAATGAAACGAAAGCGTCTATTTCACATACGCAACCGTTACTATACTGCAGGTAAGTAAATGGTTAACAATGTGAAATATATTGGACGTTCGTTTTGTCAGTAAAATTGGAACTATGTAAAGATGAAAAGATAATAAAACTTGTACTCTTTAAGGAAAAACCTACCAGTTATTGGTTATGAGAACAGACCATGATTACAAGATATTCAATACTTCAATATTTCAACATTTCTAGGTAATAACAATAGATTTCAGATACAATCAAAAATGGCATAATTACCGATTCCAAAATGGCTATTTGCCAATGACCATGGTTAAAATGTAGTGGCTTTCTATGGTCCTTCATGTGTCTGGTTTCTATTGGCTGACAGCTTAATCGTTGACTTGTTCTCTTTGAGAACCTTAAGTAATATCACTTTCAACCACTAGGTGTCTCACCTTTATTGTGAGATTATCTATACGTTAATATTTATATCATTGGGGAGACTTATATTATTATTAGCTTATTATTATTGGTAACTTCTATGTATAGCTCTGGTAACTTTATATTTCATAAGATCCAATTAGTATATCTTTGATCCCTACAGAACATGCTTCTATATTTCTTTATAAACGGATATTCCCCCAAAAACATTCTTCTAAGCATGCATGGGTTTATATCTCTTAATCAATGCAAAATAATTATCAATGTGGATAAATGAATAATTTTGATATGTGTTTGATGAATTTGCGTTACAGGTTCATTCACATTTTTAATAATCACAATTTGATATCTTTCATAATGTGGGTTAGCTTCAGTAACACTTCTGTATTAAAATTACATTTCTCATATAATTCTTTTAACTTTTAACAAAGTTCTAAATTAGCGGATGCGATGGTTATATATTTTACTCAGTCCTAAAATGTCATTGATAATCTAAACTTTAATTTTCATGTCAACGTATATTCTTTTAATACCTTGTGTATTTATAATGCGAGTCAAATTTGTACATTGGTTTGTGAAGATAGGACTTTAAACTGTCTCTTCTATGAAGACAGTTTAATAGCTCAGCTGGGTAAATATTCTCTTTTCAGGAAATCTCATTGGCCAACACAAGCCATTGTTTTTAGGACAGCTGGCTAATGTATTGGGAATTTGGCAACACATGAGCCAAGTTTGTTTTCTCTTCACTGACTGAAAGACTTCCATACATAATCGTTCACCTCAAATTTGAGGCCTAATGGCCTTTTCATATTTTTGCTGAAAAATATTGAATATATTATTATTTGCGACATAACGCATGACAGTAATGATAATTCATGTATTGCAGGATATCTTGGAATATTACAAGTTGTTCATTCTAAACCCAACAGGTCAATAGAATGACTCATTCAATGTGGGGGACACATACTGTTGAGGTGTTAATTGAGTCTGGCTCCTAAGATATTTCATTGTGCTATGCTAAATTGACACTGTATTGTGTGAAAGTCTATTGATGATCGATGTGTTGGGGGTTGGCAGTCTGAAAGGTCAGATGTCTGACTTTCAGGTGTAGTGGATTAGCATGTCAATTACGTCTACAAAGGAATGTGTAGCAGGTGAGAATATCTTATCGCGGAGTCAGAACGTCTGTCTAAGATGTGGATTGGGGGGGACTTGTTGGGAACCAATGTTTGATGTTGTGGGTGGAGTGTGTCATTGTCCATTTGATTAATGCAGTATTCTTTTTGTGTATATAAAAGCCTGCCTTCTCAATAAAGATTGTCTATCCGTTTACAACCAGAGACAGAGCTGTGTCTCGTTATTCTGGGGGAAATGGAATGAGTCGTGTTTGCTGGATTGTGGAGTGTCAGATAAGCTGTCTTGGGTTGGTGGAATGAAATATCGTAAACGGCGTTAACCCCTGACCGTTATACGGGGCTTAACTGGATCAGGTGGACACACAGACCACCTGGCAGTGTCATCGCACAGTGACCCGTCTGTGTTGTGGGCGGGGTTCTTCTTTGTGGGGACCCGTCTGGGTTGTGAGGGGGGTTCCTCTTTGCGGTGACCCGTCTGTGTTGTGGGCGGGGTTCCTCTTTGCGGTGACCGGTCTGTGTTGTGGATGGGGTTCCTCTTTGCGGTGACCCGTCTGTGTTGTGGGCGGAGTTCCTCTTTACGGTGACCTGTCTGTTCTGGGAGGGTTCCTCTTTGACGTCCTTCATGTTGATTTTTGTTTTGCAGAATTTGGATGGCTCGTGTATCCAGTCTGTGAACCTCATTATGGACCAGGATCAGAGAAAACAGGTCACCTTGACGCAGGCCGGAGACGTCCTTGTGTATGACCAGTACAAGATCAACCTCCCTTACACAGACGGTGAGATCAGGAACCTTCCGCAACCCGAGGACAGACATCCGACAATATACACTGTAAATAAATAGTGCAGCGCTGAAATGGTATAAAGTGACAGTCCGAGTATAAATCAATGCAGGGAAAGTTGATAGAAGAGAACAGAACACACCAACGTGCTAAAAATCTGCTCACCAGATGGTAAAGGCAACAGGCGATGTAATCGTACAATGGATGGATCGATCCGCATAACATCAGGAAATTCCAAGACTCGGGCAATGGATGGATATATTGTGCAATCATCACATGGAATTAACCAATGAAGAGAAGGAAAGCGACAATAGTGAAGCCCGTAAGGTAAAAGATACTAAAATGTATTGTAGTCTACTTCCAGGTGTACAAAGATCATTGTGACATAAAAAATCTGCGGCTCTCAAAGTGCTTGTATCAACCAGCCTGACATGTTTCATACGAAGTTGGACGCCTCTGATGTTATCCAACTTTGGATGAAACATGTCAGGCTGGTTGATACAAGCACTTTTAGAGCCGCAGATTTTTTATGTCATGACGATCTTTGTACACCTGTAAGTAGACTACAATACATTTTAGTACGTTTTACCTTACGGGCTTCACTATTGTCGCTTTCCTTCTCTTCATTGGTTAATTCCATGTGATGATTGCACAATATATCCATCCATTGTCCGAGTCTTGGAATTTCCTGATGTTATGAGGATCGATCCATTAGGTTTGGAATATAATTTTCCCATTAACCCTCTGCATTGTATGATTACAACGCCTGTTGCCTTTACCCTCTGGTAAGCAGATGTAATGGTCACCACCGTTTATGACCTTCCATCAACCCAAGACAGCTTATCCGACACTCCGACAAACCAGCAGACACGATCCATTCCATTTCCCAGAATAAAGACGAGACAAGCTCCGTTCTCTGGGTCAAATGTATGAACCATTTTAATGGGTAGCTCTCAGCTTTATATACATTTCAGGCATGTTACAGGGATAATGAAACTCCCCCCCTCATCACACAATGTGGGGGGACTTCAATACACCTTCAGATGGGCTAATTACTAATCATTATCCAGACATTTTGGCACCGGGCTGACATAATTAACATTACTACACCTGAGAAGTCACATTCCACACCTATTGTGAATACTATCTTCAAACAATGAAAAGGTCTGTAGAGCACACCTAATTAACACAATGAAATATCTAGGAGCAGACTCAATTAACACCTCAAAAGTCTGTTACACAGAGGAATGAGTCACTATTGACAGGTAGGGTCAGAATAAGCCAACAACTTGTAATATTCCAATATATCCTGCAATACATGAATTATCGTTACTGTCCCATCTCGTGTAATCTGAGATATAATTTCTCAGTCATCCTATGCCCCTATCGGATATAGGATGACCCTAGAATCAAGAGTCATTGGTGAAGCTGGCACAGGAGTACCCCACATCCTGCAAACGTCTCTGAGTATTACATCCATCCCGTTACAGCAGATTATAAGCACGGTGGTGTGTTCTGTTCACACTGTTCTCTTCTATCAACTTTCCCCGCATTGATTTATACTCAGACTGTCACTTTATATCATTTCAGCGCTGCACTATTTATTTCCATGGTTTTGTTTGCTAAATCCACAGATTGTGCTAGCTGCTGCTTTTTCATATAATACATATGGTTCACTTTTAGTTAGCGCAGATATTTGTTCACATTGAGAATATTCACATTGAGAATATAGACTGACATGCTGCAAGTGTGGTAACCCATAGCAACCAATCTGGTAGATTAGATGTAGGGATGACGCTGGGTTTCCACCCCTTTGCTGGCACCATTATGCTTCAACATCATCCAGTTTACTCTTCTACAAATTCCCATGATGGTGCCGCTGCCATTGCAATGCCTGTGTGGCTCAGCTCACCACCTATAATAGTTGGGGGGAGGGGTACATGGATTGGAGGTCTGAGGGCTCTTACAATAGAGGAGGAGTAGTAGGGGGAGGGGAGTGGTACATGGATTGGAGGTCTGGGGGCTCCTACAATAGATGAGGAGTAGTTGGGGGAGGGGTACATGGATTGGTGGTCTGGGGGCTCCTACTATAGATGAGTAGCAGTTGGGGGAGGGGTACATGGATTGGAGGTCTGGGGGCTCCTACAATAGATGAGGAGTAGTTGAGGGGGGCACATGGATTGGAGGTCTGAGGGCTCCTACAATAGATGAGTAGTTGGGGGGGGGGGGTACATGGTTCGGAGGTCTGAGGGCTCCTACCATAGAGACGGAGTAGTTAGGGGAGGGGTACATGGATTGGAGGTCTGGGGGCTCCTACAATAGAAGAGGAGTAGTTGGGTAGGGGGGTACATGGATCGGAGGTCTGGGGGCTCCTACCATAGAGGAGGACATTTTGCTTCTCTTGTTCTTTGCTCCCCTGGACCCATTCTTAGGGGACGTCCCTCTTTTTCTTCCTGTTTTTCAGACGTGTTCCGGGTCAGGAAACTCTCGTCGGTCTTTGTACAGGTGAAGACGGACATCGGCCTGCAGCTGCTATATGACCGGCAGGGTCTGCGCCTCTATCTCCAGCTGGCCGGGCGCTGGAAGGACAACACGGCCGGCCTTTGCGGGACCTTCAATGACAACACGCAGGATGACTTTCTGTACGTCCCTCGTCCTGTATTCAGTTTAGTAAAGAGTCAGAGCCGGGGGAGGGGGGGTCCTTACTTCTATAAAGGGGTCCCTACTTCTATAAAGGGGTCCTTCTATAAAGGGGTCCTTACTTCTATAAAGGGGTCCCTACTTCTAAAGGGGGTCCTTCTATAAGGGGGTTCTTACTTCTATAAGGGGGTCCATTCTTCTTTAAGGGGGCCCTTACTTCTATAAGGGGGTCCATTCTTCTATAAGGGGGTCCTTACTTCTATAGGGGGTCCTTACTTCTATAAGGGGGTTCTTCTATAAGGGGGTCCATACTTCTATAGGGGGGTCCTTACTTCTATAAGGGGGTCCTTACTTCTATAAGGGGTCCCTACTTCTATAAGGGGGTCCTTACTTCTATAAGGGGGTCCTTCTATAAGGGGGTCCATTTCTTCTATAAGGGGGTCCATACTTCTATAAGGGGGTCCATACTTCTATAAGGGGTCCATACTTCTATAGGGGGTCCTTCTATAAGGGGGTCCTTTTCTTCTATAAGGGGGTCCATACTTCTATAAGGGTGTCCATACTACTATAAGGGGTCCATACTTCTATAGGGGGTCCTTCTATAAGGGGGTCCATACTTCTATAAGGGGGTTCTTACTTCTATAAGGGGTCCCTACTTCTATAAGGGGGTCCTTCTATAAGGGGGTTCTTACTTCTATAAGGGGGTCCATTCTTCTATATGAGGGTCCTTACTTCTATAAGGGGGTCCATTCTTCTTTAAGGGGGTCCATTCTTCTATAAGGGGGTTCATTTTTCTATAAGGGGTCCATCCTTCTATAAGGGGGTCCTTACTTCTATAAGAGGGTCCATTTTTCTATAGGGGGTCCCTACTTCTATAAGGGGGTCCTTACTTCTATAAGCGGGTTCTTCTATAAGGGGGTCCTTACTTCTATAAGGGGGTCCATTCTTCTATAATGGGGTCCATTTTCCTATAAGGGGGTCCTTACTTCTATAAGGGGGTCCATTCTTCTATAAAGGGGTTCTTACTTCTATAAGGGGTCCATACTTCTATAGAGGGGTCCATACTTCTATAAGGGGGTCCTTACTTCTATAAGGGGGTCCTTCTATAAGGGGGTCCATACTTCTATAAGGGGGTCCTTACTTCTATAAGGGGGTCCATACTTCTATAAGGGGGTCCATACTTCTATAAGGGGTCCCTACTTCTATAAAGGGGTCCTTACTTCTATAAGGGGGCCTTACTTCTATAAGGGGGTCCCTACTTCTATAAGGGGGTCCTTCTATAAGGGGGTTCTTACTTCTATAAGGGGGTCCTTCTATACGGGGGTTCTTACTTCTATACGGGGGTCCATTCTTCTATAAGGGGGTCCTTACTTTTATAAGGGGTCCATTCTTCTTTAAGGGGGTCCTTACTTCTATAAGGGGGTCCATTCTTCTATAAGGGGGTCCTTCTATAAGGGGGTCCTTACTTCTATAAAGGGGTCCCTACTTCTATAAGGGGGTCCTTACTTCTATAAAGGGGTCCCTACGTCTATAAGGGGGTCCTTCTATAAGGGGGTTCTTACTTCTATAAGGGGGTCCTTCTATAAGGGGTCCATTCTTCTATAAGGGGGTCCTTACTTTTATAAGGGGGTCCATTCTTCTCCAAGGGGGTCCTTACTTCTATAAGGGGGTCCATTCTTCTATAAGGGGGTCCTTACTTCTATAAGGGGGTCCATACTTCTAGAAGGGGATCCATACTTCTAGAAGGGGGTCCTTTTCTTCTATAAGGGGATCCTTACTTTTTTAAGGGGGTCCATACTTCTATAAGGGGGTCCTTCTATAAGGGGGTCCTTTTCTTCTATAAAGGGGTCCCTACTTCTATAAGGGGGTCCTTACTTCTATAAGGGGGTCCCTACTTCTATAAGGGGGTCCTTTTCTTCGATAAGGGTGTCCATAAATCTATATGTAGCGGTACCCCCGAAGGAGCTGCTGATGATTGGGACGGCACATTTAAGGGGGTCCTTTTCTTCTATAAGGGGGTCCTTACTTCTTTAAGGGGGTCTATTCTTCTATAAGGGGGTCCTTCTATAAGGGGGTCCTTATTTCTATAAAGGGGTCCTTACTTCTATAAAGGGGTCCCTACTTCTATAAGGGGGTCCTTACTTCTATAAAGGGGTCCCTACGTCTATAAGGGGGTCCTTCTATAAGGGGGTTCTTACTTCTATAACGGGGTCCTTCTATAAGGGGGTCCATTCTTCTATAAGGGGGTCCTTACTTTTATAAGGGGGTCCATTCTTCTCCAAGGAAATTGAAAAATTCCCCCAAAGGAGGGGCTTTTTAGGCAACAGTAGTAAACGTAAGTATAGTGGTACAAGAGAAAAAATGTGTATATATTTGAAAATTATTTAATCGCATAAAATAAATCATACAATATAACACTTTGACAAAGTATGAAATTGCTAAATCAAGACTGATCCACATAAAAAAACTCTACAATTGTGGATCAGTCTTGATTTAGCAATTTCATACTTTGTCAAAGTGTTATATTGTATGATTTATTTTATGCGATTAAATAATTTTCAAATATATACACATTTTTTCTCTTGTACCACTATACTTACGTTTACTACTGTTGCCTAAAAAACCCCTCCTTTGGGGGAATTTTTCAATTTTTCAATTTTCTAATCGATTTGGGGTGTTGGCAACTCCTGCAAGGTCACATTCTTGTGATGTTACATTTATTTTATTCTTCTCCAAGGGGGTCCTTACTTCTATAAGGGGGTCCCTATTTCTATAAGGGGGACCTTTTCTTCTATAAGGGGGTCCATAAATCTATATGTAGCGGTACCCCCGAAGGAGCTGCTGATAGTTGAATGGGACGGCACATTTAAGGGGGTCCTTTTCTTCTATAAGGGGGTCCTTACTTATTTAAGGGGGTCCATACTTCTATAAGGGGGTACTTACTTCTATAAGGGGGTCCTTACTTCTATAAGGGGGTCCTTTTCTTCTATAAAGGGGTCCCTACTTCTATAAGGGGGTCCTTCTATAAAGGGGTCCCTATTTCTATAAGGGGGACCTTTTCTTCTATAAGGGGGTCCATAAATCTATATGTAGCGGTACCCCCGAAGGAGCTGCTGATAGTTGAATGGGACAGCACATTTACCTCACGGCTCCTGTAGAATGTCTCGGGGTGAATGGTGCACAGCAGTACAGGAATGTCTTTTCTGTGCTCTTTATTACCCGGCTGGTGATGAAAAGGAGAACAGCAGATTCAGGTGTAGTATTTGGAACAGTCCTGCTCCCATGCGTAACACTTTCCACACCACTCCTGCTTGAGTGGGCTTAGTGTACCCAGACAGGCCTCTCTCACAGACCCGGACATGCCTCTCTCACAGACCCGGACAGGCCTCTCTCACAGACCCGGACAGGCCTCTCTCACAGACCAGGACAGGCCTCTCTCACAGACCAGGACAGGCCTCTCTCACAGACCAGGACAGGCCTCTCTCACTGACCCGGACAGGCCTCTCTGACTGACCCGGACAGGCCTCTCTCACAGACCCGGACAGGCCTCGAAAACAGGAACACCACATAGGCCATAACGCTAGGGGCGCGGTCATGTGGTCACCCTAAAGGTGGGTGCCACACTGGAAGAAGAACCCCGCCAGCAACAAGCTGAGGTGGTTAAGCTTTTACTCCCAGCCAAATCACTGGCAGCAGGGCAGGATGTTACTGGCTGCTGCACACAACTATAGCTTGAGCGGATATCGGTGGATGGGACTGTGGTCTCCACTCACAGCAACCCAGCGGAAGAGCTGGCAACAGAGCAGAGTGCCCTGGGCCTCTGCTCTCAACTAACAGAAGAGGGGGTTCCTGTGGTAGTGGATGGGACTTCGATCTCCACTGACACAACCCCAGAAAATGATGCGGCACTGAGACAGGAGGACGTCGGCTTTGCTTTGCAAGCACCGTGGGATTTTTACCTACCACAAGTGGATGGGACTTCAGTCTCCACTTGTATACCCCAGGGATGGTGGCCAGTTGGCCCAGATCCCCAACAGCATGACAAACTGAGCCCAGTCACCCTGTCTTCTCTCTAGCGGCTAAAAGGACTCCAGGGAGAAGGGCCAGTCCAGGCCTCTCCCCAGCGGCAGGCATGTTCTCTGAGAAAAGTGGAGGTTGGCTGGGTGAGTAATGCTCTGTTTGGGACAAGTTATCTGGGGTACTGGGTGGGTACCAGAATTGGGGTCTCTCCCAGTGTTAGTCTCCTGCCAAAGGAGAAGATGTGTGACAGGCCTACCTGGGACAGGGGCTTTTGGAAAGGACTGAATGCGAGCCTCTTGCCATCCGATTATGAGCCAGGGCCTAAAAAACAGGAAGGTGAATGGGTTATCCCGGCAGACAGTCCTGGAACCTTAAGACTACTTTTCCAACATCCTCGAGTTGACCCGTTTGGGTCCCACTGCGGCTGTTGGACTGTTTCCCAGGGGAAGTAATATCATGGACCTTGGAGTGCTGGAGTGTTTCTACTTGAAATCCTAATTCATGTATTTCAGAAGATGGGACATTACGGATAGTTCATATTTCAGGATGTCTTGAGATATTACAGGTGATTTTATTCTGACCCCCAACCAGGTCAATAGACTCAGAAGATATACTAATTGTCCATTGTGTAAGCCTGTAGAGGTGTTAATTCAGGTCTGCTCCTAGACCTTTCTATTGTGTGATAACACTGTTTAAAGCCTTTTGATTATCAGGTGTATTGAATTAGCATGTCAATTATGTTGAAGGGAAATTGCCAAGCTATGCGGGGCCAGGCTGTCTGGGTAACACTTTTGTTACAATTAGTAATTAACTCAACTAAATGTCATTATCTAAAGGAATGCGATCTCTCAGGTGTAGTAATTATGTCCTATTAAATAGACCGGGCTATTGTGTACATTGATTACCCCCTGGGGCTTCTGTCTCAATACACATAGGGCCAGATTCAGCAAGACTTGCGCTGGAGTATTTCGATATGCACCGCGTAACTGTGAAGATGCGCCGTCGTTTCTATGTGGCCGTACCCACCAAACTAGATGCGCCCGAAAACGGGCCATTTCCGATCGGCTTAACTTTCTGGCGCCAGAGTCCCGTCAGCACATAATTTCAATTGGCGCATCAGTCGCGCCTATTGATTTCCCCTGCAAATATGCAAATGAGGGAGATTTACCAATTCACGAACGGATTAGCACCATACGCTGGCTACATGCGGCGCGAGTATCTCGTCCGTCCGGCGCAAAGTTATTTCTACAAAAAGCTGCTTTATCTTTACTCCAGACGGTCACAGGTCAGCAGGAGAGCAGCTACAGCAGCGTTACCGACGAAACTAGAAAGCTGAGCACCCACACTTGCAAGGACAACACCTCTGTGTGCCAACATGCCAGGGGCAATCGTGGTCCTAGAACTACTGATGGGTCCCCCGGAACGAAGGAGGCGGGCACGTGAGAGGATATACCGCACACGTATGAGCCTCTTTGGCATGGGGGATGAGGAGGTGTATCGCCTCTTCAGATTCAGCCCTGTTGCAATACTTGAACTAACCACAACCCTGCAGGATGACATCACCAGCAAGACACACCGCTCACAAGCAGTGCAGCCACTGGTGAAGGTACTGGCAACACTTCATTTCCTTGCAAGTGGATCATTCCAGCGTACAAGTGGAGTGGTGGCTGGGATGTCACAATCCTCCGTGAGCAGATGTGTGCACCAGGTTGTCCCTGCAATCCTCAGACGCATGTCCAACCAGTTCATCAGACCAACCACTGAGGACCTGCGGATGAAGGCTATGACAGATTTCTACAACATTGCCAGATTCCCACGCACTGTGGGGGCCATTGATTGCACACATGTGGCACTCCAGCCCCCCAGTGCCACAGAGCACATATACCGCAATCGGAAGCATTGGCATTCCATCAACGTACAGGTGATAGCCGATGCCCAACGCCTCATATGGCACGTCCGTGCCAAACACCCCGGGTCCAGCCATGACAGCTTCATATACAATCAGAGTCCCATCCCAGCAGAATTCGAACAGAACATGTATGGGGACAGCTGGCTGGTTGGTGAGTGACATGGGTGGCAGGCATGACTATCCCCTCCCGTGATGCACAACAGAAGTGGCACATGCATGACTAACATCCTCCTGTCTTTTCCCTTACAGGTGACTCTGCATATGCACTGGGACCCCATCTAATGACTCCTTTCCGGAACCCCCAAACCAGAGGAGAGAGAAAATACAATGAAGCACACATCAAAACCCGTGCAGTGGTGGAGCAAACATTTGGGCTCCTGAAGTCCCGTTTCCGCTGCCTGGATAAGTCTGGGGGGACCCTATTGTATTCCCCTACCTTTGTGTGTCAGATCATCGGTGCATGTTGCATTCTGCACAACTTTGCTATGAGAAAAGGCCTGCAGATTGACATACGTGATGACCTGACCCCCGACCCACACAGTCCCCACCTGCCAGAGGAGACCCAGTCTGCTGATGGAAGAGCAGTCAGGAGGGTCCTCGCCGTAGGCATCTTTGGACACTAAACCAAAACATTAATCACACAGACAATGCATGCGTGTACACCACTGATGTCCCTAGATCACACACACCACATCCACATCGCATTGGATTAGCCCAAGTCCAGCATGTAGGACTTGGGAGCAGCAACGCCAGCGTCAAGGCCCCAATGATGTCACTGTCCATTCATACACCTTTCACACGTCATTCATACAGCCGTGGGGTTAACTTCACCACCACGGCCGAGGGTGACACCCCTTACTGTCAGGAGTGCCACCCCCTCACATTCACACACCATTCACACTGCAACGTGTGCAGTATCAAAAATAAAAATCTCATAACCTGAGTATAAATCAGAACAAAAAATAAAAATCTCATAATCTGACTATAAATCAGAACAAAAAATAAAAATCTCATAACCTGAGTATAAATCAGAACAAAAAATAAAAAAATCATCGGGGATGCCGGGGGCTCCTTCTTGCCGAACCTCTCTGGCTTCTCAGCTGCCTGGATGGAGTGGGTGGGGGTGGGGGGGCATCAGGAGGTGGCTGATCCCCGGGTGGGCCACTCCTGGCAGGTGTGGCTTGCATGCCCTCCAAGGCCATGGCTATCCGGCCGAGCAAATTGTTTGTCTGGCCCTGCATCCTCAGCTGCTGGGCCTGCATCCTGAGCTGCCGGGTCACTTGGTAGTGTTGGGCCCGCCGACTCAGCCTCCCCTGGTCCCGGATGGCAGCACTGTTGGCCTGGACGGCTGCAGTGAGGTGCCTAATATCCCCCTGCACCTCCCCCAAACTGGTCACCACTGCAGCGCAGTTGCAGCTGACATCCTGCACTGCGTTGCTTATCTGGGCAACGGAGCCCAGGCTGTCAGCCACTTTCTCTAAGTGCCTAACTAGTTCCCCCATTTGTTGGGTCTGTCTGGCGTGATCCCTCGCCAACTGGCCCTGGACAACATCCGACACCCCCCTGGTCTTCTGGGTCGCCTTCCCGGGGCCAGAAGATGGTTGTCCCCGGGGGGATGGAGTCGCCCTTGAGGGGCTTCCAAGGATGGGGGAGGGGATGACAGACGGCCCAGGAGAAGGGGAGGAGACCTCCAAAACTAAAGAAAAGTCCTGCTCTGCCACAGCAGGATCCTCCACAACCACCTCGGCAGGTGTGGTGTGGGCACTCTCCTCCTCCACCTCGGTGTCTTCACCACCCAGGGGCTCGGGCACACAATGGCGTTGGGGGGATGGGGTGGACTGGACGCTGACAGATGATGGCCCAGCTCTGTCATCTGTGGATGACACAAAGCAGACACATGTTGGTGGTCCCACACACTTGGCACATGTACCCCCCCCCCCAAATGCAACACATCAAATAGGGGATAGAAAACACTTACCTGTCCTGGAGCCTTCCTCCATGGAGTCATAGCCAGGGACCCCCTCCACCTGCTCCCTCTCCAGGCAGCGAGAGACCACCTCCTCCTCCGCGGTCAGGGTGACCGGACATGGGGGACCACCACCTGTGCCCCTCTCATGCCTCCTGATGGTGGCCACTTTGCCCCTGACCTTGCGCCGCAGATCATTTATTTTTTTTTGAATGTCAGAAGCAGTCCGGGTGGAGTACCCCAAAATATCGACCCGGCCAGGCAGCAATGGTGTCCAGGATGCCCTGCTTCCTCTCCCGGCTGGTCTTACGGCTTTTTTTCCCATGGAGAAAATGATTAAAAGTCTCCATCGCGGATATGATTACAGACACCTCCTGTGAATTAAAGTTGAGGTTCCTCCTCTCTCTGGGGGTAGCGGGAGCAGCCATCACAGCACAAAAGTATCTTCCCTGGGGTGGGGGGAAACGGATATACTTTTGCGCCGGAATGGCGTTTCCGCCTGCGCTTTTAAGCGCCCAACGGAAGGCATTGCGCTGATGTTTCCCGGGAAGTGGTGCCGACGGAAGTTGTGAGCATGCGCACAAGGGGGCGAGTGGAGCCGCACTCACTGCACATGCTCCGTGGATGATGCGCTGAACGTAAGCCTCTGCGCTAGGCTCCGCCCATCATTTACATATGATCACACCCACTTCCACTTGCGTCGGGTTACGCCAGCGCATTATCGTTACTCTGGCGCAAGTTTACGCGCAACTGCTATGTGAAATACAGTACTTGCGCTGAAAGGGTCGTCAGAGTAACGTAAATGAGAAGCGTTACTCCAGAGCAAAGATGCTCCCATCTACCTGAATCTGGCCCATAGTCTTTCTATTCAAGCTATGGGACCAATCCCTGTTGACTATTCCAAGTCCTCATTTGCATGGTTAAGGAGGACCTGAGTGAGGACTGAATATACTTTACAATTGACCAATAGGAAAGCGGTTGTTGGGGGTGGGATGTTCCAAATTCTGTATAAAAGTGTGCTGTGTACTTGAAAATAAAGAGTCATGTTTGAACATACATACAGCCTGCCTGGTGTGTGTTCTAAATAGATCTCGAATGGCACATAGCTGTAGTTCGGATCCCGGAAACTTGGATGACTGGACCATCAGACGTTGCAATCGGCAATTGGATCCAATAGAAGCAGAGGAGTGTTGGGAGAGCAGAACCGAGCGAGCAAGGGTCTCGTCACAGTCCATATTTCTATATGGTGGGGGGGTCCATACTTCTATATGGGGGGTCCATACTTCTTTAGGGTGGGGGGTCCATATTTCTTTATGGTGGGGGGTCCATACTTCTATATGGTGGGGGGTCCATCTTTCTATATGGTGGGTGTGGGGGGTTCCATATTTCTATATGGGGGGTCCATAAATCTGGGAGTCGCTGTCTTCCTGGACACATTCTATGTATCTCTGTTCAGCAGGAGATGCTGACTGCTCTTCCTCTTCTCTGATTGGATGCCATCATTCTTGTCCTGCCCACCCTCTGGGTGGTGATCCGGGCAGATGCCGTGTCTTTTATTGGCACGTTGCAGATTATGGCCCGGATTCACAAAGCACTTGCCCCGACTTATCTCAAGATGCGCCGCGTAAGTCAAAATGTGCGCCGTCGTATCTGTGCGCCGTACCCACAGAACGAGATACGCCTGAAAATAGGCTTCTTCCGACCGACATAACTTTCCTACGCCGGCGTAGAGTGGGCGCATATTTATACTGGACGCATCTTGGGCGCCCATTGATTTTCTATTCAAATATGCAAATGAGGGAGATACGGCGATTCACGAATGTACATGTGCCCGACGCAGGCTACGCACGGTCCGTGTAAGTTGCACGTCCGGCTTAAAGTTACTCCTTATAAAGCAGGGGTAAGTCAGCAGCAGCAGACGTGCACATGTCAGCTGGAGAGCAGCTGCAGCAGCACTGTTACGGACGAGCTGAGCAACCACACTTGAGGACAACACATCTGTATGCCTACATGCCAGGGGCAGCCGTGGTCATAGCACTACTGCGTCCCCAGGCACGGAGGAGGGCACAGGAGAGGATATACCGAATGCGCATGAACATCTTTGGCATGGGGGAATCGGAGGTGTATTGCATCTACAGATTCAGCCCTGATGCCATCCTGGAAATAGCCACAACCCTGCATGATGAAATCGCCAGCCAGACACGACGCTCACATGCAGTGCAGCCACTGGTCAAGGTACTGGCAACACTCCATTTCCTTGCCAGTGGATCTTTTCAGTGTACAAGTGGAGTAGTGGCTGGGATGTCACAATCCACCATGAGCAGATGTGTGCACCAGGTTGTCCCCGCAATCTTTACACGCATGTCCCACCACATCATCAGACCCACCTATAATCACCTGCGGCAGAAGGCAATGCAGGATTTCTACAGAATTTCCAGATTCCCACGCACCATCGGGGCCATTGATTGCACACATGTGGCACTACAGCCCCCCCGTACCACAGAGCACATATATCGCAATCGGAAGCAGTGGCATTCCATCAACGTACAGGTGATAGTCAATGCCCAATGCCTCATATGGCACGTCCATGCCAAACACCCAGGGGCCAGCCATGACAGCTACATATACCGTCAAAGCCCCATCCCAACGGAATTCGAACAGAACGTGTACAGGGACAGCTGGTTGGTTGGTGAGTGACATGGGAGTCAGGCATGACTGTCCGCCCCCATGATGCAGACATCACGAGGGGCACATGCACGGCTAACATCCTCCTGTCTTTTCCCTTCCAGATGACTCGGCATATGCACTTGGGCCCCATCTCATGACTCCATTCCGGAATCCCCAAACCAGAGGAGAGATAAACTACAATGCTGCACACCAACGTACCCGTGCAGTGGTGGAACAAACATTTGGCATCCTGAAGTCCCGTTTCTGATGCCTGGACAACTACGCCATGAGAAAGGGCCTGGAGATTGACATATGTTGATGACCTGACCCGCCAACCACACAGCCCCCACCTGCCCGAGGCAACCCCGTCTGCTGAGGGAACAGCAGTCAGGAGTTGCCTCGTGGTAGGCATCTTTGCACGTTAAACACACACATTTATCATGGCACAAAGACAATGCATGCATGCACACCACTGTCGTCCCTAGATCACACACACCACATCCACATCACATTGGACTAGCCCAAGTCCACCATGCAGGACTTGGGAGCAGCAATGCCGCACCAAGGCCCCAATGGTATCGCTGTCCATTCATACCACATTCACACGGTCGTGGGGATAACCTCTCCTCCACGACCCAGGGTGACACCCCTTTGCTGGCAGGAATGTCACCCACATTTACACGCCAGTCACACTGTAGCCTGCACTCCTCACCGTGTGCAGATACCACAAAAAAAAAACATATTTTGAGCACATAAATAAAAATAAAAAACTCATAACCTGAGCATAAAATAAAAATAAAAAACTCATAACCTGAGCATAAAGAGGAAAAAAAAAGAAAAGGCACTCATCTGCCCTGTCGTGGGCCCGGCATGGTGCCACGGCTCCTGCTCCTCAGTTGCCTGGGGGGAGCCTCAGGTGGGGGGGGGGGCATCTGGAGGAGGATCATCCCCTGGTCTCTCCCTGGCTGGCTGGCTGCCTGCCCTCCAATGCCAGGGCAATGCGGGTGAGTACCGCATTTGTCTCAGCCTGCATCCGCAGCTGGCGGGTGGTGTTGTTATGCTGCTGGTGCCTTATCTGCCTCCCCTCCGCATGTAGTGCCCCTGCATGACGCCTGACCTCTGCCACAAGGCCTGATGTAGTGGCCTGCAGCTCCCCAAGGCATGTCACTATGGCAGTGCAGTTCGCACTCACAGCCTGCAGGCTGCCAGAGCTGGAGGTACTCTGATCAGTCTGCAGTGTGAGGGCACGCTGCACAGCCAAGGTTCAGGCAGCCTGGGTCTGGGCCGGGGAGGCCAGGCTCTCTGCCACATGACCCAGGTCACCTGCTATAGCACCCATATGGCGGGTCTGCCGCACCTGGTCCCTCGCAAGATTTTCCTCCAGGGCATCAGGATCACCCCTGGTCTTGCGTGTAGCCTTCCTGGGGGCAGGAGAGGCTTGGGGCTGGCTGTATGGGGAAGCCCTTGGGGAGGTTTCCCTGATGGGGGGAGTCCCTTGGGGGGCTATCCCTGATGGAGGAGAAGGCCCTTGAGGGGCTATCCCTGATGGGGGAGAAGGCCCTTGAGGGGCTATCCATGATGGGGGAGGTGGTTTGGGAGGGTCCAGGGATGGTGGACTCCTCCTGGAGGTACACATCTCCCACAATGCCCACTGGCTCCTCAACTTCCTCCAGAGGAGAGGTGTGGGCACTCTCCTGCTGAGATGGCGTGGGTCACCCAGCAGCCGATAATGGACCAGCTCCCTCCAGCACATCTGTGGATGACACGAAGCATTCACATATTGGTGGACCCACACACTTGTCACATGTTCCCTTCCACCCCCTCACATGCTAAACACCGGATAGGAGATAAAACACTTACCTGTGTCATAGCCCTCCACTCCCTCTCAAGGCATCTGGCAACCGCCTGCTCATCAGGAGTGAGCCTAATAGCAGAGGCTGGTCCACCTCCAGTGCCCCTGGCATGCCTGCTCATCATGCCCAGCTTTTCTCTGACCACACGACGCAGGTCATTGATTTTTTTTAAAATGTCCTTGGCGGTCCTAACCTCATGACAAAGGGCATTGACCTGTGTGGTGATCTCCTCCAGGATCTCCTCCTTCCTGGCCTTACTGGTTGTGCCACTCTCTGCCCCATGAAGGTACACATCATACCTGGACATGGCCGACATGGCTCAAAGCAAAAGTACCTACACCACAACCAAACAAACAAACGGGTGTACTTTTGCGCTCGACAGGCGCATGTCTGGGCGTATTTATGCCCTGAGCGTAGGCGGTGGGCCGGCGTATCTCAGGGGTTACTCCGGGCATAGTTTTGAGCATGCGCATAGGGGTGGCGCATAGGGGTGTGGGACATACGTTTACGGCGCATGCGCCGTTCATTCGGCCCTTCATTTGCATGGGGTCACGCTTCATTTAAATGGATCACGCCCACTTCCTTCCTACTTTGAATTACGTCGGCTTACACCTACGAATTTACATTACGTCGGCGCATTGTTGGGAGCATTTGCTCTGAGAATACGGTACTTGCCTCTCTGAGTTGCGCCGGCGTAGCATAAATGAGATGCGCTACACCTACATAAAGATGCGCCGATCTATGTGAATCCGGGCCTTAATGTGTGAATGACACACGTGTGATAAAACAAGAAGAATAATAATAGAACATCAGATGAAATAATAAGAGAAATTACAAATTCCTTTCCCTCATGGAGTCTGTGGAGGGGGAGGGGAAGATTGCTTCCCTCCGATGTCATGGATGGGGGAGGGGTCACATCCAGGCTGCTGCCATGAGATTGAACATGCCAGCCTCTCTGGCTGCTTCACTTCCTGTCTAGAGAGGATGTGATGATTTTTGGATGGCTTTGTTATAAACGATATTAATGTTTGGCCAGTAGGTGGCGCAAGTGTAACAGCGAAGAAACATCATTACAGCTTAATAAATGAGAAGGTGAACCTCAGGGAGGGGAAGGTATTCTGGAGACATAACAAATCTGTGAATTTCCTTCCTTGTTGTGGTAGAAGGTGACCCACATTCTCATGTTTTGGGGTGCAGGTCTCCCGTCGGTGTTCCGGAAAGTACTCCGCAGCTGTTTGGATATTCCTGGAAGACGTCATCGGCCTGCAGAGTGGAGTACCCCCCCTCCCCCCTGGACCCCTGCGATGTCCATCTACAGGCAGGTAGGTATAGTCCCCCAACCTCCTCAGAATGCTGGACGTCCTCTGATAACCCGCTACAGCCCAGAACTTGGCAAGCCCACCACCCCCCCTGCATGATGACCCCTCCCCCGCTCCTGTGTGGTGAGCCCTACCCCTCCTGTATGGTGAGCATTCCCCCCTCCTGTGTGGTGAGCCCTCCCCCTCCTGTGTGGTGAGCCCTCCCCCTCCTGTGTGGTGAGGCCTCCCGCTCCTGTGTGGTGAGCCCTCCCCCCGCCTGTGTGGTGAGCCCTCCCCCCGCCTGTGTGGTGAGCCCTCCCCCGCCTGTGTGGTGAGCCCTCCCCCTCCTGTGTGGTGAGCCCTCCCCCCTCCTCTATGATGACCCCCCTCCTGCATGATGACCCCTCCCCCTCCTGCATTGTGAACCCATCCCCCTCCTGAATGATGACCCCTCCCCCTCCTGCATGATGACCTCTCCCCCCTCCTGAATGGTGAGCCCATCCCCCACCTGCATGGTGAGCCCACCCCCCTGCTGCATGATGACCCCTCCCCCCTCGTGCATTATGACCCCTCCCCCCCTCCTGCATGGTGAGCCCATCCCCCTCCTGGATGGTGATTATTCCTGACCCCACTCCTGGTCTTCTCTGCAGCTTCCTATGCTTCGGAAAGTTGCAGCATCATCACCCGGGATGTATTTTCTCGGTGTCACCCGTACCTGAGCCCGGTGTCATACTATGAACAGTGCCGGAGGGACACCTGTAAGTGTGGTGAGGGATGTCTCTGCTCTGCCCTATCACACTACGCCTACCAGTGCCGCAGCTACGGGATCGTCATCGACTTCAGGTCCAGCTTCCCCGACTGTGGTATGTATGACTGAGATCCAGCTGGGGGTCTGAGTGAGAAATGACGGAGATCCAGTTGGGGGTCTGAGAAATTACGTAGATCCAGCTGGGGGTCTGAGTGAGAAATGACGGAGATCCAGTTGGGGGTCTGAGAAATTACGTAGATCCAGTTGGGGGTCTGAGAAATTACGTAGATCCAGCTGGGGGTCTGAATGAGAAATGATGGAGATCCAGCTGGGGGTCTGAGTGAGAAATGACGGAGATCCAGCTGGGGGTCTGAGAAATTACGTAGATCCAGCTGGGGGTCTGAATGAGAAATGATGGAGATACAGCTGGGGGTCTGAGTGAGAAATGACGGAGATCCAGCTGGGGGGTCTGAGTGAGAAATGACGGAGATCCAGCTGGGGGTGTGCGTGAGAAATGACGGAGATCCAGCTGGGGGTCTGCATGAGAAATTACGGAGATCCAGCTGGGGGTCTGAGTGAGAAATGACCGAGATCCAGCTGGGGGTCTGAGTGAGAAATGACGGATATTCAGCTGGGGGTCTGAGAAATGGCGTAGATCCAGCTGGGGGGGTCTGAGAAATGACGTAGATCCAGCTGGCGGGTCCAAGTGACATGTGATGACGTCTCTCCAGGTCTGGGATGTGAACGATCGATGGTTTATGGGACGTGTGTCGATCTCTGTGCTCAGACCTGTCAGTCTCTCTCCTCTCCGGAGTCCTGTGATGAGGATTGTTCTGAGGGCTGCGCCTGTCCAGAGGGAACCTTCCTGAACACCGAGCTGGAGACGTGTGTGGAGAGGTGAGCTTAGTGTGGGGGGCCCTATAGATGTATGTTAGGGGTCACAGAGGGGCCCTATAGATGTATGTTGGGGGGTCAGAGGGAGGCCCTATAGATGTATGTTGGGGTCACAGGGGGCCCTATAGATGTATGTTGGGGGGTCACAGAGGGGGGCCTATAGATGTATGTTGGAGTCACAGGGGGACATGTTGGGGTTACAGGGGGGACCCTATAGATGTATGTTTGGGGTCACATGGGGCCCTATAGATGTATGTAGGGGGGCCCTGTAGATGTATGTTGGGGGGTCACAGGGGGCCCTATAGATGTATGTTGGGGGGTCACAGGGGGCCCTATAGAAGTATGTTGGGGTCACAGGGGGCCCTATAGATGTATGTTGGGGGTCCTATAGATGTATGTTGGGGTCACAGGGGGGCCCTATAGATGTATGTTGGGGGGTCACAGGGGGCCCTATAGATGTATGTTAAGGTCACAGGGGGCCCTATAGAAGTATGTTGGGGTCACAGGGGGCCCTATAGATGTATGTTGGGGGTCCTATAGATGTATGTTGGGGTCACAGGGGGGCCCTATAGATGTATGTTGGGGGTCACAGGGGGCCCTATAGATGTATGTTAAGGTCACAGGGGGGCCCTATAGATGTATGTTGGGTCACAGGGGGCCCTATAGATGTATGTTGGGGGGTCACAGGGGGACCCTATAGATGTATGTTGGGGTCACAGGGGGACCCTATAGATCAATGGTTCTCAAACTTTTAGTGCTGTGACCCCTTGATAAAATTTCCCAAGTTGTGGGGACCCCTAACAGTAAAATTATTTTAGTAGTGTGTGTTGTTTGCGCCCCAATCCACGGACCTTTAGCGCTCCCCGAGTCCCTTCCACTCATACAATATTAAAACCCCTCTCTCCCTTAATTTCTTGTTTTTTCTCCAATCCTCCTCTCTAGACGTCTTTCTTGTTTTGTTTTTCTTTTATTCTATCTCCCCCTCTTTTCCTCTCCCTTCCATGTATTCTCTATTTTTATTCCTTCTCTTACTCCTTGGTGGGGGGAATGGGGGAAGTTCTGATCAGCCAACTTAGGTTCTCTGTATCAAAGTCATCTGCTGATCTGAGGACTGTAGTGGGGACTTTTAATGGCAACTCCAATCACAGGAAGTGTTACCCACTGTCCCTCCAACTGTGTGGTGTCTTGTAGCAGTGACCCCTATGCCGAAATCAGGAGAAAGGGGCTCCTCCAGCCCCTCCCACTTCACATTCCTCACCAGTCAGCTGACGTTACTGAAGCAAGAACAAAGATGAGCTGAAGGAGCCTGGAGAAGAAACCCTTCAAAGGAAAACCACACAAAGTACAAAGCGCTCACCAAGAAATACCACAAAGCAATCTTCAAAGCAAAAAGATCACTTCTCAAAAGCCCTAAACCGACCCCGGGAACTGTTTAATTGAGTCACTCAGACTATGAACCTAGCCTGCCTATAGCCACGGCAAATGACACTCAAGAATTCTGTAATAAATTATCGGATTTCTTTATCAACAAAAAACATTCAGGAAATAATTCAACAGAAAAAAACAACAACCCCGAGTTAGCTAAAGCAAGAAGAGGAAAACAATACAAATATTCCACAATCAGCAAATTTCTCGCGGATTCCAATCACCAAAAACATCATCAGAAGCCTCCGAGATCCCACATCACCAGGTGACATCATTTCCACAGAACTACTGAAGGAATGTACCGATATTTTTTCACCCCCCCACCATAACACATCTTGTAAATCAATCTTTTAAAGAAGGTATTGTTCCGATCTCCCTTAAACAAGGGATAATAAAACCCCTCAAAAAAAAAACAACCTCGACCCCAAAGACCCAAACCACCGTAGACCAATAATGAGCCTGAACACCTTCTCTAAGATTATGGAGAAAACAGTAGTACAGCAGCTACAACTCCACTTGGACACCCGCAAACTCCTCGACCCGCTACAATCAGGCTTCCACCCAGGCCATGGCACAGCAACGGCACTGCTCAAAATATGGGATGATGCCCTCGAAGCAGCAGATGACGGAGAATCATGCCTACTGGTACTACTGGACCTAAGTGCAGCATTCCACACAGAGGATCACAAAACTCTACTCATTCGTCTCAAAGAAGTAGCCGGAGTCACAGACTCAGATCTACCATGGTTTGCTTCCTTCCTAGGAAATCGGTCCCAAACAGTGAAACTAGGAGTCTTCACTAGTGATGAGCGGAATACGCCATATTCGATTTCGCGAATATTTCAAAGAATATTCGCGAATATTCGTTAATATCGAATATTCGTGATATTTTATAAAAAAAAATAATTGCGAAATTTCGCCAATGCAAAATTTCGCCAATGCGAAATTTCGCTAATGTGAAATTTCGCTATTTTTTTTTATATATATATATTTTTTATATATATATTTTTTATATATATAAAAAAAAAAAATTGCGAAATTTCGCTATTTTTTTTTTATATATATATTTTTTTTATATATATATATTTTTTATTTATTTGCTAATGCGAAATTTCGCTAGTGCGAATGCGAAATTGATTGCGAAATTTGAAAAAATACGAATATTCGAAATATCGAATATTCGCCGCGATATTCGAGTTATTCGCGAATACTCGAATATGCAATATTCGTAGCGAATATTCGCAATGCGAATATTCGTGAGCAACACTAGTCTTCACCTCGGAAATGTGCACCGTTTCCTGTGGATTCCCTCAAGGATTGCCCCTGAGTGAGTGAGAAACTTATATAGCGCAGCACATGCGAACTGAATCGCCTCTGGGCGCTTGGTCTTCATTCCCTGAGCCGTCAGAAGAGATGGGTTTTGATCATTCTCCTGAAGGTCAGGTGGCTCCTGTCACCCGTGCTCTTCAACATCTACCTCCGCCCACTCCTCAAAATCATCAGTGAGCAAGATTTGTGCTACCACTTCTATGCGGATGACACTCAACTCTACTTTCGGGTCACCGGAAAAAAACGACCGATATCACGGATTACAAAAATGCCTGGCATTGATCGATGAATGGATGACTGAGAGCTCCCTCAAACTCAACGGATCGAAAACAGAACTACTTCTGCTCCACGCAAACCGAAAGACTACAGCGAGGACCTCATGGACACCACCCACCATCCTGGGGCAGATCATAACCCCGAGTACCAAGATCAAAAGCCTGGGGGTAACCTTTGAGATGTCGATGGAATGCGCAAATAGGATCAGTAGTCAGCGGATCCCATTGCCTTCTCCGCCTACTGCGTAGACTCCTCCCCTTCATCCCGGAAGTATTGGGGGGTGTCAGTATCCGGAGTGTCAGTATGTCCCCCTCTGTCTTGCAGGAGTCGGTGTCCGTGTTATATGTCGGGGTGTCAGTATTGCGGGGTGTCAGTGTCAGGGTGTCAGTATTGGGGGGTGTCAGTATCCCGAGTGTCAGTATGTCCCCCTCTGTCTTGCAGAAGTCGGTGTCCGTGTTATGTCGGGGGGATGGATTACCAGCCGGGGGAGAACATCATCACTTCTCTGGGAAGATGGTAAGATAAGATCGTCCAATCCTCCTAATAAACACCAAGGGCCAGATTCTCATATATTTTCGGCGGCGTAGCGTAAGCCATTTACACTACGCCGCCGCTGCGTACTAGAGCAAGTGCTTTATTCTCAAAGCACTTGCTCCGTAGTTTTCGCTGGCGTCTCGTAAATCGCCAAGCGTAAACCCGCGCAATTCAAATGGGGCGGCTTGTATTTAAATTAAGCGCGCCCCCGCGTCGAACGAACTGCGCATGCGCCGGCCGGGGAAAAAGCCCAGTGCGCATGCTCCAGCTCACGTCGGGAAGCATCATTGAAACCGACGTCAAAACGGCGTGAGCGTCATTTACGCAACTCCCTATTCGCGAACCAGTTAGTAAAACGACGTAAGCGACGGAAAAAGCCGACGCTGATCCGACGCCATACTTAAAATGGCGTCCGACGGCATCCGACGGAACTTCGTAAGGTTACTCCACATAGAAGCTGGGGTAACCTTACGAGTCCGTAAACGACGTACGCGATGACGGGGCGGCGTAAAAGCGTTCGGGAATCGCCGTACTAGCCTAATTTGCAAATGCAAATGAAAAAACAACGTGAAGGCCACCTAGTGGCCGGAGTTGTCATTACACCTACGATCCGAAAGTGTAATGCTTTTACACTTGTCGGATGTAGAAGCGTATCTATGCAAAGGTGATGCTAAGCATCACTCGCATAGATACGAGGACAAAAAAAAGGCGATACGACGGGGTATCTGAGATACTCCGTCGTAACGCCTCTGAGAATCTGGCCCCAAGGCCCGGATTCAGAAAGCACTTACGCCGACGTATCTCGAGATACGCCGCGTAAGTGTAAATATGCGCCATCGTATCTGTGCGCCGTGCCCACAGAACTAAGATACGCCAAAAAACTGACTTCATCCCACCGACGTAACTTGCCTACGCCGGCGTATAGTGGGCGCATATTTACGCTGGGCGCATTTGGTGCTCCCATTGATTTTTCTATGCAAATATGCAAATGAAGGAGATACGCCGATTCACGAACGTACTTGCGCCCGCCGCATGTTTTAAGCGATTTGTGTAAGGGTTACGTCCGGCGTAAAGTTATTCCCCATATTGGAGGCGCAGCTCATGCAAAGGTATGGACCAGGGAACGAACGCCGTCGAATTTTACTTTGTTTACGTAGTACGTGAATAGGGCTGGGTGTAGGTTACGTTCATGTCATAGGCAGTGATTCGACGTATCTTAGGCAGTTGTTCCGACGTGATTGTGAGCATGCGCACTGGGATACGTCCAAGGTACGACGCATGCGCAGTTCATTTTAAGTACTTGTCTGCAGCTCAGCCCATCATTTGCATGGGGTCACGGTTCATTTAAATGTATCACGCCCACTTCCACTTACGCTGACTTACGCCCAGGAATATACGCTATGCCGGCGCAGAGTTGGGAGCATTTGTTTTGTGAATTTTGTGCTTCCCTCTCCGCGCTGCGCCGGCGTAGCGTAAATAAGATACGCTACGGCGGCATAAATATGCGCCGATGTAAGTGAATCCGGCCTTAGGCTCCTTCCCCTCTATGGGGTAGATTCACGTAGAGCGGCGTATATTTGTGCGTGCGTAGCGTATCTCAGATACGCTACGGCGCCGTAAATTAGAGAGGCAAGTGCTGTATTCACAAAGCACTTGAGTCCTAAGTTACAGCGGCGTATCGTAAATGGGCCGGCGTAAGCCCGCCTAATTCAAATGTGTTTGTGGGCGTGTTTTATTTGAATTAAGTGTGACCCCACGTAAATGACGTTTTTTACTAACGACGCATGCGACGTCCGTGGACGTATCCCAGTGTGCATGCTCCAAATTACAAAGCTAAGACTCATTGGTTTAGACGTGAACGTAATTTACGTCCAGCCCCATTCACGGACGAGTTGCGCAAACGACGTAAAACGTGAAAAAATTTGACGCGGTCCCGACGTCCATACTTAACATTGGCTGCGCCATCTTTTTGTTGCTTTATCTTTACACCTAAAAACGCCTTATCTGAAAACGGCGTATCTTTTACTGCGACGGTCGGGCGTACGTTCCTGAATAGGCGTATCTCGCTGATTTACATATTCTAGGCGTAAATCAGCGTATACACCCCTAGAGGCCAGCGTAAATAGGCAGCTAAGATACGACAGGGTAGGAGACTTACGCCGGTTGTATCTTAGCAACATTTAAGCCTATCTCACCTTGAGAATACGCTTAAAGATACGACAGCGCAGATTCTGAGTTACAACAGCGTATCTACTGATACGCCGTCATAAGTCTACCTGAATCTGGCCCTATGGCCCAGATTCAGGTAGAGTTAGGCTGGAGTATCAGTGATACTCCAGCCTAACTGTCACTTTAAGCCGGTATTTCTGTTTTCTGTAACCAGAAAACAAGAAACGCCGGGTTGGAGTTCCGATGCGATCGGCGTAATTGAATTTCGCCATCGCATCGCAACTTTAATTTAAAAATGGCGCCGGGGGCGTTCCCGCTGATTTACGCCGAAAAAATATGTTAATCAGCGGGAATCGGCAATTCACGATCGTATTCGGGCACGACGCAGTGACTTTCCGACGTTTCCGTAAGCGATACGCGGCGTAAAGATAAAGCAGCTCCCTAGTGGAGTATCCTATGTTAAGTATAGCCGTCGTCATCACTTTGAAAAAAAAAAAATTTGCCTCGCTTGCGTAAAACGTCCATGAATGGGGATTTGACGTCATTGACGTTCACTGACAGAATTTGGAGCATGCGCACTGGGATGCATTGACAGTCGACGCATGCGCAGTACGTTCGCCGCGGAATCGCGCTTAGTTTAAATAATACACGCCCCGTACCCGCCCAATTTGAATTCCGCCGGCTCATTTACGATACGCTGCCGCAACTTTAGGAGCAAGTGCTTCATGAATAACAGCACTTGCTCCTAAAATTTCGCCAGAGTAACGTAAATGAGAAACGTTACTCCAGAGCAAAGATGCTC
The DNA here is from genome assembly GCA_029574335.1 of Rana kukunoris. Lineage (NCBI taxonomy): Eukaryota > Metazoa > Chordata > Amphibia > Anura > Ranidae > Rana > Rana kukunoris. Next base: position 81,515 of record JAJQKJ010002653.1, read on the forward strand.
CCATCTACCTGAATCTGGCCCTATATGTCTGATAACTGTCGCTGTTCATCCGCCACACCCAACTGTCACCAGTAATACAGAACATCTTTGGTCACAATGCTGTTGGGGGGGTCATGTTCTCGGGGTGAGGGTCACAGTGTTGGGGGGTCATGTTCTCAAGGTGAGGGTCGCAGTGTTGGGGGGGGGTCATGTTCTCGGGTGAGGGTCGCAGTGTTGGGGGGGGGGGTCATGGTCTCGGGGTGAAGGTTGCAGTGTTGGGGTCATGTTCTCGGGGTGAGGTCGTAATGTTGGGGGGTGATGTTCTCGGGGTGACGGTCGCAGTGTTGGGGGGTCATGTTCTCGGGGTCATGTTCTCAGGGTGAGGGTCACAGTGTTGGGGGGTCATGTTCTCGGGGTGAGGGTCGCAGTGTTGGGGGGTCATGTTCTCAGGGTGAGGGTCGCAGTGTTGGGGGTCATGTTCTCGGGGTGAGGGTCGCAGTGTTGGGGGGTCATGTTTTTGGGGTGAGGGTCGCAGTGTTGGGGGGTCATGTTCTCGGGGTGAGGGTCGCAGTGTTGGGGGGTCATGTTCTCAGGGTGACGGTCGCAGTGTTAGGGGGTCATGTTTTTGGGGTGAGGGTTGCAGTGTTGGGGGGTCATGTTCTCGGGTGAGGGTCGCAGTGTTGGGGGGTCATGTTCTCGGGGTGAGGGTTGCAGTGTTGGGGTCAGGTTCTCGGGGTGACGGTCGCAGTGTTGGGGGGTCATGTACTCGGGGCGATGTTCTCGTGGTGAGGGTCACAGTGTTGGGGGGTCATGTTATCGGGGTAAGGGTCGCAGTGTTGGGGGGTCATGGTCTCGGGGTGAGGGTCGCAGTGTTGGGGGTCATGTACTCAGGGGGGGTCGCACCGTTGGGGGGTCATGTTCTTGGGGGCGGGGGGTCGCAGTGTTGGGGGGTCATGTTCTCGGGGTGAGGGTCGCAGTGTTGGGGGTCATGTTCTTGGGGTGAGGGTCACAGTGTTGGGGGGGTCATGTTCTCGGGGTGAGGGTCGCAGTGTTGGGGGGGGTTCATGGTGGGGGTCATGTTCTCGGGGTGAGGGTCACAGTGTTGGGGGGTCATGTTGGGGGGTCATGGTCTTGGGGTGACTCTCCCTCCTCTCTCTTGCAGTCGCTGTGAAGACGGGGTAATGAGCTGTGAGAGTCAGGACTCGGGTGAGTGGCAATTTATTACATTGTGGTCTCCCATGTTTCAGGGATTGTGTCATAGTGGAGGTGATGATGTCACACCCCGCCAGTGGCCCCGCCTCCATTAAAACCCTCCCCTTGTGTGTTGCAGGTGTGGAGTGTGCGGCGGGTCTGATATATTATAACTGCAGCCAGAGGGCGCCAGACCCGGAGCTGAGCAGAGAGCGGACCTGCGAGAACCACCTTCTGAATGTTACCACGTCCACCCATCTGCCCTGCGTGTCCGGCTGCGTCTGCCCCAGAGGGTGAGTATGGACATACCTGATATTACCTGTGCAGGTAAGTCCCCCAGCTGGACTGGGGGGGGGGCAACAAAGTACCGGGGGGGAGGTTGAAGTGAATTCTGAAGGCTGCAGAGTCCTCTCTCTCTCTCTCTGTCTCTCTCCCTCTTTCTCTGTGTGTCTCTCTGTCTGTCTCTGTGTGTGTGTGTCTCTCTCTCCCTGTCTCTCTCTCTCTCTCCGTCTCTGTCTCTCCCTGTCTCTGTCTTTACAACTTAGCAAAGCCGCGCCAACATCAGTGTTGCTCATCTTACATTAAAAAAGTAATTAGTTACAGTTACAAATTACTTCTCCGAAAAAGTAATTGCGTTAGTGACTCAGTTACTACATTGAAAAAGTAATTAGTTACTCAGCAAAGTAACTGACTTTTTTTTTAATATTTTACAATGCTTTGTTGAGATGATTTCCTTTCTAGAATGCAGGTGAAGGGCGCTTGCCAGGGAGTAGTGAGTTAATACTCCAAGACAAAAGAATGCCAGATCCTTGAGGTGCCGTACACACGGCAGAGAACCTCGACGGGCAGAACACATCGTTCCGCCCGTCGAGGTTCTCTCCCGGCCGTCGGATTCGGCGACCCGCCCGTCGGGAATGGCAACCAGCCATTCTTCCAGGCGGGCCGTCGAGGAAATAGAGAGCGTGCTCTCTATTTCGGCTCGACGGGCTTCCCGACGGGAAGCTCGCTGAGACCGTACACACGGCCGAGGTCCTCGCTGGAATGTGCATTCCAGCGAGGTTCTCGCTGATTTTCAGCGAGAACCTCGGCCGTGTGTACGTGGCCTGAGAGAAGAAAACCGGAAACAAATGATGATCTTGTGTATATTCCAGCCTAGGTGCATCCGTCCCACCATGTATGTGCAGCTAATAGGACTTAAAACCGTTATCCATCTGCTACATATTACATCCAAATTATAAGCTGGATTAAAATGTATGTTTATAATATACATTCCCCTGACGTTTACAGAGTCTGTAATTTAAAATCTTATATTAGGCTTTATAAGAATTTTCTATAGTTCATTGTTTATTATTTTATTTATCTTATATAAGCTTTATTAGATGCAAGGGATCTGGAATGGGGATGTCAGATTTTTTTGTTGTTGTCTGATGAAGAGATGAAATCACTGACCAAAAATAACCTGCTGATCATTGGTCTGTATAGGTTTCCTGCACTTACCACGTTGACCACTAGATGTCGCTGGGTACACTGTGTTGTATAGGGAACGTTTGTTCTCTGGAACATTTTGTTCTGGCCATGTGTTCCCCGGATCATTGATCAGGTTGCGCACACAGTGTGTGTGATCGATGTGAGTTGTTCCCTGGTGATAGGTCAGTGTGAGGCGGATGGGGCTCATTGTATCCAGGGCTCCTTGCGATTGGGAGTTTTAAGACCGATGTGACAGGCCATCACAGCGGTCACATGATTCTAAAGCGGAGTTCCACCCATATTCATATTCACAGCGCCGGCAGAAGCAATTACTCTGCTGCCATCTAGTGGTAACGCCGCCCAAGTAATGGGACCTGCGTTACCGTAAGGGGAAGAGTAATCAGGTAGATTACTCGTTATCCTCAAAAGGGGCTGCGTTAGGTAACTGCGTTTATTGTAACTCCGTTACTTACAACACTGGCCAACATAAACAACAAAATGATGACAATAATGATAGGCATCAGTCCACTGTTGAGTAAATGGTTAAAATAATAAATCCTCATGAACTGAAACAGATATATGTAAATTGATGTATAACACAGAGCATTTGGCACACAATAGGAACCAACAAAGCTCCCTAAAGAAAATACCACAGATGCCCATACAGTCCTTGCAGATGTACAGTTCAGAAGCTAAATAAATAAATGTCCCAAAAACAGAAGACAAACAGGATCCTGGTTATTAACACCACCACTGTGACGGAAAAAACTTTAAGTGATCCCTTCACCGATATAAGGGGGGGGGGGGGCGCTTACCAGAGGGCAAGCTCAATGTAGCAATTGGATATAACCCAGCCACGGCCTTTGAATCCTGGGATGGTTCTTTGGGCACAGCTTCTAGCAGGTCTTGAACCGGGCAATACTCACGATCAGCCACAATTTTTAGATCAGTGGCTACATTTGTTTTCCTTTCTTTTTCCTCAGTTTTCACCTGGTGATCTTGCCAGTAAGTCTGATGTTTTTCAAAAGAACAAGCTCTCTCTTGCAGATGTACAAAGAAAATAATGCAGCGCCTGAATGAAAGGTTGTACTTGACCAAATGAAAATCTTCCCTCCACGGCTAAGGCATGTGCAGTCAGAATGCTTCCAAGCAGCTCCTCCTCAGTTAGATCCTGCCACAACTGAGGAAGACCTGCTGGAAGCTGTGCCCAAAGAACCATCCCAGGATCAAAGGCCGTGGCTGGGTTATAGCCAATTGCTACATTGAGCTTGCCCTCTGGTAAGCGCCCCCCCCCCCCTTATATCGGTGAAGGAATCACTTAAAAGTTTTTTCCGTCACAGTGGTGGTGTTAATAACCAGGATCCTGTTTGTGTTCTGTTTTTGGGACATTTCTTTATTTAGCTTCTGAACTGTACATCTGCAAGGACTATATGGTAGGGTGACCAGTCATCCCCAGTTTCAGGGGACAGTCCCCTGATTGAGGACACTGTCCCCAGACCAAGTCTGTCCCTGGTTTTGTCCCCAGATTGGATTTAATAGGGGGCAGGGGCAATTTCAAAGACAGTCAGTGCAGAATTAAAATAAAAAAGTTAGAATTACACAGCCCCCACTCCGCCGTGCCTACTAGCATAGGGGGGTGTATTTTTCCCAATATCTGTGCCCCTTTCAGATGATCATGTGCTGGTCGGAGTGGAGGGAATATTTCTTCAGTTTCGGGTGCATGCCCATTCAGCTCCGCTCACATGTTCTTCTGCCTTGGCTCAAATCCTGGCCAGCCACCTGCCTGCTTATCTCCTTCCCTTCCCTGGGGGAGTGATCTTCCTCCGCTCCCCATCCAGCAATAGCCAGGGCTCGGAGATTAAGGCCCCTTTCACATGAGCGGACGAATGGTCCGCTAATTACAAGTCCGTTTAGGGACTTGTAATGTGTCCCTATGGGAGCGGATCCGTTAGCGGATGATGCATCCTCTAACGTCCGCCTACGATCCGCGTCCGTCTGGATCCGTTTTGCAGACGGAAGAAAACCCTATTTTTCTTCCGTCCGGTGGATCGGATCGGATGCAAACGGACAGACGGTCCGTTTCCATCCGATTCCCCATAGGGGATAGCGGAGGAGAGACAGGGCGGTCCCTGCACAGTGTGCGGGGACCGCCCTGTCCGCCGACAGCTGAGCGGGACCCCCCACTGAGCCGACGGACACACACGGAGCAGACTGAAAAACGGACCGCTCCGTGTGAAAGAGGCCTAAGACTTGAGAAGCTGTGAGGCGGGCAGCGATCAGCAGAGAGCCACTGATTGCCGCCATTACTAGTAAAGAAAAAATATGTCCCCGGATTTCATTTTAAAAATCTGGTCACCTTACTGTATGGGCATTTGTGGTATTTTCTTTAGGGAGCTTTGTTGGTTCCTATTGTGTGCCAAATGCTCTGTGTTATACATCAATTTACATATATCTGTTTCAGTTCATGAGGATTTATTATTTTAACCATTTACTCAACAGTGGACTGATGCCTATCATTATTGTCATAATTTTATTGTTTATGTTGGCGTGGCTTTGCTAAGTTGTATTGTATTTTGTGTCACACGACAGCCGCTGCCTAATCCTTTCTTTATTTAGTGTAATTTTATATGGTTAGCGCAGTTTTTTTGTTTTGTTTTTAGTTTTTCTGTTTTTCTTGTGTCTCTGTCTCTCCCTGTCTCTCTCTCTCTCTCTCTCTCCCCCTGTCTCTCTCTCTCTCCCCCTGTCTCTCTCTCTCCCCCTGTCTCTCTCTCTCACTGTCTCTCTCCCCCTCTCTCTCCCCCTGTCTCTCCCCCTCTCTCTCTCCCCCTGTCTCTCTCCCTCTCCCCCTGTCTCTCTCCCTCTCCCCCTGCCTCTGTCTCTCTCCCTCTCCCCCTGTCTCTCTCCATCTCCCCCTGTCTCTGTCTCTCTGTCTCTCTCTATCCCCCTCTCTCTCTCTCTCTGTCTGTCTCTCTCTATCCCTCCTCTCTGTGTCTCTCTCTGTCTCTCTCTCTCTATCCCTCTCTCTGTCTCTCTCCCTCTCTCTCTCTCTGTCTCTCTCTCTGCCTCTCTCTATCCCTCTCTCTGTGTCTATTCACTCTCTCTATCCCTCACTCTGTGTCTCTCTCTTGCGCGCTCTCTCTCTCTCTCTCTCTATGTCTGTCAGTCTCCTCGGGTCGGCAGCACATTTTGGGCGGATCCTCCATCTGATTTTGATGTTCTTTGATTGACTGGCAGAGCGCAGGGAATCTGTGAGGCCGGGGAGAGGGGTCTCACTAGGAATCCTATGAATGAGACGCGTTGAAGGTTTTCATCAAATGTTAGAAACAATGAGCTCTGTGATTGGGGTTCAGAGACCCCTCCCCCATATAATATAATAATATATAACAATGTAATTATTAATACACCCAATAGAAGTATAAAATACATCATAGAATGCGGATTATCTCTACACTTCATATATTATATATATATAATACAATGACCCCTCTCCCCATTACTTTATTTGGAGTCTCAATGATCAGATGTGGGTGGTGCCAGGGCCGCTGGGTGATAAGATGTGGGTGGTGCCAGGGCTGCCGGGTGATAAGATGTGGGTGGTGCCAGGGCTGCCAGGTGATAAGATGTGGGTGGTGCCAGGGCCGCCGGGTGATAAGATGTGGGTGGTGCCAGGACCGCCGGGTGACCAGATGTGGGTGGTGCCAGGGCTGCCGGGTTATAAGATCTGGGTGGTGCCGGGGCCGCCAGGTGATAAGATGTGGGTGGTGCCAGGGCTGCCGGGTAATAAGATCTGGGTGGTGCCGGGACCGCCGGGTGATAAGATGTGGATGGTGCCAGGGCTGCCAGGGTAATAAGATCTGGGTGGTGCCGGGGCCGCCAGGTGATAAGATGTGGGTGGTGCCAGGGCTGCCGGGTAATAAGATCTTGGTGGTCAACAAGGGGCAAATTGGGGACATGGGGACAGCGGGACTTTGAAAGAAACACAACACTGGGATTGGAAGAAACAATCAATATATAGAAAAATGTGTTTTATTCATAACATACGGGAGACTATTGCATAAAATTACATTCTTGTTACATCAATAAAAAAAGGTAACACAATAAGATAGACACATGATTGGTAAATCAAAATGGTGAAATCATGTAATTGAACAAATAGTAAACAATGTAACAAATGGTTAACATGAATGTCAGCAAATTACCCAGGAATGTATGAAGAGGTAGCATAGCATAGTAAATTAATAATTCAACCAATTGATAAAAACCCATGAGGATCACATGATTGCTGTAGTAATACATACATAAAAGGCTCTACGCGTTTCGTGGAGTAATATCCACTCATCAGGAGCCCATTGGACGGTAACGCTGCCTCACCTTCTCTGCCTCAGCTCCCCCGGGGGTTTGGTCTCTCATCCAGCCCACAGGCACTGCATTCTTAATACTAACAGTAACTTTTATATTCAACATTTTATTTATCTCCAGGTAAGAGTGCTAGGATCGCATATTATGCTCCCTCTCTTCCTGCTTTAATTAATTACCATTAATTAAATCATTTAATATTATAGGTGTCCCCAACTAGCTCCTGATGAGTAGATATTACTCCACGAAACGCGTAGAGACTTTTATGTATGTCTTACTACAGCAATCATGTGGTCCTCATGGGTTTTTATCAATTGGTTGAATTATCAATTTGCTATGCTATGCTGACATTTATGTTAAAGCGGTTGGAAACCGCAAATTTTTTTTTTTTTTTTTTTAGACCTGCAAGGGAAAAGCCATAATGAGCTAATATGCACCGCATATTAGCTCATTATGAAATACTTACTTCGGAACGAGGTGTAGGGAACTTACCTGGTGCACGCCGAGCGAGATCTCATCTTGACTTGGCGTGTCTTCCGGGTATCGCCGCTCCAGCGCTGTGATTGGCTGGAGCGGCAATGACGTCACTCCCGGGTGTGCGCACGGGAGATTTAAATCCGGCTGGCCGGATTCTTTCACCGTGGAGTCCCCCTGCGCATGCGCCGCTGCAATCAGCAGCGCATTGCGGGGGTAATATCTCCTAAACCGTACAAGTTTAGGAGATAGTCTTTATACCTACAGGTAAGCCTTATTATAGGCTTACCTGTAGGTAAAAGTAAAAAAAGTGGGTTTACAACCACTTTAACCATTTGTTACATTGTTTACTATTTGTTCAATTACATGATTTCACCATTTTGATTTACCAATCATGGGCCAGATTCAGGTAGAGTTGCGCTGGAGTATTTCGATATGCGCCGCGTAACTGTGAAGATGCGCCGTAGTATCTCCGTGGCCGTACCCACCAAACTAGATGCAACAGAAAACGGGCTTTCCCCGACCGGCTTAACTTTCCGACGCCAGAGCATCGTCAGCGCATAATTTCGCTTGATTTCCCATGCAAATATGCAAATGAGGGAGATTTCCCAATTCTCGCATGGATTAGCACCATACGCTGGCTACATGCGCCGCGCATATGTCGTCCGTCCGTCGCAAAGTTATTTCTACAAATGGCTGCTTTATCTTTACTCCAGACGGCCACAGGTCAGCAGGAGAGCAGCTACAGCAGCGTTACCGACGAAACTAGCAAGCTAAACAACCACAAGTGCAAGGACAACACCTCTGTGTGCCAACATGCCAGGGGCAATCGTGGTCCTAGCACTGAGGAGCTGCGGCTGAAGGCAATGACAGATTTCTACAGCATTGCCAGATTCCCACGCACTGTGGGGGCCATTGATTGCACACATGTGGCCCTACAGCCCCCCAGTGCCACAGAGCACATATACCGCAATCGGAAGCATGCATAACTAACATCCTCCTGTCTTTTCCCTTACAGGTGACTCTGCATATGCACTGGGACCCCATCTAATGACTCCTTTCCGGAACCCCCAAACCAGAGGAGAGAGAAAATACAATGAAGCACACATCAAAACCCGTGCAGTGGTGGAGCAAACATTCGGGCTCCTGAAGTCCCGTTTCCGCTGCCTGGATAAGTCCGGGGGGACCCTATTGTATTTCCCTACCTTTGTGTGTCAGATCATCGTTGCATGTTGCATACTGCACAACTTTGCTATGAGAAAAGGCCTGCAGATTGAAATGCGTGATGACCTGACCCCCGAACCAGACAGCCCCCCCCTGCCAGAGGAGACCCATTCAGCTGATGGAAGAGCAGTCAGGAGGGTTCTCGCCGTAGGCATCTTTGGACACTAAACCAAAACATTAATCACACAGACAATGCACGCGTGTACACCACTGATGTCCCTAGATCACACACACCACATCCACATCGCATTGGATTAGCCCAAGTCCAGCATGTAGGACTTGGGAGCAGCAACGCCAGCGTCAAGGCCCCAATGATGTCACTGTCCATTCATACACCTTTCACACGTCATTCATACAGCCGTGGGGTTAACTTCACCACCACGGCCGAGGGTGACACCCCTTACTGGCAGGAGTGCCACCCCCTCACATTCACACACCATTCACACTGTCCCCTGCACTCCTGACCGTGTGCAGTTAAAAATAAAATAAATATCTCATAACATGAGCAAGAAAATAAACAAAAACTCAAAACCTGAGTAATAAAAAAATAAAACAAAAACTCATAACCTGAGTAATAAAAAAATAAAACAAAAACTCATAACCTGAGTAATAAAAAAATAAAACAAAAACTCATAACCTGAGTAATAACAAAAATAAAACAAAAACTCATAACTTGAGTAATAAAAAAGAAAAATAATATAAACCAAAACAAAAAAAAAATCCCTCATCTTGGATGACGGGGGCTCCTCCTTGTGGGCACTTTTGGGCTCCTCAGCTGCCTGGAGGGAGTGGGTGGGGGTGGGGGGGCATCTGGAGGAGGCTGATCCCCAGGTGGGCCACTCCTGGCAGCTGTTGGCTGCCTGCCCTCCAAGGCCACGGCAATCCTGCTGAGATACAGGTTGGTCTGGGCCTGCATCCTCAGCTGGCGGGTGATATTATGCCGCAGGGCACGCTGCCGCTGCCTCCCCTCTTCCCGGATGGCAGCTGTGTTGGCTTGGACGGCTGCTGTCAGGTGGCGTACATCAGCCAGCACCTCCCCCAGGCTGGTCACAACGTCCTGCACACCACTGGGCAGCTGCGACATGGAGCCCAGGCTGTCAGCGACCCGGTCCAAGTGGCCAGCAATCTCCCCCATCTGCTGTGTTTGTCTGGCGTGGTCCAACACCACCTGGTCCTCGACCATATCACACACCCCCCTGGTCTTCCAGGTCGCCTTCCTGGGGCCAGGAGAAGGTTGTCCCCGTGGGGATGGACTCGCCCTTGAGGGGCTACCGAGGATGGGGGAGGGGATGACAGAGGGCCCTGCAGAAGAGGAGGACTCCTCCAACAATAAAATAAAGTCCTGTTCAGAAACAGGCTCCTCCACAACCATCTCTGCAGAGGTGGTGTGGGCACTCTCCTCCACCTCGGTGTCTTCAGCACCCAGGGGCTCGTCCTCAGGATCCCGTTGGGGGGTTGGGGTGGACTGGCCGGCAAGAGATGATGGCCCAGCTCCGTCATCTGTGGATGACACAAAGCAGACACATGTTGGTGGTCACACACACTTGGCACATGTACCCTCCCCCCCCCCACATGCAACACACCAAATAGGGGATAAAAAACACTTACCTGTCCTGGAGCCTTCCTCCACGGAGTCATATCCAGGGACCCCCTCCAACTGCTCCCTGTCCAGGCAGCGGGCGACCACCTCCTCCTCCGTGGTCAGGCTGACCGGACATGGGGGTCCACCACCTGTGCCCCTCTCATGCCTCCTGATGGTGGCCACCTTGCCACGGACCTTGCGCCGCAGGTCATTGATTTTTTTCTCCCGGCTGGTCTTACAACTTTTTTTCCCGTGGAGGAAATCATTAAAAGTCTCCATAGCGGAGATTATAACTGAGACCTCCTGGGAGTTAAAATTGAGGTTCCTCCTCTCTTTGGGGGTAGCGGGAGCAGCCATCACAGAGCAAAAGTAACTTCCCTGGGGTGGGGGGAAACGGAAATACTTTTGCGCCGGAATGGCGCTTCCGCTGGCGCTTTTAAACGCACAACGGAACACATTGCGCTGACGTTTCCCGTGAAGTGGTGCCGACGGAAGTTGTGAGCATGCGCACAAGGGGGCGAGTGGAGCCTCACTCACTGCACATGCTCCGTGGATGATGCGCTGAACGTAAGCCTCTGCGCTGGGCTCCGCCCATCATTTACATATGATCACACCCACTTCCACTTGCGTCGGGTTACGCCAGCGCATTATCGTTACTCTGGCGCAAGTTTACGCGCAAGTGCTATGTGAATAACAGTACTTGCTCCTAAAGTGTCGGCGGAGTAACGTAAATGAGAAACGTTACTCCAGAGTAAAGATTCTCCCATCTACCTGAATCTGGCCCCATGTGTCTATCTTATTTTGTTACCTTTTTTATTGATGTAACAAGAATGTAATTTTATGCAATAGGCTCCCGTATGTTATGAATAAAACAAATTTTACTATATATTGATTGTTTCTTCCAATCCCAGTGTTGTGTTTCATTCAAAGTCTCGCTGTCCCCCTTTCCCCAATTTGCCCCTTGTTGTCCATATTATCAGGGATGGAGACCTGTATGCTATGCAAGCCATGATCTCATTTTAAAGTCCCAACTTTTCCTCAAAAGATCTGGGTGGTGCCGGGGCCACCGGGTGACCAGATGTAGGTGGTGCCAGGGCTGCCAGGTGACCAGATGTGGGTGGTGCCAGGGCTGCCAGGTGATAAGATGTCCAGATGTGGGTGGTGCCAGGGCTGCCGGGTGACCAGATGTGGGTGGTGCCAGGGCTGCCGGGTGATAAGATGTGGGTGGTTCCGGGGCTGCCGGGTGATCAGATGTGGGTGGTTCCGGGGCTGCCGGGTGATCAGGAAGTCAGGGAGATCTCCTCAGAGTGGCCACACCCAGGAAGTAAAGTGATCGGTGGTTTGTCTTCTCTTTCCAGGCTGGTAAAGCACGGCAATGATGAGTGTTTTCCTCCAGATGCCTGTCCCTGTTCTTGGAAGGCCAAAGAATATTTCCCGGGAGAGGTGGTCAGTTCCTCGTGTCACACCTGGTAAGTTCTGTCTTGGTGCCTGACCCTAATACGTACCTTGACCCTAATCCTTACCTTGACCATAATCCTAACCTTGACCCTAATCCTTACCTTCACACTAATCCTTTCCTTCACCCTAATCCTTACCTATACCCTGACCCGAATCCTTACCTTCACCCTGACCCGAATCCTTACCTTCACCCTGACCACTAATCCTTACCTTCACCCTAATCCTTACCTTCACCCTGACCCCTAATCCTTACCTTCACACTATTCCTTACCTTCACCCTAATCCTTACCTTCATCCTGACCCCTAATCCTTACCTTCACCCTAATCCTTACATTCACCCTGACCCTAATCCTTACCTTCACACTAATCCTTACCCTTACCCTGACCCTAATCCTTACCTTCACCCTGACCCTAATCCTTACCTTCACACTAACCCTAATTCTTACCTTCACACTAATCCTTACCTTCACCCTGACCCTAATCCTTACCTTCACACTAATCCTTACCTTCACCCTAATCCTTACCTTCACACTGACCCTAATCCTTACCTTCACCCTGACCCTAATCCTTGCCTTCACCCTAATCCTTACCTTCACCCTGACCCCTAATCCTTACCTTCACCCTAATCCTTACCTTCATCCTGACCCCTAATCCTTACCTTCACCCTAATCTTTACCTTCACCCTGACCCTAATCCTTACCTTCACACTAATCCTTACCTTCACCCTGACCCTAATCCTTACCTTCACACTAATCCTTACCTTCACCCTGACCCTAAGCCTTACCTGCACACTAACCCTAATTCTTACCTTCACCCTGACCCTCATCCTTACCTTCACCCTAATCCTTAACTTCACACTAATCCATACCTTCACCCTGACCCTAATCCTTACCTTCACCCTGACCCTAATCCTTACCTTCACCCTAATCCTTACCTTCATACTAACCCTAATTCTTACCCTATTCTTAACACTAATCCTATCTCTCTCCCAAACCCTAAACGTAATATTTACTGTAACCCTAATCTTAACCAAAACCCTATCCCTAACCCTATATCTAACTCTCAAGCCTCGTACACACGCTCGGTTTACTTGGCAAGAACCAGCAAGAAAACTGCTGGCAGAGTTTTCTTGTCAAAAAAAACGAGCATGTGTACGAGGCTTTTAGGTTTCTCGACAAGAAAACTGCCCAGAATCTAGATGAGAAAAGTAGAGAACATGTTCTCTATTTTTCTCGTTGTGAGATTCTCGTCAGTTTTCCTGTGTATACTTGCCTGTCGCAGTGGAAACCCGCGCATGCTCGAAATGACTTTGATGCATGTGCGGTAGCTTCCTAGGCATAGGTAGGGTGCAGCAAGATGGCGGTGACGTGTGTACGCGATGACGTCACAGCGGTTCTTTTCAAAGGAAAGTCTGTACACTCGGGCGGCAAGAGATTCTTGCCAAGAATTTCGTCGGGAAAAACAACGTTTTTTTCCTGACTAGATTCTTGCCTGTGTGTACAGGGCTTCACCCTAACCTATACCCAATCCCGATCCCGATACTCGCTGTGTATCCAATAGTCGGTGACCACATGAACAGATTGTGATGTGTTCCGTATTTGGTGACCACATGTGAAGGAATGACTTCTGTGGATGAAGTTTCTTTCTTCTGACAATGTTTTGCAGTGTTTGTCACCACGGATCCTTCCAGTGTTCCTTCCGGCCCTGTCCAGCCATGTGCACCTTCTACGGCGATCGCCATTTCCGAACGTTTGATGGTTTGGCCTTTGATTTCCTGGGAACATGTAAAGTTCATCTGGTGAAGGTGAGAGGTGGGGTGTCTCCTGTCCCCATTATATGACGACTGTGTATTGCTCATGACTTGTGGGCGGATCCCCCTGACTGACAGTTTTCTTGTCTTTCAGAGTCTGACACCAACAAGCTTCTCAGTGATTGTAGAAAATGTGAATTGTTACAACGCTGGGACCATCTGCAGGCAATCCATCGCCATCCACGTGGGAGAATCCCAGATCCTGTTTGATGATGAGAGCGGAAATCCGGTAACTTTCTCCATAGTGACAGGAATCGTCCTATTGGATGAAGTGTGATGAGTCTGGGATGTCCCTCAACCTGACAGATGACTACACTGACCACGTACATGACTAGGGTCGTCCTCTGACCACATACACAGCTAGGGTTCTCCTCTGACCACCTACATGACTAGGGTCCTCCTCTGACCACGTACATGGCTATGGTCCTCATCTGACCATGTACATGGCTATGGTCCTCCTCTGACCACGTACATGACTAGGGTCCTCCTCTGACCACTTACATGGCTAGGGTCCTCCTCTGACCACGTACATGGCTAGGGTCCTCCTCCTGACCACATACATGGCTAGGGTCCTCCTCTGACCACGTACATGGCTAGGGTCCTCCTCTGACCACGTACATGGCTAGGGTCCTCCTCTGACCACGTACATGGCTAGGGTCCTCCTCTGACCACATACATGGCTAGGGTCCTCCTCTGACCACATACATGGCTGTGGTCCTCCTTTGACCACATACATGACTGGGGTCCTCCTCTGACCACATACACGGCTAGGGTCCTCCTCTGACCACATACACAGCTAGGGTCCTCCTCTGACCACGTACATGACTAGGGTCCTCCTCTGACCATGTACATGGCTATGGTCCTCCTCTGACCACGTACATGGCTATGGTCCTCCTCTGACCACATACATGGCTGGGGTCCTCCTCTGACCACATACATGACTGGGGTCCTCCTCTGACCACATACATGGCTAGGGTCCTCCTCTGACCACGTACACGGCTAGGGTCCTCCTCTGACCACGTACATGACTAGGGTCCTCCTCTGACCATGTACATGGCTAGGGTGCTCCTCTGACCACATACATGGCTAGGGTCCTCCTCTGACCACGTACATGACTAGGGTCCTCCTCTGACCATGTACATGGCTATGGTCCTCCTCTGACCACGTACATGGCTATGGTCCTTCTCTGACCACATACATGGCTGGGGTCCTCCTCTGACCACATACACGGCTAGGGTCCTCCTCTGACCACATACATGGCTAGGGTCCTCCTCTGACTACGTACACGGCTAGGTCCTCCTTTGACCACATACAAGGCTAGGTTCGTCCTCTGACCACATACATGGCTAGGGTCCTCCTCTGACCACGTACATGGCTAGGGTCCTCCTCTGACCACGTAAATGACTAGGGTCCTCCTCTGACCACGTACATGACTAGGGTCCTCCTCTGACCACGTACATGGCTAGGGTCCTCCTCTGACCACGTACATAGCTAGGGTCCTCCTCTGACCACATACATGACTAGGGTCCTCCTCTGACCACATATATGGCTAGGGTCCTTCTCTGACCACGTACATGACTAGGGTCCTCCTCTGACCACATACATGGCTAGGGTCCTCCTCTGACCACGTACATGACTAGGGTCCTCCTCTGACCACATATATGGCTAGGGTCCTCCTTCTGGGGGCCCTCAAAAATGTGTTTCAGTGATTCGAAGGGACAAGCACAGTGTGGTTGGTGATGGGGGAAGGTTTGGATAAGAAGGGACCAGCACAGTGTGGTTGGTGATGGGGGAATGTTTGGATGGAAGGGACCAGCACAGTGTTGTTGATGATGGGGGAAGGTTTGGATGGGAGGGACCAGCACAGTGTGGTTGGTGATGGGGGAAGGTTTGGATGGAAGGGACCAGCACAGTGTGGTTGGTGATGGGGGAAGGTTTGGATGGAAGGGACCAGCACAGTGTGGTTAGTGATGGGGGAAGGTTTGGATGGAAGGGACCAGCACAGTGTAGTTGGTGATGGGAGAAGGTTTGGATGGAAGGGACCAGCACAGTGTGGTTGGTGATGGGGGAAGGTTTGGATTGAAGGGACCAGTACAGTGTGGTTGGTGACAGGGGAAGGGACTAGAACAGTGTTTGTTGGTGATGGGGGAAGGTTTGGATGGAAGGGACCAGCACAGTGTGGTTGGTGATGGGGGAAGGTTTGGATGGAAGGGACCAGCACAGTGTGGTTGGTGATGGGGGAAGGTTTGGATGGGAGGGACCAGCACAGTGTGGTTGGTGATGGGGGAAGGTTTGGATGGAAGGGACCAGCACAGTGTGGTTGGTGATGGGGGAAGGTTTGGATGGAAGGGACCAGCACAGTGTGGTTGGTGATGGGGAAGGGACCAACACAGTGTGGTTGGTGATGGGGGAAGGTTTGGATGGAAGGGACCAGCACAGTGTGGTTGGTGATGGGGGAAGGTTTGGATGGAAGGGACCAGCACAGTGTGGTTGGTGATGGGGGAAGTAAGGGACCAGCAGAGTGTGGTTTGTGATGATCTGTTCTTGTATATCAGAGTACAGCCAGCATTATGGATGAACGGCAGGAACTTCACATTTGGCAGGCCGGATTCTTTACCTTTGTTCACTTTCCCCGGGAGGACATCACTATCCTGTGGGACCAGCGGACAACCGTCCATGTGCAAGCGGGACCTCGGTGGCAGGTAAAGTTGGTGTCTCTAAAAGTAGACCTGATCTTCTCTACCCCACTCTGATTTTCTACTCATTTCCCCTCTGATCTCATCTTACCCTAATCTCTTTTACACCCATACCCTGATCTCACCCCCCCTCACTCTGATCTCATTCCCCCCCTCACTCTGATCTCATTCCCCCCTCACTCTGATGTCATCTTCCCCCCCCTCACTCTGATGTCATCTCCCCCCCCCCTCACTCTGATGTCATCTTCCCCCCCCTCACTCTGATGTCATCTTCCCCCCCTCACTCTGATGTCATCTTCCCCCCCTCACTCTGATGTCATCTTCCCCCCCCTCACTCTGATGTCATCTTCCCCCCCTCACTCTGATGTCATCTTTTTCCCCTCACTCTGATGTCATCACCCCCCCCCTCATTCTGATCTCATCTCTCCCCCCTCACTCTGATCTCATTCCCCCCCTCACTCTGATGTCACCCCCCCCCCCCTCACTCTGATCTCATTCCCCCCCTCACTCTGATGTCATCTCCCCCCCTCACTCTGATCTCATTCCCCCCCTCACTCTGATCTCATTCCCCCCCTCACTCTGATGTCATCTCCCCCCTCACTCTGATCTCATATTTTGCCTCCCCCTTGATATCATCCTCCATATCCCCTCTCACCATGCTTTTTTTCTGGCATTTCAGGGATTACTGGCCGGACTTTGTGGAAACTTTGACCTAAAAACAGTGAATGAGATGAGATCTCCGGACAGCTATGAGCTGAGCAACCCTCAGGAATTCGGGAATAGCTGGGCGACCACCGAGGTAAAATGATCATCAGAGTTCCACCTGATACAATGTTATAGTATATAGGTAGAGTGTACACGGTCTCTGCTGGTGGCGGTCTCTGTCGGGCTTTATCGGTGGTGGTCTCTGCGGGTGGCGGTCTCTGTGGGTCTTTATCGGTGGTGGTCTCTGCGGGTGGCGGTCTCTGTCAGTCTTTATCGTGGAGGTCTCTGTGGGTGGAGGTTTCTGTCTGTCTTTATCGTTGGTGGTCTCTGCGGGTGGCAGTCTCTGGGAAGGTGTTCTGTCGGTCTTTATCGGTGGAGGTCTCTGTGGGTGGCGGTCTCTGTCGGTGGCAGTATCTGTTGGTCTCTGTGGGAGGCGGTCTCTGTCAGTGGCATTTACTCTTGCCTATTTCCTGCCTCCAGTGTGCAGACAGCCCGGACACTCGGAACCCTTGCACTCTCAACCCTCTCCGGGAGCCATTTGCCAAGAAGGAGTGCGCTATATTATTGAGTGAAGCGTTTGAAGCCTGCCATCCAGTGGTGAGTTCCTGTACTGCATGCAGTACTTACTGATAGCTTTATAGGGTTCGGTTACTAGGATCTGGGGAACACAATTGTTGGAGGAGCTGGAAGCTGCTATTGACCTGGGGGCCTCAACTTTGACTCACACCCCCCATTATTTCAGCAGTGGGAGCCTTCTCATATGTGGAGCAGCATGTACCCTTGTGGGAGCTACACTGTCTATTTCTGAAGACCTTGTACAGAGGTGCTGAAAGCTTCATGCCTGTGATTGGTTGGATCGGACGGCCTCTGACTCTCTGCCCGTCGCCGCCCGCCTCACAGCCTCTCAAGTCTTAAGCCCTGTACACACGGCCGAGGTTCTCAGCAGAAACCAGCGAGAACCTCGCTGGGAGCCGCATTCTGCCGAGAACCTCGGCGTGTGTACGCTCTCGGTGAGCCCCGCCCGTCGGGAAACCCGTCGAGCAAATAGAGAACAGGTTCTCTATTTGCTCGACGGCCCGTCGGCATAAATGGCTGGTTGCCTTTCCCGACGGGCGGGTCGCCGAATCTGACGGCCGGCAGAGAACCTCGACGGGCGGAACGATGTGTTCCGCCCATTGAGTTTCTCTGCCGTGTGTACGCGGCATTACTCTTTGGGCCCCGGCTACTACTGGATGGGGAGCAGAGGAAGATCACTCCGCCAGGGAAGGCAAGGAGATAGGCAGGTGGCTGGCCAGGATTTGAGCCAAGGCACCCGAAACAGAAGAAATATTCCCTCCGCTCTGACCAGCACATGATCATCAGAAAAGGGCACAGATAATGGGAAAAATACAACCCCCTATGCTAGTAGGCACGGCGGAGAGGGGGTGTGTAATTCTATTTATTTTATTTTAATTCTGCACTGATTGTCTTTGAAATTGCCCCTGCCAGCTATTCAATCCAATCTGGGGACAATACCAGGGACAGACTTGGTCCGGGGACAGTGTCCTCAATCAGGGGACTGTCCTCTGAAACTGGGGATGTCTGGTCACCCTACCTTTGGGACCTCTGTTATACGCGTTCACAATCGATCCCTTCATCAGGAGCTAAGAGGGCGGGCCGTTGTATGAAGTGCCTTTGGGCATTCCTGGTGAGCCTATGCTGATGATGTGTCTGTTTTTAGTGTTGTAAGTAACGGCGTTAAAATAAACGCCATTACCCAACGATGCCCCTTTTGAGGGTAACGAGTAATCTACCAGATTACTCTTCCCCTCGCGGTAACGGCGTTCCCATTACTTGGGCGGCGTTACCGTAATTACACAGTACTGTACCTGTGTACCTGTCACCGTCGGCGGCCATCCTCCATTATTAAAAAAGCGCGCTTCCCCCTCTGACTGTTCCGTCTGTGATAGGCGGAACACAAATTTTCCCAGCAGAGCCTCTGTTTAGTGTTCAGCCTATCACGGATGCCTTCTCATTCTCAGCCTCGGACAAGAGGACATCTGTGATAGGCGGAACACTGAACAGAGGCTCTGCTGGGAAAATTACTGTTCCGCCTATCACGGATGGAACAGTCAAAGGGGGAGGCGCGGCTTTTAAATAATGGAGGATGGCCAAGGTAGGGAGATCGTCGTCGAGGCATTTTACAGGCACAGTGAGGCATGTATGATGGTACAGTGACTCACTGTGCCATCATACATGCCTCACTGTACCTGTAAAATGCCTCATTGTCCCTGTAACATGCCTCACTAACTGTGCCTGTAACATGCCTCACATGCCTCACTGTGCCTGTAAAATGCCTCATTGTCCCTGTAACATGCCTCACTCACTGTGTCTGTAACATGCCTCACATGCCTCACTTTGCCTGTAACATGCCTCACTTTGCCTGTAACATGCCTCACTTTGCCTGTAACATGCCTCACATGCCTCACTGTGCCTGTAACATGCCTCACTGTGCCTGTAACATGCCTCACTGTCAGTGAGGCATGTTACAGATGGCACAGTGAGGCATGTTACAGATGGCACAGTGAGGCATGTTACAGATGGCACAGTGAGGCATGTTACAGATGGCACAGTGAGGTATGTATGATGGCACAGTGAGGGGTCATCTTATACAGTGAGTATATCCCAAAACCAAAATTTTAGCTGGAAAATTAGGGGGTCGTCATACGCCGGCAAAAAAAAAGTCAGTTACTTTGCTGAGTAACTAATTACTTTTCCAATGTAGTTACTGAGTCACTAACTCAATTACTTTTTCGGACAAGTAATTTGTAACTGTAACTAATTACTTTTTTAAAGGACGATGAGCAGCACTGGTCTGTTTTCATCTCTGGGACAGAGAAGGTGGAGGAGGGGGTCTCGGTAGGACAGAGGAGGAGGAGAAGGAGGAGGAGGAGGAGTAGGTCTCAGTGGGACAGGGGAGGTGGAGAAGGGGGTCTCGGGACAGAGGAGCTGGAGGAGGGGGTCTCGGTGGGACAGAGGAGGAGGAGGAGATGGTCTCTGTGTGACAGAGTAGGTGGAGGAGGAGAAGGTTCTCGGTGGGACAGAGGAGGAGGAGATGGTCTCGGTGGGACAGAGGAGGAAGAGAAGGGGGTCTCGTGGGACAGAGGAGCTGGAGGAGATGGTCTCGGTGGGACAGAGGAGGAGGAGGAGATGGTCTTGGTGGGACGGAGGAGGAGGAGGAGATGGTCTCGGTGGGACAGAGGAAATGGAGGAGGAGAGGGTCTCGGTGGGACAGAGGTGGAGGAGGGGGGCTCAGTGATGAATCAGTATGCTGAGGCATCTGGCTCAAAGATCATTCAGGATAAGAGTGAGGTTTTCTGGATGGGAGAGGAAGGCGATGGGTTTGAGCTTCCGGACAACTTTCCAGAACCCTGGTAGGAAATTAAAGTTTTAAGCATCAAATTTGGTCCCGGTGATTACGGCCTTGCAAATTGGGTAAGCAGGCTACAAGATGCCGAGGTTGCCAGCTAGAAGCACTGGAAAGTCTCTTACAGAGAAAATATTGACCTGATTAAAACTTACCTGATCTGGTATTTCTGTATGTCAGCCTTGTGATTTGCCAGTGTCTCTCTATGAAAAGATCTACAACTGTTTCTTCTAACTCTTATGGGGGAACAAACTGAACCTCATTAAAGCCGAGTTCCACCCAAAAATAGAGCTTTCGCTTTAAGTGAAGGTGACCCCCCTGACATGCCATTTTTTTGGGGGAGGAGCGGGTACCCTGATTTTACAGGTACCCAGCTCCCATTTCCTCCCGGGGCTCCGCGGCGCCGGAAGGAAGTTCACCTCTCCCCTCTCTCTGTGCAATCTTCTGGGACATGTCACAGGTCCCAGAAGATTTCCCCACCAATCAGTGTGAAGGGCTCCCACAGTCAGAATGCCGACACCGCAGACAGCAGGGGGAGAGGAGCGGGGCTCCTTTCTTCCGCATCGCTTGACCGTAAGACAGGTGAGTGTCCGATTATTAAAAGTCAGTAGCTATACTTTTTGTAGCTGCTGACTCTTATATGGGTGGAACTCCACTTAAAAGGAACACTAAAGGTTCGTTTTTTATTAGATCAATTGATTACTGTAAGCTAGAGCATTTAAATATCACTTACCTCGTTTTTCCTTTTGACTTCCAAAATACAGTAATCCAGGTTTGAAAATGCCATTTCCTGTCTCTCCTCTTCTTGCTTTCCACCAGCATCTGCATGGTGGAAAGCAGAATGTGCTCACCCCCTCCCTATGACTACAGCCCTGCGTGAAGATGCTCTCTTAAAGCGGAGGTTCACCCTAAATATAAGCCCTCCCATGTGATCCAGCATACTGGCGTCAGCGCCAGTATGCTGTTTTTTTTTTTTTTTAATCCATGTACTTACTGTATTATGCTGAATTTTATTTTTTTTACCCCGCGGTGGACGGCGCCAGTATAGCGCGTCACATCTTACGAAAGTACCCGAAAAGGACTCGGGTAATCTCGGCGAAAATGCGGCGCCTGCGCACAGACCTAGGAGCTGACTGCGCATGGCGCCGTATTTCTCCGAGTCCTACGGCTATGGCGCGTCACGCCCTCCGAAAAACGCCGAAATAGGACTCGGAGAAATACGGCGCCTGCGCAGTCAGCTCCTAGGTCTGTGCGCAGGCGCCGCATTTTCGCCGAGATTACCCGAGTCCTTTTCGGGTACTTTCGTAAGATGTGACGCGCTATACTGGCGCCGTCCACCGCGGGGTAAAAAAAATAAAATTCAGCATAATACAGTAAGTACATGGATTAAAAAAAAAAAAAACCCAGCATACTGGCGCTGACGCCAGTATGCTGGATCACATGGGAGGGCTTATATTTAGGGTGAACCTCCGCTTTAACCCTCACAGGCATGGAGGCTAAGCCTAATGGGAACTGTACTTCCCATTAGGCCGTGATGTAGCAAAAATAAATGCGCACCGCAAACCAGGAAGTCAGTGAGGATAACAATTCAGGAGTGACGGAGGTGATTAAAACAGCTCGATTTCAACAGGTATCAAACTAGTTATAGTGCAAAACATTACTTTTTACTTTATCAGCTACTGTCAGACTTTAATTTAAGAGGAAAATATTTTTGTCTTTACAACCCCTTTAAGAGGTCTGAAACCTACCTTCCCAAGAGGACGGGTGGCTTAGGTATGTCATGGTATTTTTTTCTCTGATGTTTTTGAAACATAATTTTGTTAACATGCTGGCAGAGGAACCGCCTGGGTGGGTCTGTATTTTTCAGTCCTGGTTTGAGAAGCTGGGAGATTTGTGGGCCAGTGAAGAGCCTGAGGGTCCGATATGGTGAAATCCCGCTTATTTTTCACCAAGTCTGAAAATGCTTCGGCAGTGACGGCGGAGTAAATTAAGTCTCTTCCTAGGAAGACCCTGGAGAGGAAGGTTGTTTAATCTGCCTTTAGCGAGCCACTGGCCTTGAGGGATTGCCCAGGCCCTGTTACGAGGGAGGGTCGGTGTTTGCTCAATCTAAAGAGAATCCCTTTAAATTTTCGGGATTTTGCCTGACGCTCGTTTCATGGCAGACTTTATGTGAAGGGCAACCTGAATCATCGCTCTCTGGAGAACCGTGGTTGTCCAAGAATGGAGTGTGGTGGGGTGGAGGAAACGATGGACCATTTCTTGCTTCAGTGGCCCTTCAGTATAGAAGTCTACAAGCGGGTGGGCGGGGCTCTGGGTATCCCTTTACTTTCCTGCTTGAGTTATGCGGCGTGGTCATACGGGGCCTTTGAGACACATCGGGATTTTGATTTGGAGAATTTTTTTCCAGTCAGCTTAGTAGTCCGTTTCTCCACATGAAATGCACAGTATCAGGTTTCTATTCGGAAAAAAGTCCTTCCTGTGGAGGGGGTGGGGGAATGACATTCTGGGTAAGGGTGGGAAGATTCAGGGTCTTGAGAAGGGAGCAGCCGGGGACCTGGACAAAGGTGTGGAGGAATGTCAGGTCCCTTTAGCTCAGTGCTTCTCAATTATTTTCTGTCATGCCCCCCCTAGGAAGAAGAAAACATTTCGCGCCCCCCCGCGCGACTGTAAATAGTATAATTTGTCTATAAAATTGTTATAAGTACACCTCTGCATAACACTGTATCCACATATCCCCCACACAGTATTGCCCTTCTTCACATATCCCCCCACACACAGTATTGCCCTTCTTCACATATCCCCCCCACACACAGTATTGCCCTTCTTCACATATCCCCCCCACACATTATTGCCCCATCACATATCCCCTCACACAGTATTGCCCCATCACATATCCCCCCACACAGTATTGTCCCATCACATATCCCCCCACACAGTATTGTCCCATCACATATCCCCCCACACAGTATTGTCCCATCACATATCCCCCCACACAGTATTGTCCCATCACATATCCCCCCCACACAGTATTGTCCCATCACATATCCCCCCACACAGTATTGTCCCATCACATATCCCCCCACACAGTATTTCCGCCTTTAAATGACCCCCATCACATAACCCCCCACAGCACAGCCCCCACTCCTCGTCCTTAACATTTCCATATATTTTTCCTCCCTTCCCTCTCCACTCCTACCTGTAACGTTTCAGCACGGAGAGCAGGAGGCGGGACATTCGTCAAGTGAAGCCGCAGCAGCACTGGGCGGGGCGGGGAGACTTTTGGGCGAACTGGTGATTGGCTGCTAGGACCACCTCCTAGCAGCCAATCACCTGCCTTCCAACATGATAGGCTGCTACCTCTCTGGTCCCACCTGTCAGTTCAACAATGTCCCGCCTCCCGCCGTCCGCTCCTCTAACTAGCGCAGGAGGCTGGGGACAGCGGCTTCTAAATGGCGCGATCGCTGCAGTCCGGAAGAAGGCTCGAGCCCCCCTTCATGGAGCCTCGGGCCCCCCCAGGGGGGCCCGCCCCACTATTTGAGAAGCACTGCTTTAGCTGAATAAATAGAGAACCCCACGCTATGGTAATAAAAATATAAATATATTAAAGAAGCTGCTCCCCTAAAGTGGTGTTTAGCAATGTGGGGGGTGTATAATAATAAGGGGGCGCTAATAGTAGGTGATAAATAAATTCCAAATTCTAGCTTGAGACAATATATTAACTAGAAGGTCAACAATATATTAGTGATTTAAAGTGCTTAAATGAAAACATCAAAAGATACTGTAGGTGCAAACGGGTCCAAAAAATGCAGCAATGGTCCCTGAATGATGAGCATTGGGTAATCCAGGCATTAAATGGTTGACTTGGGAGTAGACACCATCACCACGGAACGGATATCAAACTGGCGCCACCCGGTGAGAGGTAAGTGCCTACTTAGGAAACCACCATGACTCTTCGTATGAAGAAAGGATCAGGTGGAGCTTTAGTACAGTTGGTGGCCTGAGGTCTGTACCGGTACCTGGATGGGACTGACCAGGAATGGACTCCAACAGAAGAAATGACCATAAAGAAAAAAGGAAGCTTCCTGACGTTATCACTAGATGAAACGTACATTGAGGAGTTCCTCATCACGTTCAGTCACTTCCAGATTTGGCACAGAGAGGTGGTGGAACGCACGCTACACCTACCCACGAGAGTGAGACACAGTGCGGCCGGTGCTCCACGTCACACCTAGAAGTAACGCGCTCGATTCCTTAGTGCCAAGGTCTCGGCACAAGTAGGCGGCCATTTGGCTTTTGTTTTTAATCCGTTTGATGATAAATCGCAGAACGCAGAACATCATTCTGACCCTCTTTTCTTCATGGTCATTTCTTCTGTTGGAGTCCATTATTGGCCAGTCCCATCCAGGTCCCAGTACAGACCTTAGGCCACCAACTGTACTGATCTTTTCTTCATACGAAGGGTCATGGTGGTCTGGTAAGTAGGCACTTACCTCTCACCAGGTGGCACCAGTTTGATATCTGCTTCGTGGTGATGGTGTCTACTGTCAAGCCAACCAATTGATGCCTCATGGACTCCCCAATGCTCATCATTCAGGGGCCAGTGCTGCATTTTTTGGACCCGTTTGCACCTATCTTTTGATGATGTCATTATATAAGCACTCGCACTATAAATCACTATTGTATTGTTGACCTTCTAGTTAATATATTGTCTCAAGCTAGAATTTGGAATTTATTTATCACCTACTATTAGCGCCCCCTAATTATTATTATACACCCCCCACAGGTCCCTGTAGCTCCTGTCTGGTTAATGGTTTCTTAGCCTGAGGGTGTTTCGGTGGGGGGGGGGGGGCCTTTGTGGGCATTATAAAAATAATAAGATAGCAAGGTCCCAGGCCTCCTTCAGTCTAATGAGAACCTCCAGAGCCAAGTGCTGCTGACATTCTTCTATATAGAGTGGGTGTAATATAAAGATATAGGGCCAGATTCAGGTAGTCCAGAGCATCTTTGCTCTGGAGTAACGCTTCTCATTTGCGTTGCGCTGCAGAAATTTTAGGAGCAAGTGCTGTCATTCACGAAGCACTTGCTCCTAAAGTTGCGGCAGCGCATCGCAAATGAGCCGGCGGAATTCAAATTGGGCGGGTACGGGGCGTGTAGTATGCTAACTAAGCGCGATCCCGCCGCCAACGTACTGCGCATGCGTCGAGTGTCAAAACATCACCGTGCGCATGCTCCAAAATCTGTGAATGAACGTCAATGACGTCACATTCCCATTCATGACCGTTTTACGCAAGCGACGTTTTTTTTTTTTTTTTCGACGCGATGACGACGCCTATACCTAACATAGGATATTCCAACCCCATGTAGGTATAACTATGCGCCGCGTATCCCGTCCGGAAACGTCGTATCGTCATTGAGTCGCGCCGGAATTCGATCGTGAATTGCCGATTTCCGCTCATTAACATATTTTTTGAGCGTAAATCGGCGGGAACGCCCCCGGCGCCATTTTTAAGTTGAAGTAACGATGCGATGGCGAAACTCAGTTACGCTCATCGCATCGGACCTTCAACCCGGCGTTTCTTGTTTTCTGGTTACAGAAAACAGAAACGCCGGCTCAAAGTCACAGTTAGGCTGGCGGATCACTGGATCCGCCAGCCTAACTGATCGTGAATCTGGCCCATAGGGCCAGATTCAGGTAGAGTTAGGCTGGAGTATCTGTGATACTCCAGCCTAACTGTCACTTTAAGCCGGCGTTTCTGTTTTCTGTAACCAGAAAACAAGAAACGCCGGGTTGGAGTTCCGATGCGATCGGCGCAATTGAATGTCGCCATCGCATCGCAACTTTAATTTAAAAATGGCGCCGGGGGCATTCCCGCTGCTTTACGCTGAAAAAATATGTTAATCAGCGGGAATCGGCAATTCACGATCGTATTCGGGCGCGACGCAGTGACTTTCCGACGTTTCCGTAAGCGATACGCGGCGTAAAGATAAAGCAGCCCCCTAGTGGAGTATCCTATGTTAAGTATAGGCGTCGTCATCGCGTCGGAAAAAAAAAAAATCGCGTCGCTTGCGTAAAACTTTCATGAATGGGGATGTGACGTCATTGACGTTCACTGACAGAATTTGGAGCATGTGCACTGGGATGCATTGACATTTGACGCATGCGCAGTACGTTCGCCGCGGGATCACGCTTAGTTTAAAATATACACGCCCCGTACCCGCCCAATTTGAATTCCGCCGGCTCATTTGCGATGCGCTTCCGCAACTTTAGGAGCAAGTGCTTCATGAAAAACAGCACTTGCTCCTAAAATTTCGGCAGCGTAACGTAAATGAGAAGCGTTACTCCAGAGCAAAGATGCTCCCATCTACATGAATCTGGCCCATAGGACCAGATTCTCAGCGGCGCTACGACGGAGTATCTCAGATACCCCGTCGTATCGGCGTTTTTTTTTGACTCGTATCTATGCGAGTGATGCTTAGCATCACTTTGGCATAGATACGCTTCAACATCCGACAAGTGTAATACCATTACACTTGCGGATCGTAGTTGTAATGACAACTCCGGCCACTAGGTGGCCTTTACGTTGTTTTTTCATTTGCATATGCAAATGAGGCTAGTACGGCGATTCCCGATCGCTTTTACGCCGCCCCGTCGTCGCGTACGTCGTTTTCGTCTGCGTAAGGTTACCCCTGCTTCTATGAGGAGTAACCTTACGAAGTTCCGTCGGATGCCGTCGGGTGCCATGTGAAGTATGGCGTCGGGTCAGCGTCGGCTTTTTCCGTCGTTTTACTAACTCGTTCGCGAATAGGGCATTGCGTAAGTGACGATCACGTCGTTTTGACGTCGGTTTCAACGACGCTTTCCGACGTGAGCTGGAGCATGCGCACTGGGCTTTTTCCCCGGCCGGCGCATGCGCAGTTCGTTCGACGCGGGGGCGCGCTTAATTTAAATACAAGCCGCCCCATTTGAATTACGCGGGCTTACGCTGGGCCATTTTCGCTACTCCAGCGCAAACTACGGAGCAAATGATTAGAGAATACGGCACTTGCTCTAGTACGATGCGGCGGCGTAGTGTAAATGGCTTACGATACGCAAGCGAATTTCTATGAGAATCTGGCCCATATTGGGCGCCAGACACTTCTCATTTTTTCTTGAACAGAACTTTGGGACAGAGGGTTAGGGCCGGGACACCCTTGGTTAGTTGCAATGTTAATTGGTAGGCTCCGAGACTTCAATAGGAGGACAGCCATGCAGGGAAAGGCATCCAGCCGGACACCACGTCTCCATGTGTAGGAGCGCCGTCTCCTATGGCAACCGTCTTCAACAGTTCATCACTTTAAAGGGGAGGTTCCCCTAAAAATAAACTTTTAACATTGCCTGTGTCTTCTTAATAATAATTAGAATCGGCTGGTATTTTTTTTTTTTAACCACCCGTACATACCATTTTCGGCATGTACGCTCACCGCCGCTTCCGGGTCTGGCGGCCGGGGATGGGAGGGCCTGCTTCATTGACAGGCATCCGATCGACGCATACAGCGCGTCACGGGATGCCGAAAGAAGCCGAACGTTGGTGCGCATGCGCCGTATAGAGCCGCACCAACGTTCGGCTTCTTTCGGCATCTCGTGACGCGCTGTATGCGTCGATCGGATGCCTGTCCCCGGCTGCCAGACCCGGAAGCGGCGATGAGCGTACATGCCGAAAATGGTATGTACGGGTGGTTAAAAAAAAAATACCAGCCGATTCTAATTATTATTAAGAAGACACAGGCAATGTTAAAAGTTTATTTTTAGGGGAACCACCCCTTTAACTACAATCACTTCTTGAAGTTCTTCCATACACCGAGCTCCCGGATCTCACTATACCCTCCGATTCACTGACTCTGAATCCCTGGAGATCCTCCAATCTTCACTCTTAGAATCTTCCTCCAGTGTCTTCCCCGCTTCCCTGCTGGGTCCCTGGCTGGGC
Source organism: Rana kukunoris (assembly GCA_029574335.1). NCBI lineage: Eukaryota > Metazoa > Chordata > Amphibia > Anura > Ranidae > Rana > Rana kukunoris. The sequence goes on from JAJQKJ010002653.1 coordinate 109,827, forward strand.
CCACAAGACTGCTCTGCAAGTGTCCCCCCGCTTCCCTGCTGGGTCCCTGTCTTGGCACTCCAGATACTTCTCAAGTGTCATCCCCGCCTTTCTGCTCGGTCCCTAGCGGGACACACAAGACTGCTCTGCAAGTGGCTTCCCTGCTGGGTCCCTGGCTTGGCACTCCAGATACTTCTCAAGCGTCTCCCCCCGCTTCCCTGCTGGGTCCCTGGCTGGACACACAAGACTGCTCTGCAAGTCCCCCCGCTTCCCTGCTGGGTCCCTGGCTTGACATAAAGACTGCTCTGCAAGTGTCCCCCCAGTTCCCTGCTGGGTCCCTGGCTGGACACACAAGACTGCTCTGCAAGTGTCCCCCCGCTTCCCTGCTGGGTCCCTGGCTGGACACACAAGACTGCTCTGCAAGTGTCCCCCCGCTTCCCTGGGGGGTCCCTGGCTGGGCCCACAAGACTGCTCTGCAAGTGTCTCCCCCCGCTTCCCTGCTGGGTCCCTGGCAGGACACACAAGACTGCTCTGCAAGGGTCTTAACCCACTTCCCTGCTGGGTCCCTGGCTGGACACACAAGACTGCTCTGCAAGTGTCCCCCCACTTCCCTGCTGGGTCCCTGACTGGACCCACAAGACAGCTCTGCAAGTGTCTCCCCGCTCTTTCCTGCTGGGTCCCTGGCTGGGCCCACAAGACTGCTCTGCCAGTCTCCCCCCGCTTCCCTGCTGGGTCCCTGGCAGGACACACAAGACTGCTCTGCAAGTATCCCCCCGCTTCCCTGTTGGGTCCCTGGCTGGACACACAAGACTGCTCTGCAAGTGTCCCTCCGTTTCCCTGCTGGGTCCCTGACTGGACCCACAAGACAACTCTGCAAGTGTCTGCCCGCTCTTCCCTGCTGGGTCCCTGGCTGGGCCCACAAGACTGCTCTGCAAGTGTCCCCCCCCCCGTTTCCCTGCTGGGTCCCACAAGACTGCTCTGCAAGTGTCCCCCCCACTTCACTGCTGGGTCCCTGGCCTGACACACAAGGCTGCTCTGCAAGTGTCACCCCACCTCCCTTCTTAGTCCCTGGCTGGGCCCACAAGACTGCTCTGCGAGTGTCCTCCTGCTTCCCTGCTGGGTCCTGGCTGGGCCCACAAGACTGCTCTGCAAGTGTTCCCCGTCGCTTCCCTGCTGGGTCCTGGCTGGGCCCACAAGACTGCTCTGCAAGCGTCTCCCTGCTTCCCTGCTGGGTCCCTGGCTGGGCCCACAAGACTGCTCTGCAAGTGTCTCCCCCTGCTTTCCTGCTGGGTCCCTGGGTGGGCCCACAAGACTGCTCTGCAAGTGTCCCCCCGCTTCCCTGCTGGGTCCTGGCTGGGGCCCACAAGACTGCTCTGCAAGTGTCCCCCCCCCCACTTCACTGCTGGGTCCCTGGCCTGACACACAAGGCTGCTCTGCAAGTGTCACCCCACCTCCCTTCTCAGTCCCTGGCTGGGCCCACAAGACTGCGCTGCAAGTATCCCCCCGCTTCCCTGCTGGGTCCCTGGCAGGACACAGAAGACTGCTCTGCTAGTGTCTCCCCCCACTTCCCTGCTGGGTCCCTGGCTGGACACACAAGACTGCTCTGCAAGTCCCCCCCCCGCTTCCCTGGCTGGGTCCACAAGACTGCTCTGCAAGTGTCCCCCCGCTTCCCTGCTGGCTCCCTGGCTGGACACACAAGACTGCTCTGCAAGTCTCCCCCCGCTTCCCTGCTGGGTCCCTGGCAGGACACACAAGACTGCTCTGCAAGTGTCTCCCCCCACTTCCCTGATGGGTCCCTGGCTGGACACACAAGACTGCTCTGCAAGTGTCCCCCCGTTTCCCTGCTGGGTCCCTGACTGGACCCACAAGACAACTCTGCAAGTGTCTCCCCGCTCTTCCCTGCTGGGTCCCTGGCTGGGCCCACAAGACTGCTCTGCAAGTGTCCCCCCCGTTTCCCTGCTGGATCCCACAAGACTGCTCTGCAAGTGTCCCCCCCACTTCACTGCTGGGTCCCTGGCCTGACACACAAGGCTGCTCTGCAAGTGTCACCCCACCTCCCTTCTTAGTCCCTGGCTGGGCCCACAAGACTGCTCTGCGAGTGTCCCCCTGCTTCCCTGCTGGGTCCTGGCTGGGCCCACAAGACTGCTCTGCAAGTGTCCCCGTCGCTTCCCTGCTGGGTCCTGGCTGGGCCCACAAGACTGCTCTGCAAGTGTCTCCCCCTGCTTCTCTGCTGGGTCCCTGGGTGGGCCCACAAGACTGCTCTGCAAGTGTCCCCCCCCCCGCTTCCCTGCTGGGTCCTGGCTGGGGCCCACAAGACTGCTCTGCAAGTGCCCCCCCCCACTTCACTGCTGGGTCCCTGGCCTGACACACAAGGCTGCTCTGCAAGTGTCACCCCACCTCCCTTCTTAGTCCCTGGCTGGGCCCACAAGACTGCTCTGCGAGTGTCCCCCTGCTTCCCTGCTGGGTCCTGGCTGGGCCCACAAGACTGCTCTGCAAGTGTCCCCGTCGCTTCCCTGCTGGGTCCTGGCTGGGCCCACAAGACTGCTCTGCAAGTGTCTCCCCCTGCTTCTCTGCTGGGTCCCTGGGTGGGCCCACAAGACTGCTCTGCAAGTGTCCCCCCCCGCTTCCCTGCTGGGTCCTGGCTGGGGCCCACAAGACTGCTCTGCAAGTGTCCCCCCCCACTTCACTGCTGGGTCCCTGGCCTGACACACAAGGCTGCTCTGCAAGTGTCATGCCACCTCCCTTCTCAGTCCCTGGCTGGGCCCACAAGACTGCTCTGAAAGTGTCCCCCTGCTTCCCTGCTGGGTCCTGGCTGGGCCCACAAAACTGCTCTGCAAGTGTCCCCCCCCCCCCTCTTCCCTGCTGGGTCCTGGCTGGGCCCACAAGACTGCTCTGCAAGTGTCCCCCCGCTTCCCTGCTGGGTCCACAAGATTGCTCTGCAAGTGTCTCCCCCCGCTTCCCTGCTGGGTCCCTGCTGGACACACAAGACTGCTCTGCAAGTCTCCCCCCGCTTCCCTGCTGGGTCCCTGGCTGGACACACAAGACTGCGCTGCAAGTCTCCCCCGCTTCCCTGCTGGGTCCCTGGCAGGACATACAAGACTGCTCTGCTAGTGTCTCCCCCCACTTCCCTGCTGGGTCTCTGGCTGGACACACAAGACTGCTCTGCAAGTCCCCCCCTGCTTCCCTGGCTGGGCCCACAAGACTGCTCTGCAAGTGTCCCCCTGTTTCCCTGCTGGGTCCCTGACTGGACCCACAAGACTGCTCTGCAAGTGTCCCCCCCACTTCACTGCTGGGTCCCTGGCCTGACACACAAGGCTGCTCTGCAAGTGTCACCCCACCTCCCTTCTTAGTCCCTGGCTGGGCCCACAAGACTGCTCTGCAAGTGTCCCCCTGCTTCCCTGCTGGGTCCTGGCTGGGCCCACAAGACTGCTCTGCAAGTGTCCCCGTCGCTTCCCTGCTGGGTCCTGGCTGGGCCCACAAGACTGCTCTGCAAGCGTCTCCCTGCTTCCCTGCTGGGTCCCTGGCTGGGCCCACAAGACTGCTCTGCAACTGTCTCCCCCTGCTTCCCTGCTGGGTCCCTGGGTGGGCCCACAAGACTGCTCTGCAAGTGTCCCCCCCGCTTCCCTGCTGGGGCTCACAAGACTGCTCTGCAAGTGTCTCCCTGCTTCCCTGCTGGGCCCACAAGACTGCTCTGAAAGCGTCTCCCTGCTTCCCTGCTAGGTCCTTGGCTGGGCCCACAAGACTGCTCTGCAAGTGTCTTCCCTCGCTTCCTGGCTGGGCCCACAAGACTGCTCTGCAAGCGTCTTCCCTCGCTTCCTGGCTGGGCCCACAAGACTGCTCTGCAAGTGTCTCCCCCCCGCTTCCTGGCTGTGCCCACAAGACTGCTCTGCAAGTTTCTCCCCCACGCTTCCTGGCTGGGCCCACAAGACTGCTCTGCAAGTGTCCCCCCCGTTTCCCTGCTGGATCCCACAAGACTGCTCTGCAAGTGTCCCCCCCACTTCACTGCTGGGTCCCTTGCCTGACACACAAGGCTGCTCTGCAAGTGTCACCCCACCTTCCTTCTTAGTCCCTGGCTGGGCCCACAAGACTGCTCTGCGAGTGTCCCCCTGCTTCCCTGCTGGGTCCTGGCTGGGCCCACAAGACTGCTCTGCAAGTGTCCCCGTCGCTTCCCTGCTGGGTCCTGGCTGGGCCCACAAGACTGCTCTGCAAGTGTCTCCCCCTGCTTCCCTGCTGGGTCCCTGGGTGGGCCCACAAGACTGCTCTGCAAGTGTCCCCCCCCCCCCGCTTCCCTGCTGGGTCCTGGCTGGGGCCCACAAGACTGCTCTGCAAGTGTCCCCCCCCCACTTCACTGCTGGGTCCCTGGCCTGACACACAAGGCTGCTCTGCAAGTGTCACCCCACCTCCCTTCTCAGTCCCTGGCTGGGCCCACAAGACTGCTCTGAAAGTGTCCCCCTGCTTCCCTGCTGGGTCCTGGCTGGGCCCACAAAACTGCTCTGCAAGTGTCCCCCCCTCTTCCCTGCTGGGTCCTGGCTGGGCCCACAAGACTGCTCTGCAAGTGTCCCCCCGCTTCCCTGCTGGGCCCACAAGATTGCTCTGCAAGTGTCTCCCCCCGCTTCCCTGCTGGGTCCCTGCTGGACACACAAGACTGCTCTGCAAGTCTCCCCCCGCTTCCCTGCTGGGTCCCTGGCTGGACACACAAGACTGCGCTGCAAGTCTCCCCCGCTTCCCTGCTGGGTCCCTGGCAGGACACACAAGACTGCTCTGCTAGTGTCTCCCCCCACTTCCCTGCTGGGTCTCTGGCTGGACACACAAGACTGCTCTGCAAGTCCCCCCCTGCTTCCCTGGCTGGGCCCACAAGACTGCTCTGCAAGTGTCCCCCTGTTTCCCTGCTGGGTCCCTGACTGGACCCACAAGACTGCTCTGCAAGTGTCTCCCCGCTCTTCCCTGCTGGGTCCCTGGCTGGGCCCACAAGACTGCTCTGCAAGTGTCCCCCCCCATTTCCCTGCTGGGTCCCACAAGACTGCTCTGCAAGTGTCCCCCCCACTTCACTGCTGGGTCCCTGGCCTGACACACAAGGCTGCTCTGCAAGTGTCACCCCACCTCCCTTCTTAGTCCCTGGCTGGGCCCACAAGACTGCTCTGCAAGTGTCCCCCTGCTTCCCTGCTGGGTCCTGGCTGGGCCCACAAGACTGCTCTGCAAGTGTCCCCGTCGCTTCCCTGCTGGGTCCTGGCTGGGCCCACAAGACTGCTCTGCAAGCGTCTCCCTGCTTCCCTGCTGGGTCCCTGGCTGGGCCCACAAGACTGCTCTGCAACTGTCTCCCCCTGCTTCCCTGCTGGGTCCCTGGGTGGGCCCACAAGACTGCTCCTTAAGTGTCCCCCCCGCTTCCCTGCTGGGGCCCACAAGACTGCTCTGCAAGTGTCTCCCTGCTTCCCTGCTGGGCCCACAAGACTGCTCTGCAAGCGTCTCCCTGCTTCCCTGCTAGGTCCTTGGCTGGGCCCACAAGACTGCTCTGCAAGCGTCTTCCCTCGCTTCCTGGCTGGGCCCACAAGACTGCTCTGCAAGTGTCTCCCCCCCGCTTCCTGGCTGGGCCCACAAGACTGCTCTGCAAGTTTCTCCCCCCCGCTTCCTGGCTGGGCCCACAAGACTGCTCTGCAAGTGTCTCCCCCCGCTTCCCGGCTGGGTCCCTGGCTGGGCCCACAAGACTGCTCTGCAAGTGTCCCCCCACTTCCCTGCTGGTCCCACAAGACTGCTCTGCAAGCGTCTCCCTGCTGGGTCCCTGGCTGGGCCCACAAGACTGCTCTGCAAGCGTCTCCCCCCGCTTCCTGGCTGGGCCCACAAGACTGCTCTGCAAGTGTCCCCCGCTTCCCTGCTGGGTCCCTGGCTGGGCCCACAAGACTGCTCTGCAAGTGTCTCCCCCTGCTTCCTGGCTGGGCCCACAAGACTGCTCTGCAAGTGTCTCCCCCCCGCTTCCTGGCTGGGCCCACAAGACTGCTCTGCAAGTGTCTCCCCCCGCTTCCATGCTGGGTCCCTGGGTGGGCCCACAAGACTGCTCTGCAAGTGTCTCCCCCCGCTGGGTCCCTGGCTGGGCCCACAAGACTGCTCTGCAAGTGTCCCCCCGCTTCCCTGCTGGGTCCCTGGCTTGGCACTCCAGATACTTCTCAAGCGTCCCCCCCCCGCCTCTCTGCTCGGTCCCTGGCTGGACACACAAGATTGCTCTGCAAGTGTCTCCTCCGCTGGTCGGCTCTCTGACTTGATTCCCGCTGAAGTTTCCCGATTCTCCACCGTCCGGGTTGGTATGAATTCTGCTCCAGTACTTTCCTCAGTTCCTCACTGTGGTCCCCGGTAATAAGGTGGACGGTCCCTTAGTGGTGACATCTTCCCCTCCACCTCCGACCACGACAGCTTCTCTGCCCGGCAAAACCGTCACTTCTGATTGGAGTGTTAGCCGCAATCCCAACCCTGCGCTGCTCTCTTAGGCCTCATTCACACTTCTGTCCGTTCGGGTCCGATTGTCAGTTTTGATGGCGGACCTGAACGGGCGCTCCATGCATCCCTATGGAGCGTCGGATGTCAGCGGAGACATGTCCACTGACATCCGACCCGCCAAAAACAGACGTATGGGGGATACGTCCCCATCCGTCCATGCGGATCGGGTAAGATCTGATGAAAACGGACATGCTGTCCGTTTTCATCAGATCGCTCCATAGCAGGCAGCATGGCCGACAAGCCCCTCCCCGCTCAGTGAGCACAGAGGAGCTTGTCATCTGTCGGCTCAGCAGAGATCTGCGGACTGATCTCCCGCTGAGCTGGCGGGAGCAGGCGGACTCCGTCGGGACGGACTGCGACGGAGTCCGCCATGTGTGAATGAGGCCTAACTTCTGGATAGGCCCTCAGAGAGCCAATGCCCTCGGGATAGGCCCCATCTCCAGCCTAGTAGCCCGGCCAATACAACACACCCAGACAGCCATCCAGCGGTAGGGTGACCACGTGTCCGGATTGCCCGGGACTGTCCTTTAATTAATACTTGTGTCCCGTGTCCCGGCACGCTCATTACGGGACAATACAGAGTCCCGGAATTGGCCTGGGCCGATCTAATGCCCCCCTAAAATAGCCTTTGCATGCATCATCTCTGTCTCAGCCTGTGGTGGACCCCTAGCTGACAGAGAGTGAGGCCCCTTTTTACTTTATTCACCACCGCTGGCTCAGTGCCCAAACTGGTTGCTACCTGCCGCCCGCTTGGCGTGTAGCAACCAGTGACGTCAGAGCAGGAGAGAGGCAGAGACCTATCACAGCGCATGAGATTCAACTTCCTCCTCCGCGCCTTCGGTTCAGCTCCACCCACCTCCTCCTGTATGTTCTGGAGTCCAGCCAGACAGCGGCATGCAGAAGAAACATCAGACTCTGAGACAGAATGCAGTGTACAGAGGAAACGGAGAGATGGTAGAAACTAAGGCAAGTGACATGCAAAGCACTGACCAGCATTAAAGATCCATCGGGGTTACAATCCTGTCAGTTCTCTCCCAGCAGTCAGAGAGAGTTCAGCACTTCTAAGGAACTGGAGTGTGTGTGTCTGCACAGTACATGCAGAGGCCTGCTCCAGGCTGAGGAAGCAGATAAGGGTCGGCAGGAGAGGACACTGACAGATTACACCCTGGATGGAAGGGCAGGGTTCATGCTGGGACTTGTACTGTCTGTAATCCTTCATTTTTGGGGATGTGACTCCCCCCCCCCCCAAAAGTGAAGAACTACAGGTCCCAGCATGAACCCCTCAGAACTGATGATGTCTCCTGCATCCCTGCACACATGATAACTCCTCACACCCAGACACAGTCCTGTCCACCTGCTCAATGTCTCTTCTCTCCCACTACTTGTTTGCCTCTCACTGCAGCAGCCCCTCCCCCTTCACCCTCAGCCTTTCATGTTCTGCCACCTTTTCACCTACTAGTCTTCTTAACACCTCTGTATACCAAGCAATCCTCTCAGTAGTGGCTCATCCAGCAACTATCACAGCCTCAGAATCCTGCCAGCATTCCATTCATTTCTCCTTCAAACTGTCAGAAATGTTTTAGTTACTACACTGCAGCGGTGTAACTACAGGGGGCGCCATTGCAAACTAGCCTCATACTCCAGGGGGTCCATGCAGCTTCCCTCTAAACCTGGATAGGAGGGGAGGCATATAGAGGAACTGATGCCCTCCATGTTATTCTTGCAGGCACTAAATGCCTGCAGGAGGTAAAGGAGGAAAAGCGGGCATTCAATGGCTGCAAGGAGGACTAATTGAATAAACCCCTTACCAGCAACCGTTTGTTCGTCTCATCCCTGTAACCTTAAATAAGGACACTGACAACAGCTTTATCCTTGAGTGGACGTAGGGGTCGGCCACAGCTTTATTTTGGTATAACATAACTCGAACATTGTTAACCTTTATTAACCTTTCAATAGGTTGTTCACCAGGAGGAAGCAACCAGCCAGCCGCTGGCCTAAGCCGACGGGCATAATAGCCTTCCACCCCTCCTTCATAACTTTATTCTCCTGTACCGCCAGCTGTGACCTACAAATAACCAAAGAAATACTCTCATACACCAATGCAAGTAAAAAACAGGGGCCGTAAGGCCAACGACAAATCCCTCCTTAAGACACCTCTGGCCCACCCCCCTGATCACCTGCCCTCTTTCCTGCCATCTAACAGGACCTGATCTGGCCTATAGGGGGCCTGATCTACGCAAGGGAGGGGGAGGGAGTGAGCTCACTGTTAACCCCTTCTGCTTCTCTGACCTATCAACTAGTCCGTGACACCTAGCCCTAATTGGCCCGGTGCCAACCAGACTAATTGAATAAACCCCTTACCAGCAACCGTTTGTTCGTCTCATCCCTGTAACCTTAAATAAGGACTTTATTTTTTTACAGGAGGAGCTCAACCCCTCAAACTGAGCTCCGACCCCCACCCAAAATGTATAAGGCCTGTTCGATGCCATCCTGAAGGCCGGACAAAAATATATCCATACCGATGTCATTGAGGTGTACCCCGTCTTGACTCATGAGCCGCCTGTTATCCCCTTCCAATTGTCGGACAACTACACCAGACCTGGCCCTAACATATCGGGACATATGAGAATTTATGTTCCTGCGAGCCCTCTCTATGCCAACCGCGTCCCTGTCCTCCTGCCATGTGACCCGAGGGACAATTTCTGACCATACAATGATAATCTCGGAAAAAAGGAAAACCATTCTCTCAAGATCCATACGCATCAGAACAATTATTTCCGGAACTCGTAGGGAACGTATGTCGTTCCCCCCAGCATGAATTACCAAAACCACCGGCGTCCGAGACACACCGGCAATCTGGAAAGCCTCCATAAGGATCCTGGACCAGGGGAGACCCCCAATACCTCGCCAATGCACTTCCACCTGAAATCCCAGGGATCTACCACCCGGCCGGCAGATAGCCCTCTGCGCGGCCCGATGAACTTAGGAGTGCCCCACAGTATGCACAACCGGAGAACGAGGACCTAGGAAAGAAAAAACATTAAAGCAACAATTCCGGGGGAACATAACCAGCATAGCACCCTGATTTCCATCGACCAATTCTCTGAATGTCACTCACCGACAGGCCCGCCCTGGCTGCCTCCGTGGCCGCACCGATTCTAAACGAATGCGTACCAAAATCGCCAGCAGAAACCCCCGCAGCCGCTAAACAACCCTTAAAAACTGAACTGAATTGATATCGCGTAAGAGGGGCCCCAGAGGCATGAGAAACTTCTCCCCAATAGAACTCACCTTCAGAAACTCCGTCACCATGGCAACCGGACAAAGGGTACCACCCACCGCCCCAAGGCGCAGCCAACAACCCTCGCCCAACTGATCTGTTTTCGACTTCCTGATCCGAACCTGCACCACCCCATTGGCTAGTAGAACATCTTCCCTAAAAAGGCCCCCGGACCCGCTAGCCGAGGCCGGCACCAACTCGCTTACCCTCAACGCACCGAAAAATGCCAGGCAAAAAGCCGTGGAAAAAAGAAGCCCCTCGTAAGGGGAGGAGCAAACACCCCCAGTGACCCCGATCAAAGAATCCAACAAAGCGAAGGAAACCGGACGCCTGTTGTCCTTCCTCGCGTGCACTTTTCGCCAGCCCTTTAAGGCCTGCAAAATACCAAAATGTTTAGTGCAATCCTGCCAACCATGTAACTTCAAGTGAAAACCAACACCCCCCAAACGACGCCGTGCCACCGCAGCGGAACAATCCGAAAGCTCCAAGCTCAAAAGGTAGTCGACCGTGACTTGAAAGTGGACACTCCCACAAGAAGCTACATTCCTGTTACCCGCCACCCCCAACCAGGCTTTCCACGCCTTACCGTGATTGGACCAGGTGGCCGGGGTCACAGAACAGGCGATGAGCGGCATCAGATTCACAACGCCAGGGTCCAAAGAAACTGCGGGCAGGGAAGGCCCTCCTGAGTCACCCCCGAGCACAGCGTGCGGAACTCCTGAAAACGGAAACGAGACAACAAATCAGCGATCACATTGTCAACACCGGGAACGTGTCTAGATCTGAACCATATATTATACTCCAGACACCTGAGAACCAGGTGCCGGAGTAAGGCTAGGACCGGAAGGGATGAGGAAGACAGACCATTAATACAATAAACCACACTGTTATTATCAGTCCAAAAACATACCTTCCTGTCTCTGAGCTTGTTCCCCCAAAGTTCAACCGCAACCACGATGGGAAAAAGCTCAAGGAGAGTCAGGTTGCTACATAACCCTCTATCCCGCCACTCCTGTGGCCATGATTCCGCACTCCATTCGTCCCTGAGAATTGCACCGTAGCCCACCGATCCAGCCGCATCGGTGAACAGGTCAGAAGGCTGGCCGGAGGCCGGCCTGTATTTGTGGGAGGAGCCTGAGAGTACTTAAGACTCCCTCCCTCTCTGGGCTGGGTTCGGCGTCGGTTTCTGGGTTGGGGGCGCGGCCGGATCACGTCACTTCCGGTTTTTCGGCAGAGAGCGGTCAGCAGCAGCGGCAGCTTCAGGTTCATCCACCCACGTTGCCAGGAAGGTAGCGAGCCGCTCACCTGGGGGGAGGGGCGGTCCATCCGCCGCCCGCTTCTCCCGGTGGTCTGGCCGGGGCACCACTCGGCGTGGAGTAAGCTACCCACCCGCCCGCTTCCCCAGGTGTTCACGCTGGGGGGCATCTGCCGCGGTGTGGCATCGTCAGCATGGAGGGAACCGGCCGCCGCTTCTCCCGGTGTTCACGCCGGGGGGAGGGGGGACATCCGCCCGCAATGTTGCGCCATCCAGCATGGAGGTGGCCGCCCGCCGTTTCTCCCGGTGGTCACGCCGGGGGGAGGGGGGTGACATCCGCCCGCAATGTTGCGCCATCCAGCATTGAGGTGGCCGCTCGCCGCTTCTCCCGGTGTTCACGCCGGGGGGAGGGGCTCCGGCCGCCAGCCAGCTTCTTGCCGAGGCTTCCGTATGGAGGGAGCTGCCAGCTGCTGCTCCCGGGATCTGTACACTGTTTGTTTTGCAGACAGACCTTTTGTGCGAGTTACATAGGAATCACAATCCAAACCTTACATATGTATTTATGTGCTCAAGCAGGGGGGGCCATGTGAGGGAATCCTGGCTTACTGCATTCTCCTGGTCCATGCAGGTGCGTACATTGGGGGGGGGGCTCGTCCTTTCATTCAGCCACTTATTCTAGGCATGTTGGGGGGGGGGGGGCACATAGCCACACGTCCCCGGCCATACTGGCGGCGAGAGGGGGGGGTAGTGGCTTTTCCCCATGGTCACGCTAGCGCGCGGGGGGCACGATGGCGGTATTTTCGTTGCTTGTCATAGCGTCCTGTTCAGCGTTTCATTTTTGGGTTGTCTTCGCATTCATGCGTTTCTGTCCCGGCATTATGTCAGCCCCAGGTTGGCGGTCGTGGCTTTGCCTCAGCGTTCTGCCCCAGGGGTTCTGTTTTTTACCTTTCTGTCATGCATTTCTCCCCCCTGGTTGCTGTCTTTGCATATTCGGTCTCGGCGATTTGTCACAGCGTTCTACCCCACGTTTCTGTCACTGCATTTCTGCCATAGTCTTTCTGTCATTAGCATTTCTGCCCCGGGTTTCTGTCATTAAATTTGTTATTCTCAGCATTCTGTCATAACGTTTCTGCCCCAGGTTTCTGTCATTGCTTTTTTCAGTCTCAGTATCATGGCATAACTTTCTTCTGCCCCAGGTTTCGGTCGTTGCATTTGCAGTCTGCCTCAGCGGTCAGTCTCAGTTTTGGCATGGTATTTCTGTCTGCCAGGAATTCTGTCTTTGCATGTCTGCCCCTCCGTTTCTGGTGCAGCATTTATCTCATAGCGTTCTGCCCCTAGTTTTCTGTCATTGCATTTCTGCCTCAGTGTTTTAGTCTCAGCGTTTCTGCCCCAGATTTCTGTCATGGTTCAGCCCCCAGGTTCATGCATAGTGTTATTGCCCCCAGGTTTCTGTCTTAGCGTTTCTGTTACCAGGGTTTTCTGTCTTAGCGTTTCTGCCCCCACGTTCCGTCTTATTTCTGCCTCAGCGTGTCAGGCGCAGTATTTGTCGCGCACAATTCTGCCCCAGGTTCCGTCATTGCTTTGGCCATAGCTATAGTATCATGCGTTTCTGTCCCCAAATTTTCTGCCTTAGCGTTCGGCCCACACGATTTCTGTCATAACATTTGTCATTGCATATCTGCCTCACTGTTGCAGGTGCAGCTGTCTCTCATACCTTTTCTGCCCCAGGTTTCTGCCAGATTTGGCCTCAGCGTTTCAGGCTCGGTGATTCTATCATACCATTCTGCCTCAGGTTTCTGTCATTACATTTGCCTCAGCGTTTTCTCTCATACTGGCAGGTTCTGCCCCAGGGTTTCTGTGATAGCGTTTCTGCCCCGGGTTTTTCTGTCATAGCGTTTCTGCCCCAGGTTTTCTGTCATAGCGTTTCTGCCCCAGGTTTTCTGTCATAGCGTTTCTGCCCCAGGTTTTCTGTCATAGCGTTTCTGCCCCAGGTTTTCTGTCATAGCGTGTCTGCCCCAGGTTTCTGTCATAGCATTTCTGCCCCAGGTTTCTGTCATAGCATTTCTGCCCCAGGTTTCTGTCATAGCATTTCTGCCCCAGGTTCGGGCATAGCATTTCTGCCCCAGGTTTCTGTCATAGCATTTCTGCCCCAGGTTTCTGTCATAGCATTTCTGCCCCAGGTTTCGGGCATAGCATTTCTGCCCCAGGTTTCTGTCATAGCGTTTCTGACCCAGGTTTTCTGCCCCAGGTTTCTGTCATAGCGTTTCTGACCCAGGTTTTCTGCCCCAGGTTTCTGTCATAGTGTTTCTTCCATAGCTTTCTGCCCACGTTTTTCTGTCTGGGCACTACGGCCCCCACGTTTTTCTGTCTGGGCACTACGGCCCCCACGTTTTTCTGTCTGGGCACTACGGCCCCCACGTTTTCTGTCTGGGCACTACGGCCCCCACGTTTTTTCTGTCATTGCTGTCTGGCATTACATTTCTGCCTCGGCATTTCAGGCTCAGTGTTGCTCTCATACCATTTATGCCCAGGTTTTTGTCATTTTAGTTTTGCCTCAGCGTTGCTCTCATACCATTTCTGCCCCAGGTTTCTGTCTTATTAGTTTGCCTCGGCATTCAGGTTCAGCGGGTCTCCCATACCCTTTCTGCCCCAGGTTTTGCCATAAGTGTTCAGGCTCAGCAGTTCTGCCGCCCCCACGATTTCTGTCCCCCTCATTTTCTGTCATAGCTTTGCTGCCCCCACGAATCCTGTCTGTGTTTGTTTGTCTTGGCGTTGTCTTTGTGGTTACTATGTCTCGTTGTATTTGGTCCATGTTGCGTCTGGGTTGGTTAGCTAGTGCTCACATCTCAGGATCTGTCACGTCTACAGATTCATACGGGCTGAGGTTTCGTTTTTTAATTGATTGTTGACCACAATCTTCTCGCCTGTTTACATACATGGTATTTCTGTCTGCCAGGAATTCTGTCTTTGCATGTCTGCCCCTCCGTTTCTGGTGCAGCATTTATCTCATAGCGTTCTGCCCCTAGTTTTCTGTCATTGCATTTCTGCCTCAGTGTTTTAGTCTCAGCGTTTCTGCCCCAGATTTCTGTCATGGTTCAGCCCCCAGGTTCATGCATAGTGTTATTGCCCCCAGGTTTCTGTCTTAGCGTTTCTGTTACCAGGGTTTTCTGTCTTAGCGTTTCTGCCCCCACGTTCCGTCTTATTTCTGCCTCAGCGTGTCAGGCGCAGTATTTGTCGCGCACAATTCTGCCCCAGGTTCCGTCATTGCTTTGGCCATAGCTATAGTATCATGCGTTTCTGTCCCCAAATTTTCTGCCTTAGCGTTCGGCCCACACGATTTCTGTCATAACATTTGTCATTGCATATCTGCCTCACTGTTGCAGGTGCAGCTGTCTCTCATACCTTTTCTGCCCCAGGTTTCTGCCAGATTTGGCCTCAGCGTTTCAGGCTCGGTGATTCTATCATACCATTCTGCCTCAGGTTTCTGTCATTACATTTGCCTCAGCGTTTTCTCTCATACTGGCAGGTTCTGCCCCAGGGTTTCTGTGATAGCGTTTCTGCCCCGGGTTTTTCTGTCATAGCGTTTCTGCCCCAGGTTTTCTGTCATAGCGTTTCTGCCCCAGGTTTTCTGTCATAGCGTTTCTGCCCCAGGTTTTCTGTCATAGCGTTTCTGCCCCAGGTTTTCTGTCATAGCGTGTCTGCCCCAGGTTTCTGTCATAGCATTTCTGCCCCAGGTTTCTGTCATAGCATTTCTGCCCCAGGTTTCTGTCATAGCATTTCTGCCCCAGGTTCGGGCATAGCATTTCTGCCCCAGGTTTCTGTCATAGCATTTCTGCCCCAGGTTTCTGTCATAGCATTTCTGCCCCAGGTTTCGGGCATAGCATTTCTGCCCCAGGTTTCTGTCATAGCGTTTCTGACCCAGGTTTTCTGCCCCAGGTTTCTGTCATAGCGTTTCTGACCCAGGTTTTCTGCCCCAGGTTTCTGTCATAGTGTTTCTTCCATAGCTTTCTGCCCACGTTTTTCTGTCTGGGCACTACGGCCCCCACGTTTTTCTGTCTGGGCACTACGGCCCCCACGTTTTTCTGTCTGGGCACTACGGCCCCCACGTTTTCTGTCTGGGCACTACGGCCCCCACGTTTTTTCTGTCATTGCTGTCTGGCATTACATTTCTGCCTCGGCATTTCAGGCTCAGTGTTGCTCTCATACCATTTATGCCCAGGTTTTTGTCATTTTAGTTTTGCCTCAGCGTTGCTCTCATACCATTTCTGCCCCAGGTTTCTGTCTTATTAGTTTGCCTCGGCATTCAGGTTCAGCGGGTCTCCCATACCCTTTCTGCCCCAGGTTTTGCCATAAGTGTTCAGGCTCAGCAGTTCTGCCGCCCCCACGATTTCTGTCCCCCTCATTTTCTGTCATAGCTTTGCTGCCCCCACGAATCCTGTCTGTGTTGGTTTGTCTTGGCGTTGTCTTTGTGGTTACTATGTCTCGTTGTATTTGGTCCATGTTGCGTCTGGGTTGGTTAGCTAGTGCTCACATCTCAGGATCTGTCACGTCTACAGATTCATACGGGCTGAGGTTTCGTTTTTTAATTGATTGTTGACCACAATCTTCTCGCCTGTTTACATACGTCATACGTTGCACGTGCATTCATTACACATACTCGATTACCCACAGCAGTCCGTGGGTACACTAACCCTGAGTGTTCAGTTATATTGTCTGTCTCTGTGCGGCAGGTTACTCAGGCTCACGTGCCAGTCACACTGGGTTGGGGTGTCATCGGGGGCATTCATGCGCAGCGGTCTTAGGTAGGCACAGAGGGCGTTTGTTGTTTCATGTGTGTTTTCTGTCTTGTCTAGGTTGTGTCAGCGCACCCCCAGTTCCTGCTCTTCCATTTCTGGCGGCCATGTCATCATTTTTTTGGGTCCAGTCGATCAGGCCTTCTGGTTCATGACTGAGCAATGGGTGTTCCTTGTCAGAGGGGGTGGAATCACCCATCCCTGGTTCTCTGACATCCCTACTGTGGGTACTTTCAGACCTACTTTCGGGGCTCATCGCTGCATCATCAGGTTTTTCATAGTTTTGTGGCTTCAGCTGACAGTCATGCTTTCGTTTCCAATCAAGTTTCTGGAGGCAGGTTTTCCAGGGGTGGTTGGTCTGGTTTCTCTACCTTCATGCGGTAGGTGGGGGGCTGGGCTTTTTAGGTTCCTAGTGGCAAGTTTGGTAGCATTGTTACTATGGGCTGCTCTCCTGCAAAACTGGTCATTAGGTACTTGTCCATGGTCTGGCGTTCAGCACTTGGGGGGGGGGGGGTGGTTTGGGTTAGCTGCCATACCGATGTCATTTAACCCTTTGCTCGATTTCGTCAGTCCTGCCGGTGGCAAGGTAAGTTTTTTGGGTTTTTTTGGGCAGCATCATCGGGTCTTGCTTCTGCCTGTAACCTGCTAACCAAGTCTATCAGATAAGAACGGGTTCTGGGTGTCGGTATGGTGCCATGTTAAGTTGTTGTTACCTTAGCGCAAGGGCTTCGTCCTTCTGCTCCGTCAACATGTCCATCAGGTATCCAGCACTTTAGGCTCCTGCTAGTTGTCAGGTTTTTGCTACTCACCCGCTCACTTTCCTCTCAAGTATGGGTAGGCCAGGGGTTGGGGGGTTTCCTCACGGGGCTACGTATCTGGTGTCCGGTTGTAGCTTTCGTTGTAAGGGATTATTGCGGGGGCTTCTCGGGCCAGCTCTGGTTTCAGTTGCCCACAAGTGTCCACTTATCATAAGCGTGTCAGGCTCTCATATGGATTGTCGCAGGCTCGAACCAATCTTTCTCGGGGCATTGGTCGAGTGCAGGGCTGCTTCACGCATTTTGCAGGGGCTTCCTTCTATCACAGGTCACGAGTCGGTAGCTTCTCCAGTCATAACGGCTACTTATCAGGTATACATACGATTGCCATCCGGGCGCGGGCTGCTTTGCTTCTTGGTCACTTATCTACCCCTCTTCACCTACATATGTGTCTTTTGCCCTCTTTCAGGCGTACCTACCAGCCGGCCAAAGGCACACTCCAGGCCTGGGTTATTAGGGTCAACGCATTCCTTACTCGAAGACTCTGATTACAAGTCAGAAGGCTGGCCGGAGGCCGGCCTGTATTTGTGGGAGGAGTCTGAGAGTACTTAAGACTCCCTCCCTCTCTGGGCTGGGTTCGGCGTCGGTTTCTGGGTTCCCACCCACCCATTCCCCCAGCTTTCATACTTTTTCATTGTACTTTTTCTTGTTAAGGGTATGCCCTCTTTCAGGCGTACCTACCAGCCGGCCAAAGGCACACTCCAGGCCTGGGTTATTAGGGTCAACGCATTCCTTACTCGAAGACTCTGATTACAAGCATAGTTCATGATTGCCTACCTCGTCCGACAAAAAACATGTGCGACCGTTGTAGCGACGCAAAAACTCACGCCATACTAACAGGTCCGCTTTCAGGGCTGAAGTCAATCAAATCCGATGCTCAGGTCTCTTGGCCCCTTTAGTGGCCAACGACAGCCGACGTGAAAAAACCCGAACCATCGGCATGATGCGACATGCAAAGACCAAGAGACCCAAGAGCGACTGCAACTGACGCAGAGTGACTTTTTGAGCTCCACAAAATCCGTTAATCAAATTTAACAGCTTCTCGAGCTTGCCAGACGGCAACCTGAAAACCATTTCAAGGGAATCAATTTCAATGCCCAAGAAGGACAGACTGGTAGTAGGCCCCTCCGTTTTTTCAGTGGAAAGCGGAACACCGAACCTGCTCATCAGGGCACAAAAGGAATCCAGCAAAGATTGGCATTGAGAAGACACGCCTGGGGCCACGATCAGAAAATCATCCAAATAGTGAATGATAGATCTACAGCCAGTGTCACATCGTACCACCCATTCCAAAAAGGAACTAAACATTTCGAAATAGTGGCACGATATCGAGCATCCCATCGGCAAACGTGTCATAGTAAAAAAGGCTATCCACGCAGCAACCCAGAAGATGGTAGCAATCCGGGTGCACTGGCAACAACCTGAAGGCGGATTCAATATCCGTTTTGGCCATAAGGGCGCCCCTACCAGCCCGCCGGACCAACATTACCGCCCTATCGAAAGACACATAGGAAACCGACGAATCCTCCTTAGAGATGCCGTCGTTGACCGATGAGCCCCTCGGATAAGACAGATGGTGAATCAAACAGAACTTACCACTGTCCTTTTTGGGGACCACTCCCAAAGGAGAAACCCTCAAATTGGAAAAAGGGGGGGGATAAAAACGGGCCCTCAATGCGACCCAAATTAACTTCTTTACTAACCTTGTCCCGCAGAGCTTCCGGATAAAGCATCGCCGATTGCAAATTGCCAGCCAGTTGAGGGGATGCTGAAGGAACAAAAGGTATGAAGAAACCATACAAAAAACCTATGCGCAATTGCTTCCCTTCAGACCTATTGGGGTAACGCTCTAGCCAGGGCAACATCTCGTCCACGCTCACCGGCGTCTTTCCCTTCAGCAGGCGCTGAGCCCCTCTGTGCCGATTTCGCACCGTGGGGGCAACGGACTGCACCATGGGCGCCCCCACATAAGGAGCACTCATGCTTAAACTTGCACAGCCCAAAGAACTTACAGTGGCCCTCGTTAAAGAGGCAGCAAGTACCGGCTCTCTTCGAGGCCGCTGCGCCCTGCTGACCTGATGAGGAAGCAGCGGCCCCCCCGAGAAAGGGAGTCTGTCTCTGCGCCATCATGAGGCGCAGCCAAACGTTCGTGGCCTTGCAACCCCACCCCACTTCGGGCTGCAACGCCAAACGCCTTCGGAACTCCTCATCGTATCTCCACCAGGCGCTGCCGCCATGAGATTTAAATGCATTGTAAACCGAATCCAAATAAATGAAGAGTTCAGAACAGCGCTCGGGGTGTTTCTCTCCCATTATGCCGCCCAGCACCGCAAAAGCCTGAAGCCAGTTGCCTATCGTCCTGGCAACACGGGGCCTACGCTCAGCTAACCTATCTGTAAAAGGCTTGCGCTCTTTCTCAATTGTGTGCTGGTCCACCGACACCAGGGACCAGATGTCCACATACTTGTTATCCCAAATTTTTTGTCTAACGTCATCGTTAACGTGTGAACCCAATGGGCTGATCCCGCAGAAAAAGGATTCTTTGTGCACACTAGCCCTCGGCGGAGACGGAGCCCGTTTGTTCGGAAAAGGCGTGACCGCCCCTTGGGAACCGGACTTCAGCTGCGCCAACAAAGCCTTAAGGGCCGGTACCAAAGCCTGCGACCCGCCCCCAGCGTAATCAAACTCACCAATCACAGCCGAAGACGTGGAAGGAGGCACTTCTGAAGAAACAGCAGATGAGACAACCACCGGAGGCGCAGACACCGGAGCACTTGGAGGCAGAACCGATACTGGAGGGAGCGCCGCTGGAACATGAGTAGCCAAGGGGGTGGCAGAGGATGCGGGCGCGCCGGACCTATCGTCCACGCGAGAAGGCTGCCTGGAGCGCCTTGAGGATCCGTACCGGGACCTATGATGACCCTCTCGACCCCTAGGGGTCATGGAGCGGCTGCGAGAGGATGATGGCGACCTCTAGCGGGAGGACCTAGAGCGCCTGGATCTACTGCGGCGCCTGGGGGACCTATGGCGGCGGCTTATGCTATATCTGCGGTATCTCCCTGAACTACGGGATGAGGACCTGGAGAAGGACCGTATTTCCCGTCTGCGGGAACGGTTGCGCCTGTGATGCGCGGGGGAGGGGGGCATCACCCGAGTGGGGTAACAGGACAGAGGAAGGGACTGCTATATCCCCTATTACATCCTCCCCTGCATCTTCAAAGACAGATGCAGGGGGATCACTGGGAATGTGCTGACCAGGAGGGGCCTCTGCACCCTGTGCAGCGTCAGAAGTGGGGACAGTAACCCTGACTAGGCCAGTCTCCTCAGCAAGCGAGGAGCTGGAGCCACCTGTGACATTATTGTTGCCCATAATCGCTGCCAGAAGGGGGGGAGAGACACAAACTCTTGCAGGGACCCGGCATGGGAGGGAAGGGGAACCACGAGGAGAGATGGAAGAAGAAGGGGGCGGGGGCGCAGCACCATCGCGCGCGCGGGCGGCAGCGCCGCCTCTCCCCCCCTCCCCACAGTCTCAGAAGCAGTGGAGCCTCCCCGCCGCCGGGAAGCCCTAGGGGGACTTGGGCTCAGGCGCACAGGCGGCCGGATGGCCCTACGAGGGGCCCGCCGACCCCCCACATCCACACTGACCAGGTGGCACGGCGAGGGGGGCGGTCCCGGCAACCCCAGGTCGGCGGCGGCCCGGGCCAGGAAGCCACCATCGGACCGCAACCGCTCCCGGATCATACCTAGCAAGTCTTCAGCCATCCGCAGCCTGGGACCTTTCCACTGCTGGCGCAGTTAGAGGTAAGAGGAAGAAGGGAGGGGGGAATCCCTCCTTAAGACACCTCTGGCCCACCCCCCTAATCACCTGCCCTCTTTCCTGCCATCTAACAGGACCTGATCTGGCCTATAGGGGGCCTGATCTACACAAGGGAGGGGGAGGGAGTGAGCTCACTGTTAACCCCTTCTGCTTCTCTGACCTATCAACTAGTCCGTGGCACCTAGCCCTAATTGGCCCGGTGCCAACCAAACATGGAGAGCATCAGTTCCTCTATATGCCGCTCCTCCTATCCAGTTTCCTTCTGCTGCCCACAGGTCCCTCAACACTCTCCTGGCCCCTCTGTGATCTTCCCCAGTAACTTCTCTGCTCTCTCCAACCCCCCATTCTCCAACCCCCTGCTGTCCTCTGGTCCCACCCTGTGCTGTTCTTCAGTCCCCCCTCCTGTGCTGTCCTCTGGTCCCACCTGTGCTGTTCTCCAGTCCCCCCCCCCTGTGCTGTTCTCCAGTCCCCCCCCTCCTGTGCTGTTCTCCAGTCCCCCCCGCTCCTGTGCTGTTCTCCAGTCCCCCCCGCTCCTGTGCTGTTCTCCAGTCCCCCCCGCTCCTGTGCTGTTCTCCAGTCCCCCCCGCTCCTGTGCTGTTCTCCAGTCCCCCCCTCCTGTGCTGTTCTCCAGTCCCCCCCTCCTGTGCTGTTCTCCAGTCCCCCCCTCCTGTGCTGTTCTCCAGTCTCCCCCTCCTGTCCTGTTCTCCAGTCCCCCCCCCCCCCTGTGCTGTGCTGTTCTCCAGTCCCCCCCTCCTGTGCTGTTCTCCAGTCCCCCCCTCCTGTGCTGTTCTCCAGTCCCCCCCCTCCTGTGCTGTTCTCCAGTCCCCCCTCCTGTGCTGTTCTCCAGTCCCCCCCTCCTGTGCTGTTCTCCAGCCCCCCTCCCTCCTGTGCTGTTCTCCAGTCCCCCCTCCTGTGCTGTTCTCCAGTCCCCCCCTCCTGTGCTGTTCTCCAGTCCCCCCCTCCTGTGCTGTTCTCCAGTCCCCCCCTCCTGTGCTGTTCTCCAGCCCCCCCCCTCCTGTGCTGTTCTCCAGTCCCCCCCCCCTCCTGTGCTGTTCTCCAGTCCCCCCCCTCCTGTGCTGTTCTCAGTCCCCCCTCCTGTGCCGTGCTCTGGTCCCACCCTGTGCTGTTCTTCAGTCCCCCCTCCTGTGCTGTGCTCTGGTCCCACCTGTACTGTAGTTCAGTCCCCCCTCCTGTGCTGTCCTCTGGTCCCACCTGTGCTGTTCTTCAGCCCCCCCCTCCTATGCTGGCCTCTGGTCCCACCCTGTGCTGTTCTTTAGTCCCCCACCCTGTGCTGTTCTTTAGTCCCCCCCCCACCCTGTGCTGTTCTTCAGTCCCCCCCCACCCTGTGCTGTTCTTTAGTCCCCCACCCTGTGCTGTTTATTAGTTCCCCACCCTGCGCTGTTCTTTAGTACCCCACCCTGCGCTGTTCTTTAGTCCCCCACCCTGTGTTGTTCTTTAGTCCCCCACCCTGTGTTGTTCTTTAGTCCCCCACCCTGTGCTGTTCTTTAGTCCCCCACCCTGTGCTGTTCTTTAGTCCCCCACCCTGTGCTGTTCTTTAGTCCCCCACCCTGTGCTGTTTTTTAGTCCCCCACCATGTGCTGTTCTTCAGTCCCCCACCCTGTGCTGTCCTCTGGTCCCACCCTGTGCTGTTCTTTAGTCCCTCCCCTCCTGTGTTGTCCTCTGGTCCCACCTGTGCTGTTCTTTAGTCCCCCACCCTGTGCTGTTCTTTAGTCCCCCCCCCACCCTGTGCTGTTCTTTAGTCCCCCCCCCCACCCTGTGCTGTTCTTTGGTCCCCCACCCTGTGCTGTTTATTAGTCCCCCACCCTGCGCTGTTCTTTAGTACCCCATCCTGCGCTGTTCTTTAGTACCCCATCCTGGGCTGTTCTTTAGTCCCCCACCCTGTGTTGTTCTTTAGTCCCCCACCCTGTGCTGTTCTTTAGTCCCCCACCCTGTGCTGTTCTTTAGTCCCCCACCCTGTGCTGTTCTTTAGTCCCCCACCATGTGCTGTTCTTTAGTCCCCCACCATGTGCTGTTCTTCAGTCCCCCACCCTGTGCTGTCCTCTGGTCCCACCCTGTGCTGTTCTTTAGTCCCTCCCCTCCTGTGTTGTCCTCTGGTCCCACCTGTGCTGTTCTTCAGTCCCCCACCCTGTGCTGTTCTTCAGTCCCCCTCCTGTGCTGTCCTCTGGTCCCACCTGTGCTGTTCTTCAGTCCCCCCTCCTGTGCTGTTCTCCAGTCCCCCACCTTTGCTGTTCTCCAGTCCCCCACCTGTGCTGTTCTTCAGTCCCCCACCTGTGCTGTTCATCAGTCCCCCCTCCTGTGCTGTCCTCCGGTCCCACCTGTGCTGTTCTCCAGTCCCCCACCATGTGCTGTTCTCCAGTCCCCCCCTCCTGTGCTGTTCTCCAGTCCACCCTCCTGTGCTGTTCTCCAGTCCCCCCCCTCCTGTGCTGTTCTCCAGTCCCCCCCCCCCTCCTGTGCTGTTCTCCAGTCCCCCCCCTCCTGTGCTGTTCTCCAGTCCCCCCCTCCTCCTGTGCTGTTCTCCAGTGCCCCCCCCTCCTGTGCTGTTCTCCAGTCCCCCCCCTCATGTGCTGTTCTCCAGTCCCCCCCCTCCTGTGCTGTTCTCCAGTCCCCCCCCCCTGTGCTGTTCTCCAGTCCCCCCCTCCTGTGCTGTTCTCCAGTCCCCCCCTCCTGTGCTGTTCTCCAGTCCCCCCCTCCCGTGCTGTTCTCCAGTCCCCCCCTCCTGTGCTGTTCTCCAGTCCCCCCCCCCTCCTGTGCTGTTCTCCAGGTCCCCCCCCTCCTGTGCTGTTCTCCAGTCCCCCCCTCCTGTGCTGTTCTCCAGCCCCCCCCCCCCTCCTGTGCTGTCCTCTGGTCCCACCTGTGCTGTTCTTCAGTCCCCCCTCCTGTGCTGTGCTCTGGTCCCACCTGTGCTGTAGTTCAGTTCCCCCTCCTGTGCTGTCCTCTGGTCCCACCTGTGCTGTTCTTCAGTCCCCCCCCCCCTCCTGTGCTGGCCTCTGGACCCACCTGTGCTGTTCTTCAGTCCCCCACCCTGTGCTGTTCTTCAGTCCCCCACCCTGTGCTGTTCTTCAGTCCCCCACCCTGTGCTGTTCTTCAGTCCCCCCTCCTGTGCTGTTCTTCAGTCCCCCACCCTGTGCTGTTCTTCAGTCCCCCCTCCTGTGCTGTCCTCTGGTCCCACCCTGTGCTGTACTTTAGTCCCTCCCCTCCTGTGCTGTCCTCTGGTCCCACCTGTGCTGTTCTTCAGTCCCCCCTCCTGTGCTGTTCTCCAGTCCCCCACCTTTGCTGTTCTCCAGTCCCCCATCTGTGCTGTTCTTCAGTCCCCCACCTGTGCTGTTCATCGGTCCCCCCCCCCTCCTGTGCTGTTCTCCAGTCCCCCACCATGTGCTGTTCTTCAGTCCCCCCCTCCTGTGCTGTCCTCTGGTCCCACCTGTGCTGTTCTTCAGTCCCCCCTCCTGTGCTGTTCCTGATTTGAAGGAACTGTCCCTCATGTAGGGCATTGTCCCTCTGCCCCTCTGTCCCTCTTTCCTCCTTGTTTGTCCCTCAAGGAGCCAATATAAAATAATCGTAGTGGTAAAAAAGCACCTGTGGGTTTAACACGTTTTGTTTTGTTTATAATTCTCCTACATATTTTTGCTAATAGGCGTCCCTCATTCCCATCTCAGAAAGTTGGGAGGTATGCCTCTATCAGAATTTAGGAACCCCCCCGGCCTGACCCCCTGGAGTGCTACAATGAGAACAGATATCTTGGTTTATATATTTAGTTCTGTTTTTTTTTATGCTGAAGTGTTTATATATCATTTATTTATTCAGTTTTTATGTAAATATGTTTTTATTATGTTATATGATTGTTAGCATTCTTAATAAACATTTTACACTGTCTGAGCGGGGGCAGGGTCTTAATAATAATGATGTCATAGCCCAGAGCTATTTAGCTCCGCCTCCTTCATACACATGAGTTATCGCTCACATCTATGTCACCAACGTTCTCCTGTCTCGCACTCCAGGTGGACGTCACTTGGTTTTACTCCAACTGTCTGTCCGATACGTGCGGCTGTAACCGCGGTGGAGACTGCGAGTGTTTCTGTACCAGCGTGTCGGCATACGCCCACCAGTGCTGCCAGCAGGGAGTCAGCGTGGACTGGAGATCACCGCGGCTGTGCCGTGAGTATGCTCTGTGCCGTCTGTCTGTAGGGTCAGTGTATAACATCACCATATCCCTACCATGTCCCCACCATATATGCCCACCATTTATCCCTATCAAATATCCCCACCATGTATCCCCATCATGTCCCCACCATCTATGCCCACCATGTGTCCCCATCATGTATCTTCATCATGTATCCCTACCATGTATCCCCATCATATCTGCCCACCATGTATCCCCATCATATATCCCCACCATGTATCCCCACCATATTTCCCCACCATATTTCCCCACCATGTATCCCCACCATGTATTCCCATCATGTATCCCCATCATGTATTCCCATCATATATCCCCACCATGTATCCCCACCATGTATCCCCATCATATCTCCCTATCATGTATCCCCACCATGTATCCCCTCCATGTATCCCCACCATGTATCCCCATCATGTATCCCCATCATGTATCCCCATCATGTATCCCCACCATGTATCCCCATCGTGTATCCCCACCATATCTCCCCACTATATCTAGCCAATGTGTATCCCCACCATCTATCCCCACCATATATCTCCCCACCATGTATCCCCACCGTGTATCCCCACCGTGTATCCCCACCATGTATCCCCACCATGTATCCCCACCATATCTCCCCATCATGTATCTCCATCGTATATCCCCATCATGTATCCTCACCATGTATCCCCATCGTATATCCCCACCATGTATCCCCACACACGGGATGTGACGGATTCTGCAGATTCTGATTTTCTGTGTCTTCTCTTCCTCAGCGTATGACTGCGAGTTCTACAACAAAGGTGAGCGCTGACACGATCCACATTCTCCATTCTCTAATCCATGTGCCACACTCCGGTATATGTTGGAGATTTATAAATTCTCTTCTCATGTTCTGTGCTGTTCTTAAATCTTCCACATGGGGGCAGCATTGTTCAGTGGAGGCGGCTAAGAACAAGCAGGACAGATGTGTCCCCCTGGAGCCCCGTACAGCATCATGTGTATCCCATGTGTGTATATAATATATATACTGTGTGTGTGTACTGTATATATATATATATATATCATGTGTGTACAGTGTGTATATAATATATATCATGTATATCCCGTGTGTACTGTGTGTATCCCGTGTGTACTGTGTGTGTATAATACATATCATGTGTATACCGTGTGTATATAATATATATAATGGGCCAGATTCAGGTAGGAGATCGAATCTTTATTTTGGAGTAACTTTTCTCATTTACGTTACTCCGCCAAAACTTTAGGAGCAAGTACTGTTATTCACATAGCACTTGCTCCTAAAGTTGCGGCGGCGTAGCGAAAATGAGCCGGCGGAATTCAAATTGGGCAGGTAGGGGGCGTGTATTATTTAAACTAGGCGCGATCCCACGGCGAACGTACTGCGCATTAGGGGTGTCAAATATAATCGCTGAATCGGTGCATCGCGATTCGGGTGTACCCGATGCGATTCCGATGCATGCGACCGTGATAATCGATGCATAGCCCCGCCCCCGTCCCCGCCCCTCCCGGGAAAGTGCTCCGTTCTATGGTACCTTTTGTTTTCAGCGCTCGTGTGACTGCCCGGCCCTCCTCTCTCCTACGGTCCACTCCGCTCTCTCTCCTGGCGTCAGCCCCGCCCACTGACTAGAACTTCAGCTTAGTAGAGGATACTGTCTGTATATGCCGCTGACTGACTGCACGACTTTCCTATCTCCACTCGGCTCTTACGTCTCTCCTGGCGTCAGCCCCGCCCACTGCCTAACGATTGGATCAGTAGAAAGGCGGGAGGGGCTGACGCCAGGAGAGACGTAAGAGCCGAGTGGACATAGGAGATAGGCGAGCCGTGCAGTCAGTCACGTTAGCGCGGCATATACAAGCACTATCCTCTACTAATCTGAAGTTCTAGTCAGTGAGCGGGGCCGACGGAGACTGGAGAGAGGCGGGCAGTCAGTCAGTCACATTAGCGCGGGCGCTAATATATACAAACGCTGAGAATTCCCGGCTGACAATGAAGAGCTGGAATGGAGATCGGGGGATGGTGTGCTGGCAGATCGCCCATCTCACTACAAGGCTGCAAGTTCCCTCTAATCATCCTCTGTGCAGAGCAGCATGTAAGTACAGAGGAGGAGGGGGGTGCTGTGATTCGGGGACACAGGGTACGGGCATGTAGTGGAATCTGATGTACTGTCACCTGTGACAAGTCATTGTCACTGCAGGCAGGGACTGGACTGTATGGAGGAGAAATATAGACCATCTCCTGTAGCATGTCCGCAGTCTCTGACCATCTCCTGTAGCATGTCCGCAGTCTCTGACCATCTCCTGTAGCATGTCCGCAGTCTCTGACCATCTCCTGTAGCATGTCCGCAGTCTCTGACCATCTCCTGTACCATGTCCGCAATCTCTGACCATCTCCTGTACCATGTCCGCAGTCTCTGACCATCTCCTGTAGCATGTCCGCAGTCTCTGACCATCTCCTGTAGCATGTCCGCAGTCTCTGACCATCTCCTGTAGCATGTCCGCAGTCTCTGACCATCTCCTGTAGCATGTCCGCAGTCTCTGACCATCTCCTGTAGCATGTCCGCAGTCTCTGACCATCTCCTGTAGCATGTCCGCAGTCTCTGACCATCTCCTGTACCATGTCCGCAGTCTCTGACCATCTCCTGTAGCATGTCCACAGTCTCTGACCATCTCCTGTAGCATGTCCGCAGTCTCTGACCATCTCCTGTAGCATGTCCACAGTCTCTGACCATCTCCTGTACCATGTCCGCAGTCTCTGACCATCTCCTGTAGCATGTCCGCAGTCTCTGACCATCTCCTGTAGCATGTCCGCAGTCTCTGACCATCTCCTGTAGCATGTCCGCAGTCTCTGACCATCTCCTGTAGCGTGTCCACAGTCTCTGACCATCTCCTGTAGCGTGTCCGCAGTCTCTGACCATCTCCTGTAGCGTGTCCGAAGTCTCTGACCATCTCCTGTAGCGTGTCCGCAGTCTCTGACCATCTCCTGTAGCGTGTCCGCAGTCTCTGACCATCTCCTGTAGCGTGTCCGAAGTCTCTGACCATCTCCTGTAGCGTGTCCACAGTCTCTGACCATCTCCTGTAGCGTGTCCGAAGTCTCTGACCATCTCCTGTAGCGTGTCCGCAGTCTGACCATCTCCTGTAGCGTGTCCGCAGTTTCTGACCATCTCCTGTAGCGTGTTCGCAGTCTCTGACCATCTCTTGTAGCATATCTGCAGTCTCTGACCATCTCCTGTAGCATGTCTGCTGTGTTTAGACTTTGCTACATGCAGGAAGTGTTATTGTGTGTTGTTTTTTTGTTTGGAGTACTTAAATATTTTTTTGATGAAAGCCATGCGCACTTGCGCTGCAATCGTGATGCATCGTGATGCATCGCGGAATCGAATCGAATCGAATCGTGGCCTTGATAATCGTAATCGCATCGAATCGTGAGACCGGTAAAGATGCGCAGCCCTACTGCGCATGCGTCGACTGTCAGTGCGCATGCTCCAAATTCTGTCAGTGAACGTCAATGATGTCAATCCCCATTCACGGACGTTTTACGCAAACGACGCAATTTTTTTTAAATTCGACGCGATGACGACGGCCATACTTAACATAGGATACTCCACCTAGGGGGCATGTTTTTCTTTACGCTGCGTATCGCTTACGGAAACGTCGTAAAGTCACTGCGTCGGGCCCGAGTATGATCGTGAATTGCCGATTCTCGCTGATTAACATATTCTCGGCGTTAATCAGCGGGAACGCCCCGAGCGCCATTTTTAAAATTGCAGTTCCGATACGACGGCGAAATACAATTACGCCGCTTGTATAGGAACTCCAACCCGGCGTTTCTTGTTTTCTGCTTACAGAAAACACAAACGCCGGCTCAAAGTGAAAGTTAGGCTGGAGTATCACTGATACTCCAGCCTAACTCTACCTGAATCTGGCCCAATGTCTATATAGGGCCAGATTCAAGTAGAGTTGCGCTGGAGTATTTCGATATGCGCCGCGTAACTGTGAAGATGCGCCGTCGTTTCTATGTGGCCGTACCCACCAAACTAGATGCGACAGAAAACGGGCCATTTCCGACCGGCTTAACGTTCCGACGCCAGAGTATCGTCAGCGCATAGTTTCGCTTGGCGCATCAGTCGCGCCTATTGATTTCCCCTGCAAATATGCAAATGAGGGAGATTTCACAATTCTCGCACGGATTAGCACCATACGCTGGCTACATGCGCCGCGCATATGTCGTCCGTCGCAAAGTTATTTCTACAAATGGCTGCTTTATCTTTACTCCAGACGACCTCAGGTCAGCAGGAGAGCAGCTCCAGCAGCAGCGCTACCGACGAAACTAGCAAGCTGAACAACCACACGTGCAAGGACAACACCTCTGTGTGCCAACATGCCAGGGGCAATCGTGGTCCTAGCACTAGTACTGGGTCCCCCGGAACGAAGGAGGCGGGCACGTGAGAGGATATACCGCACGCGCATGAGCCTCTTTGGCATGGGGGATGAGGAGGTGTATCGCCTCTTCAGATTCAGCCCTGATGCAATACTTGAACTAACCACAACCCTGCAGGATGACATCACCAGCAAGACACACCGCTCACAAGCAGTGCAGCCACTGGTGAAGGTACTGGCAACACTCCATTTCCTTGCCAGTGGCTCTTTTCAGCGTACAAGTGGAGTGGTGGCTGGGATGTCACAGTCCTCCATGAGCAGATGTGTGCACCAGGTTGTCCCTGCAATCCTCAGACGCATGTCCAACCAGTTCATCAGACCAACCACTGAGGAGCTGCGGCTGAAGGCAATGACAGATTTCTACAACATTGCCAGATTCCCACGCACTGTGGGGGCCATTGATTGCACACATGTGTCCCTACAGCCCCCCAGTGCCACAGAGCACATATACCGCAATCGGAAGCATTGGCATTCCATCAACGTACAGGTGATAGCTGATGCCCAACGCCTCATATGGCACGTCCGTGCCAAACACCCCGGATCCAGCCATGACAGCTTCATATACCGTCAGAGCCCCATCCCAGCAGAATTCGAACAGAACATGTATGGGGACAGCTGGCTGGTTGGTGAGTGACATGGGTGGCAGGCATGACTATCCCCTCCCGTGATGCACATCAGAAGTGGCACATGCATGACTAACATCCTCCTGTCTTTTGCCTTACAGGTGACTCTGCATATGCACTGGGACCCCATCTCATGACTCCTTTCCGGAACCCCCAAACCAGAGGAGAGAGAAAATACAATGAAGCACACATCAAAACCCGTGCAGTGGTGGAGCAAACATTTGGGCTCCTGAAGTCCCGTTTTCGCTGCCTGGATAAGTCCGGGGGGACCCTATTGTATTCCCCTACCTTTGTGTGTCAGATCATCGGTGCATGTTGCATTCTGCACAACTTTGCTATGAGAAAAGGCCTGCAGATTGACATACGTGATGACCTGACCCCCGACCCACACAGTCCCCATCTGCCAGAGGAGAACCAGTCTGCTGATGGAAGAGCAGTCAGGAGGGTCCTCGCCGTAGGCATCTTTGGACACTAAACCAAAACATTTATCACACTTAGGGCCAGATTCTCGTAGATGCGCGCCTAATTATGCAGGCGTTGCGCATCTCAGATGCACTACGCTGACGTAACACGGAGTGGCAAGTACCGTATTCCCTAAGTAAATGCGCTCCAAGATGCGCCTGCGTCGCGTAAAATCATGGGCGTAATCCGGCGCAACTCCAAAGTAGGAGGAAAGTGGGCGTGTTGCATTATAATGAAGCGTGACCCCATGCAAATGCAGGCCGGGACGAACGGAGCATGCGCCGTGACATGGATGACCCGCGCCGTGACATGGATGACCCGCGCCGTGACGTGGATGCCTTCTGCGCATGCGCAAAGCCTCCCTACGATGCGCCGGCGCAGGGTATATAATGCGCCCACACATGCGCCCGTGCAGCGCAAACGTCTCCCATTTTTTTTATAGTGACGGCCAAAGTTTGTGCTGGACAAGATGACAACCGCGGTTAAGGAGAGGAGGAAGAAGAATTTCTCCCCAGAGGAGAGGGCCATTGTCGTCAGGGCCATGGAGAAGTATGACTCGCGGCTCCATGGTGCTGACAGTGCCCGGACCAGCAAGTCCCGGAGGGATCAGATTTTAATGAGGGTCGCGTGCCAGGTCAATGCCCTCTCTCATGAGGTCCGGACACCGCAGGACATTCAGAAGAAAATGAATGACCTGCGGCGTCATGTGAAGGGCAAGCTGGCTGCCATAGCTCGGCATGCCAGGGGCACTGGAGGGGGCCCACCCTGCCCTGTCCGCCTGAGTGAGGAGGAGAAGGTGGTTGCCCGCTGCCTGCAGACGGAGCAGGTAGAGGGAGTTGGGGGCTATGAGTCCCAGAAGCCAGCCGTGAGGACAGGTAAGTGTGTTTTAGATTCTATCTGTTGTGTACATGTATGGGGGTGGAAGGGAACATGTGCCAAGTGTGTGGGTCCACCAACATGGGCATCTTTTGTGTCATCCACAGATGTGCAGGAGGGAGCGGGGCCATCTGTTGATGCCAGGGCCCATCAGGATCCATCCCCTGAAGATACAGTCCCTCTGGCTGCCCCCCTGGAACAGGACTTGGAGGGAAGTGGGCACACCTCAACGGAGGAGGTGGTTGAGGAGGGTGTGGTAGTCCAGGACCAGGCCCTCTATGTTGTTGTGGAGGAGGATGGTGGGTTGCCCAGGCTATTCCTCTACCTGTAGCGAACCCCTCAGTGTCCCCCTCCAACCTCTCCAGTCCCTCTCTTTCCCCCCCCCTCATCTCCGGCCCCTCAACATCCTCCCCTTATGCCCGGTCCCCTGCCACTCCCCGCAAGGCGACGTGCAAGACCAGGGGTGTATCCAAGGTCCTGCCGGAAGAGCTGGTCAGACAGCAGGACCAGCAAAATCAGCACCTGGCCGAGGTCGTGGAGGAGATGAGGCGCCTGGCCGACAGCCTGGCATCCTCGGACAATATTACAGATGCCATCCAGGATGTTGCTGTTAACAGCGCAGCAACGCTGACCAGCTTGGGGGAGCTGCAGGAAAACACCTCGGAACTTGTGGGGGAGGTTCATGCCCTGCGCCTTGCTGTCGAGGCGCAGACTGCTGTGCAGACCCGCATAGCGGTTGCCCTGGAGGGCATGCAGGCAGCCAGGGAGGGACGTGGGGATGCTCCTCCTCAACCTGCTGCCCCCCCCCCCCATCTGTGGCTGCCCCCAGGCAAGTGAGGGGCAGGACCCGTGGCACCAGGCAGAGCCCCCGCCAGGCCCATTAATTTTATTTTTCTTTATTATTATGCTCTGGATAAGAGCTTTTTTTTATTTTTTATTATGCTCTGGATAAGAGCTTTTTTTATTATGCTCTGGATAAGAGCTTTTTTTATTTTTTATTATGCTCTGGATAAGAGCTTTTTTTATTTTTTATTATGCTCTGGATAAGAGCTTTTTTTATTTTTTTTTGGATACTGAACACGGTGCAGTGTGAATGGTGTGTGAATGTGAGAGGGTGGCACTCCTGACAGTAAGGGGTGTCACCCTCGGCCGTGGTGGTGGAGTTAACCCCACGGCTGTATGAATGATGTGTGAAAGGTGTATGAATGGACAGCAACATCATTGGGGCCTTGACGTGGCGTTGCTGCTCCCAAGGCCTACATGCTGGACTTGGGCTAATCCAATGCGATGTGCATGTGGTGTGTGTGATCTAGGGACATCAGTGGTGTACACGCGTGCATTGTCTGTGTGCCATGCTGTATGTGTGTGTTTAACGGTCAAAGATTCGTAACACGAGGACCCTCCTGACTGCTCTTCCATCAGCTGACGGGGTCTCCTCTGGCGGGGGGGGGCTGTGTGGTTGGGGGGTCAGGTCATCACGTAGGGCAATGTGCAGGCCCTTTCGCATGGCAAAGTTGTGCAGAATACAACATGCACCAATGATCTGACCCACAAAGTTGGGGGAATACAATAGGGCCCCCCCCAAACTTATCCAGGCATCGGAAACGGGACTTCAGGAGGCCAAATGTGCGCTCCACCACTGCACGGGTTTTGATGTGTGCTTCATTGTATCTTCTCTCTCCTCTGGTTTGGGGGTTCCGGATAGGAGTCATGAGATGGGGTCCCAGTGTATATGCAGAGTCACCTGTAAGGGAAAAGACAGGAGGATGGTAGTCATGCATGTGCCACTTCTGTTGTGCATCATGGGAGGGGATAGTCATGGCTGCCACCCATGTCACTCACCAACCAGCCAGCTGTCCCCATACATGTCCTGCTCAAAATCTTCTGGGATGTTGCTTTGACGGTAGATGTAGCTGTCATGGCTGGACCCGGGGTCTTTGGCACGGACGTGCCATATGAGGTATTTGGCATCGGCTATCACCTGTACGTTGATGGAATGCCAATGCTTCCGATTGCGGTATATGTGCTCTGTGGCACTGGGGGGCTGGAGTGCCACATGTGTGCAATCAATGGCCCCGATGGTGCGTGGGAATCCGTCAATTCTGTAGAAATCTGTCATTGCCTTCTGCCGCAGGTGCTCAGTGGTGGGTCTGATGAACTGGTTGGACATGCGTCTGAGGATTGCGGGGACAACCTGGTGCAGACATCTGCTTATGCTGGTTTGTGACATCCCAGCCACAACTCCACTTGTACGCTGGAATGATCCACTGGCAAGGAAATGCAGTGTTGCCAGTACCTTCACCAGTGGCTGCAGTGCACGTGAGCGGTATGTCTGGCTGGTGATGTCATCCTGCAGGGCTGTGGTTATTTCCAGGATGGCAGCAGGGCTGAATCTGAAGATGCGATACACCTCCTCATCACCCATGCCAAAGAGCCTCATGCGCGCTCGGTAGATCCTCTCACGTGCCTCCCTCCTCCTACTCCTCCTTCTATGCGCCTCTTCCTCTGCATACCTTAGTAGTGATAAGACCATGGCTGGCCCTGGCATCATTGGCATACGAATGTCTTGTCCAGTAAGTGTGATTGCTCAGCTAGTCCGTTACGGTGCTGCTGTAGTTGCTCTCCAGCTGACTTGCACACGGCCTTGAGCAAAGTTACCCGTGCTTTTATGAGGGGTATGTTTACTCAAGGCTTTCGAGTTACGCGCACCACGAGTAGCCAACGCCGGACGCGCGTAGTTTCGGGAATACGCGCATCTCCCTCATTTGCATATTTGCATGCTAATTCAATGGGAACTGAATATTTTTCATGCGTAACTATGCGCCTACGCCGCGCTAGCTTAATGCATTTTCGCCGGCCAGACAGAAACAAATTTCGCGCGTATGTGGTTCTGTGTTTACCGCGCATCGATACGCAGGCGAACATTTACTATTACGCCACGCATATACATTTACGCAGGCGTACCGCCTCTGAGAATCTGGCCCAGAGAATGCACGCGTGTACACCACTGATGTCCCTAGATCACACACACCACATGCACATCGCATTGGATTAGCCCAAGTCCAGCATGTAGCACTTGGGAGCAGCAACGCCAGCGTCAAGGCCCCAATGATGTCGCTGTCCATTCATACACCTTTCACACGTCATTCATACAACCGTGGGGTTAACTTCACCACCACGGCCGAGGGTGACACCCCTTATTGGCAGGAGTGCCACCCCCTCACATTCACACACCATTCACACTGCAACGTGTGCAGTATCAAAAAATAAAAAACTCATAACCTGAGTATAAATCCAAATAAAATAAAAAACTCATAACCTGAGTATAAATCCAAATAAAATAAAAAACTCATAACCTGAGTATAAATCCAAATAAAATAAAAAACTCATAACCTGAGTATAAATCCAAATAAAATAAAAAACTCATAACCTGAGTACAAATCCAAATAAAATAAAAAACTCATAACCTGAGTATAAATCCAAATAAAATAAAAAACTCATAACCTGAGTATAAATCCAAATAAAATAAAAAACAAATCATCGGGGATGCCGGGGGCTCCTTCTTGCCGAACCTCTCTGGCTCCTCAGCTGCCTGGATGGAGTGGGTGGGGGTGGGGGGGCATCTGGAGGTGGCTGATCCCCAGGTGGGACACTCCTGGCAGGTGTGCCCTGCATGCCCTCCAAGGCCCTGGCTATCCGGCCGAGGTATGTGTTGGTATGGGCCTGCATCCTGAGCTGACGGGTGACCTGGTAATGCTGGGCCCGCCGACTCAGCCTCCCCTGGTCCTGGATGGCAGCACTGTTTCCCTGGATGACAGCAGTGTTTGCCTGTACGGCTGCAGTGAGGTGCCTAATATCCCCCTGCACCTCCCCCAAACTTGTCACCACTGCAGCGCAGTTGCAACTCACATCCTGCACTGCGTTGCTTATCTGGGCAACGGAGCACAGGCTGTCAGCCACTCTGTCCAAGTGCCCAACTATGTCCCCCATTTGTTGGGTCTGTCTGGCGTGATCCCTCGCCAACTGGCCCTGGACAACATCCGACACCCCCCTGGTCTTCTGGGTCGCCTTCCTGGGGCCAGAAGATGGTTGTCCCCGGGGGGATGGAGTCGCCCTTGAGGGGCTTCCAAGGATGGGGGAGGGGATGACAGACGGCCCTGGAGAAGGGGAGGAGTCCTCCAACAATAAGGAAAAGTCCTGCTCTGCCACAGCAGGATCCTCCACAACCACCTCGGCAGGTGTGGTGTGGGCACTCTCCTCCTCCACCTCGGTGTCTTCACCACCCAGGGGCTCGGGCACACGATGGCGTTGGGGGGATGGGGTGGACTGGCCGCCGACAGATGATGGCCCAGCTCCGTCATCTGTGGATGACACAAAGCAGACACATGTTGGTGGTCCCACACACTTGGCACATGTACCCCCCCCCCCACATGCAACACATCAAATAGGGGATAAAAAACACTTACCTGTCCTGGAGCCTTCCTCCATGGAGTCATATCCAGGGACCCCCTCCACCTGCTCCCTGTCCAGGCAGCGAGCGACCACCTCCTTCTCCGTGGTCAGGCTGACCGGACATGGGGGACCACCACCTGTGCCACTCTCATGCCTCCTGATGGTGGCCACCTTGCCACGGACCTTGCGCCGCAGGTCGTTTACCTTTTTTTGGATGTCACCAGCAGTCCGGGTGGAGTACCCTAGCACATTCACCCTGCTGGCAATGGTGTCCAGGATGGCCTGCTTCCTCTCCCGGCTGGTCTTCCGACTTTTTTTGCCATGGAGGAAATGATTAAATGTCTCCATAGCGGAAATGATCACAGAGACCTCCTGGGCATTAAAGTTGAGGTTCCTCCTCTCTCTGGGGGTAGCGGGAGCAGCCATCACAGCACAAAAGTATCTTCCCTGGGGTGGGGGGAAACGGAAATACTTTTGCGCCGGAATGGCGTTTCCGCTAGCGCTTTTAAACGCACAACGGAACACATTGCGCTGACGTTTCCCGTGAAGTGGTGCCGACGGAAGTTGTGAGCATGCACACAAGGGGGCGAGTGAAGCCTCACTCACTGCGCATGCTCCGTGGATGATGCGCTGAACGTAAGCCTCTGCGCTGGGCTCCGCCCATCATTTACATATGATCACACCCACTTCCACTTGCGTCGGGTTACGCCAGCGCATTATCGTTACTCTGGCGCAAGTTTACGCGCAACTGCTATGTGAATAACAGTACTTGCGCCGAAAGTGTCGGCGGAGTAACGTAAATGAGAAGCGTTACTCCGGAGTAAAGAAACTCCCATCTACCTGAATCTGGCCCATACTGGGCCAGATTCAGGAACAGTTAGGCTGGCGGATCCAGTGATCCGCCAGCCTAACTGTGACTTTGAGCCGGCGTTTCTGTTTTCTGTAACCAGAAAACAAGAAACGCTGGGTTGAAGCTCCGATGCGAGCAGCGTAACTGAGTTTCGCCATCGCATCGTTACTTCAACTTAAAAATGGCGCCGGGGGCGTTCCCGCCGATTTACGCTCAAAAAATATGTTAATGAGCGGAAATCGGCAATTCACGATCGAATTCCGGCGCGACGCAATGACGGTACGACGTTTCCGGACGGGATACGCGGCGCATAGATATACCTACATGGGGTTGGAGTATCCTATGTTAGGTATAGGCGTCGTCATCGCGTCGGGAAAAAAAAAAATCACGTCGCTTGCGTAAAAAGTTCATGAATGGGAATGTGACGTCATTGACGTTTATTCACAGAATTTGGAGCATGCGCACGGGGATGTTTGGACACTCGACGCATGCGCAGTACGTTGGCGGCGGGATCGCACTTAGTTAGAATACTACACACCCCGTACCCGCCCAATTTGAATTCCGCCGGCTCATTTGCGATGCGCTGCCGCAACTTTAGGAGCAAGTGCTTCCTGAATAACAGCACTTGCTCCTAAAATTTCAGCAGCGTAACGCAAATGAGATGCGTTACTCCAGAGCAAAGATGCTCTGCTCTACCTGAATCTGGCTGACTGTGTATACCGTGGGCCAGATTCAGATAGGACTTATGCCGGAGTATCTCGAGATGTGCCGCCTGTCTAAATTTGCGCTGGAGTATCTATGTACTGTACCCACAGAACTAGATACGCACCAAAATAGGCTACTCCCGACTGGTGTAACTTGCCTACGCCTGTATATCCTAGGTGCATATTTATGCCGGACGCATCTGGCAAACCCATTGGGCCAGATTCTCAGAGGCGTTACGACGGAGTATCTCAGATACCCCGTCGTATCGCCTTTTTTTTTGACTCGTATCTATGCGAGTGATGCTGAGCATCACTTTTGCATAGATACGCTTCTACATCCGACAAGTGTAATACAATTACACTTTCGGATCGTAGATGTAATGACAACTCCGGCCACTAGGTGGCCTTTACGTTGTTTTTTCATTTGCATATGCAAATAAAGTAGTACGCCGATTCTCGATCGCTTTTACGCCGCCCCGTCGTCGCGTACGTCGTTTACGAACTCGTAAGGTTACCCCAGCTTCTATGTGGAGTAACCTTACGAGGTCCCGTCGGATGCCGTCGTGTCCCGTCGGATGCCATGTTAAGTATGGCGTCGGGTCAGCGTTGGCTTTTTCCGTCGCTTACGTCGTTTTACTAACTCGTTCGCGAATAGGGACTTGCGTAAATGACGCTCACGTCGTTTTGACGTCGGTTTCAACGACGCTTTCCGACGTGAGCTGGAGCATGCGCACTGGGCTTTTTCCCCGGCCGGCGCATGCGCAGTTCGTTCGACGCGGGGGTGCGCTTAATTTAAATACAAGCCGCCCCATTTGAATTGCGCGGGTTTACGCTGCGCGATTTACGCGACGCAGGCGAAACCTACGGAGCAAGTGCTTAGAGAATTAAGCACTTGCTCCAGTACGCAGCGGCGGCGTAGTGTAACTGGCTTACGCTACGCCGCCGAAAATATTAGAGAATCTGGCCCATTGATTTCCTATGCAAATATGCAAATGAGGGAGATACGCCGATTCCCGAACATAGGCCCGTTCGGTGCAGGCTACGTGCGGTGTGCCTAAGCTGTTTGGCCGGCCTAAAGTTACCCCTCATAAAGCAGGGGTAACTTTGCACCAGACTTGCTCAAGTCAGCTGGAGAGCAGCTTCAGCAGCACCGTTAGGCCTTGTACACACGGCTGAATATATCCGCTGTGAACGGTCCCCGGACCGTTTACAGCGTATATTTACGCCGGGGTGTTTTGATCCGATGGCTGTACACACCATCGGATCAAATTCCCCGCCAGCGGACAGCGCGGTGACGCGGCGGTGACGTTGACGCCGCCACGTCACCGCACCAGGAAGTAAACACTTCCGCGCGCATGCGTCGGATCCATTCACAGGATACGACGCATGTGCGGCAAGATATGTCCGCTGGTTTGCCCTACTAACCAGCGGACATATCTGACGGCCAGCTATCCGGCGGAATTATTTCAAAGCATGCTTTGAAATTTTTCCGCCGGATGAATCCGGCAAAAAGCGTCCGTTTGCCCCTACAGACGAGGGGATTTTTCGGCTGAAATGGTCCGTCGGACCATGTTCAGCGGAAATATCCCCTCGTGTGTACAAGGCCTGACAGGACAAGACATGGCAGCCGTGGTCCTAGCACTACTAATGGGTCCCCCGCCACCAGGGCTGCCATCAGGGGGGGTACAGGCAGTACACCTGTAAGGAGCCCGGGGGTCCCCAGGGGCCCGAATGGGAACCCCCTTAAAAAAAAGAAACCATTTTTTTTCTTTTCTTTTTTAGGGGTCCGGAGGCCACCAGGGCCCCAGATGGCAACCTCCCTTTTTTTATATAAAAAGAAATTACCAAATAAAGGGGGCTTTCCATCCGGGACCTCTGGGCCCTTTAATAATAATGATAATAATAATTATATATATATATATTTGTCCTAAAGGCACTGGCCGTGAACTTGTTCTGCATACAGACAGCAGAACTTTTTCAGCCAACATTCACGAAACTACGTAGTTTTTCTGCTCTTTTGTCCGATGGAGCGTACAGCCGGTTTGATTATACGACAAAACACGTCCATCGGAATATTCGATCGTGTGTGAGATCCTTTAGCCTGTAGGGTTCAATATTGGGTTGGCTCACCCTTTGCAGCTATAAAATCTTCAACTCTTCTGGGAAGGCCGTCCACAAGGTTTAGGAGTATGTCCATGGGAATGTTTGACCATTCTTCCAGAAGTGTATTTGTGAGGTCAGGAACTGATGTTGGACAAGAAGGCCCGGCTCACAGTCTCCGCTCTAATTCATTCCAAAGGTGTTGAGGTCAGGACTCTGTGCAGGTCAGTCCAGTTCCTCCACCCCAAACTCACTGATTTATGTCTTTATGTTCCTTGCTTTGTGGACTGGTCCAAATCATTTGATGAAAGGGGGGTTATGGTGCAGGGTTGTTTTCAGGGGTTGGACTTGGCCCCTTAGTTCCAGTGAAGGGAACTCTTAAGGCGTCAGCATACCAAGACATTTTGGACATTACATGCTCCCAACTTTGTAGAAACAGTTTGGGGACGGCCCCTTCCTGTTCCAACATGACTGCTCACCAGTGCACAAATCAAGGTCCATAAAGACACGGATGAGCAAGTTTGGGGTGGAGGAACTTGACTGGCCTGCACAGAGTCCTGACCTCAACTCGATAGAACACCTTAGAAATGAATTAGAGCAGAGACTGCAAGCCAGACCTTCTTGTCCATCAAAAAAATATAAATAAAAATATATTATTATTTTTTTTTTTAATAAAAATAAAATAAAAAAGGGGGGGTTCCCATCCGGGCCCCTGGGGACCCCCGGGCCCCTTACAGGTGTACTGCCTGTACCCCCCTGATGGCGGCCCTGGTCATAAGTCTCCATTGCTGATATGAGGGCTGACATCTCCTGGGTGTTAAAGTTTTTTTTCCTCCTCTGCCTGTGGGGAACGGGAGCAGCCATCTCACAGCAAAAGTACCTTCCCTGGGGGGGATAAAACTGGATGTACTTTTGCATCAGCCGGGCGTAAGTTGGACCGGCGTATCTCTGTAAGTTGGGCCAGCATAGTTGTGAGCATGCTCACAAGGGAACGAACGCACTGAGCATGCTCCGTTCAAGATACGCCGGGCGTAAATCACTAGACCATTTATTTGCATAAGGTTACACCCACTTCCACTTGCACCGGCTTACGCCGAAGGAAGGAAGTTACGCCGGCGCAAAGTTAGGTGCAAGTGCTTTATGAATACTGTAGTTGCCTCTCTGAGTTACAACGGCGTAGTGTATCTGAGATACGCTACGCCCGCCTAAAGATAGGCAATTCTATCTGAATCTGGCCCTGTGTGTGTGTATATATATATATATATATATATATATATATATATATAGGGCCAGATTCAGGATGGCGAGCGGTTCTTTATTCCGGCGTAACATTTCTCATTTACGTTACGCCGCCAAAACTTTACGCGTAAGTACTGTATTCACAAAGCACTTGCTCCTAAAGTTGCGACGGCATAGGTAGGGGGCGTGCAGTATTTAAAATAGGCGCGATCCCGTGGCGAACGTACTGCGCATGCGCCGGCCGTCAATGTATCTCAGTGCGCATGCTCCATATTATGACGGTGTTTTCGACGTGAACGTCAATGATGTCAATCCCCATTCACGGACGAGTTACGCAAACGACGTAAAACTTTTCCAATTCGCTAATGCTAATGCAGTCACGACGTCCATACTTAACATAGGATGCGCCTGCTTTTTGTTGCTTTATCTTTACGCCGGGAAAACCCTTACGAAAACGTCGTAAAGTGACTGCGTCGGGCCCGCGTACGTTCGTGAATTGCCGTATCTCGCTGATTTACATATTCTCGGCATAAATTGTCCCGGATTCACGTAGCACTTACGCCGACATATCTACAGATACGCTGCATAAGTACAAATGTGCGCCTTATCTCTGTGCCGGACCCACAAACAAAGATACGTCGAAAAATAGGCTTCTTCCGACCGACATAACTTTCCTACGCCAGCGTATCTTAGGCGCATATTTACGCTGGACGGATATGACAGTTTCGATTCAGATATGCAAATGACTGAGATACACTGATTCACAACGCAAATTGCTTAAATTAACGAAGGGTTACGTCCGGTGTAAAGTTGTTCCCCATATAGGAGGTGCAACCCAAGCAAAGGTATGGGCCAGGGAACGGACGCTGTAGAATTTTAAGTAGTGTACGCCGTTTGCGTAGTACGTGAATAGGGCTGGGCGTAGGTTACGTTTACGTCGTAGGCAGTGATTCGACGTGACTGTGAGCATGCGCACTGGGATGCGTCCAAGAGACGACGCATGCACCGTTCGTTTTTTGAAGCTCAGCCCATCATTTGCAGCCCACTTCCACCTACTTTGACTTGCGTCGGCTTACGCCGACAACTATACGCTACGCCGACACAAAATTGAGCGCATTTGCTTTGTGAATACCATGCTTGCCTCTCAACGTTGCGCCGGCGTAGCGTAAAGAAGATACGCTACGCCCGCACAAAGATGCGCCGAGGTACGTGAATCTACCCCATTGGGCCAGATTCAGGTAGATGGGAGCATCTTTGCTCTGGAGTAACGCTTCTCATTTGCGTTACGCTGCAGAAATTTTAGGAGCAAGTGCTGTTATTCAAGAAGCACTTGCTCCTAAAGTTGCGGCAGCGCATCGCAAATGAGCCGGCGGAATTCAAATTGGGCGGGTACGGGGCGTGTAGTATTTAAACGAAGCGCAATCCCGCCGCGAACGTACTGCGCATGCGTCGAGTGTTAAAACATCCCCGTGCGCATGCTCCAAATTCTGTGAATGAACGTCAATGACGTCACATTCCCATTCATGAACTTTTTACGCAAGCGACGTGATTTTTTTTTTTCCCAACGCGATGACGACGCCTATACCTAACATAGGATACTCCAACCCCATGTAGGTATATCTTTGCGCCGCGTATCCCGTCCGGAAACGTCGTACCGTCATTGCGTCGCGCCGGAATTCGCTTGTGAATTGCCGATTTCCGCTCATTAACATATTTTTTGAGCGGAAATCGGCGCCATTTTTAAGTTGAAGTAACGATGCGATGGCGAAACTCAGTTACGCTGATCGCATCGGAGCTTTAACCCGGCGTTTCTTGTTTTCTGGTTACAGAAAACAAAAACGCCGGCTCAAAGTCACAGTTAGGCTGGCGGATCACTGGATCCGCCAGCCTAACTGTTCCTGAATCTGGCCCATTGTGTATATATAGGGCCAGATTCAGGTAGATGAGAGCATCTTTGCTCTCATTTACGTTACTCTGACGACCCTTTCAGCGCAAGTACTGTTATTCACATAGCAGTTGCGCGTAAACTTGCGCCAGAGTAATGTTAATGCGCTGGCGTAACCCGACGCAAGGGGAAGTGGGTGTGATCATATGTAAATGATGGGCGGAGCCCAGCGCAGAGGCTTACGTTCAGCGCATCAACCACGGAGCATGCGCAGTGAGTGAGGCTCCACTCGCCCCCTTTGTGCGCATGCTCACAACTTCCGTCGGCACCACTTCACGGGAAACGTCAGCGCAATGCCTTCCGTTGGGCGTTTAAATGCGCCCGTAGATGCGCCATTCCGGCACTAAAGTATATCCTGTTCCCCCTCCCCGCAGTGATGTTACTTTTGTTCTGAGATGGCTGCTCCCGTTCCCCGCAAACACACAGGAGAAAGCTGAACTTTAATGGCCAGGAGCTGTCAGCCGTCACCTCGGCTATGGAGACCTATGATGTCTTCCTCCATGGCTGTAAAATTTGACAGACAAGCATGGACAGAGGTGTTGTCCTGCAAGTGGGGGTGCTCAGCTAGCTCTT
Organism: Rana kukunoris; assembly: GCA_029574335.1. Lineage (NCBI taxonomy): Eukaryota > Metazoa > Chordata > Amphibia > Anura > Ranidae > Rana > Rana kukunoris. The sequence continues at coordinate 152,711 of JAJQKJ010002653.1, forward strand.
ATCGTCGGTAACGCTGCTGTAGCTGCTCTCCTGCTGACCTGTGGCCGTCTGGAGTAAAGATAAAGCAGCTATTTGTAGAAATAACTTTGCGCCGGACGGACGAGATACGCGCGGCGCATGTAGCCAGCGTATGGTGCTAATCCGTTCGTGAATTGGGAAAAATCCCTCATTTGCATATTTGCAGGGGAAATCAATAGGCGCGACTGATGCGCCAAGCGAAACTAAGCGCTGACGATACTCTGGCGTCGGAACGTTCCGCCGGTCGCAAATGGCCCGTTATTGGGCGCATCTAGTTTGGTGGGTACGGGCACATAGAAACGACGGCGCATCTTCACAGTTACGCGGCGCATATCGAAATACTCCAGCGCAAGTGTTGCTGAATCTGGCCCATAATGTGTATACTGTGTGTATGGATATACTATATATGTGTATATATGATATAATAATATTGTGACAGTCCTGTGACGTTCCTTCAGTTGTAGGGAAGGGACCGTACCGCCTGCGCAGTTTCTCGCACTCCAGTATGGTGTTGGCGGTTCGGTTGGCGGATGCCGTAGTGACGCCGGTGAGAGATGTTGCCATCCCGGGATACACCCCCAGCTTCATGCTGACCCCCGGCCTCTACAGATCACACGGTGAGCAGATTTTTTTCTCATCACACTGACAGTGGCTATGGCGCAGTCTTCTGATGCAGTGAGCCATAGAATTCCCAGAATTCCCCTGCCGGCGCTGACGCACATTTGGCGATAACGCAGAATCTGATCATGGCTGACTGCGTTTCACTTCCTCCGCAGACCGCAATCTCGTGTCCCTGGAATTGGCTGATCGGCCAAACTACTTCCTATATGCGGCCAATAACGGGAGTCTTCTGGTCGCCAAATGGAGGCGGAGCCAAGTCTTCCAGAGTCGGGCAACATTCCTAATCAGACAGAACGCCTGGATGGCCGGCTACAATGCCTTCGAGAGCTTCGCCAGTCCAGGACACTTCCTGAGATTGTCCCCGACCTCCATCTCCCTGTCCCGATATCGCCACTCCGCCGCCTACCGCCGCTCCACCCTTTTCAAGTTATCAGGTAAGAGACCTACAGAATATGGGAGGAGTCCTCATCACATCATACTATGATACTCCACCCTTATCTGTCCCGAGAGTTGGGGTGTTGGGTCCCCCCAAATACAGAGAGTCGGGGTGTTGGGTCCCCCCATATACAAAGAGCCGGAATGTTGGGTCCCCCCATATACAGAGAGTCGGGGTGTTGGCCTTCCCCGTATACAGAGAGTCGGGGTGTTGGGTCCCCCCATATACAGAGAGTCGGGGTGTTGTGTCCCCCCATATACAGAGAGTCGGAATGTTGGGTCCCCCCATATACAGAGAGTCGGGGTGTTGGCCTTCCCCGTATACAGAGAGTCGGGGTGTTGGGTCCCCCCATATACAGAGAGTCGGAATGTTGGGTCCCCCCGTATACAGAGAGTCGGGGTGTTGGCCTCCCGTATACAGAGAGTGGGGGGGGGGTTGGGTCCCTCCATATACAGAGAGTCAGGGTGTTGGCCTCCCGTATACAGAGTCGGGGTGTTGGATCCCCCCATATACAGAGAGTCGGGTGTTGGGTCCCCCCATATACAGAGAGTCAGGGTGCTGGGTCCCCCCATATACAGAGAGTCGGGGTGTTGGGCCTCCCCTATACAGAGAGTCGGGGTGTTGGGTCCCCCCATATACAGAGAGTCGGGGTGTTGGTTTTCCCTATACAGAGAGTCTTGGTGTTGGGTCCCCCCATATACAGAGAGTCGGGGTGTTGGCCTCCCATATACAGAGAGTCGGGTGTTGGATCCCCCCATTTACAGAGAGTTGGGGTGTTGGATCCCCCCATTTACAGAGAGTCGGGGTGTTGGGTCCCCCCATATACAGAGAGTCGGGGTTTTGGCCTCCCGTATACAGAGAGTCGGGGTGTTGGGTCCCCCCATATACAGAGAATCGGGGTGTTGGGTCCCCCCATATACAGAGAGTCGGGGTGTTGGGTCCCCCCATATACAGAGAGTCGGGGTGTTGGGTCCCCCCATATACAGAGAGTCGGAATGTTGGGTCCCCCCCATATACAGAGAGTCGGGGTGTTGGCCTTCCCCGTATACAGAGAGTCAGGGTGTTGGGTCCCCCCATATACAGAGAGTCGGAATGTTGGGTCCCCCCATATACAGAGAGTCAGGGTGTTGCCTCCCGTATACAGAGAGTCGGGGTGTTGGGTCCCCCCATATACAGAGAGTCAGGGTGTTGGGTCCCCCCATATACAGAGAGTCGGGGTGTTGGTTCCCCCTATATACAGAGAGTCAGGATGTTGGGTCCCCCCATATACAGAGAGTCAGGGTGTTGGGTCCCCCCATATACAGAGAGTCGGAATGTTGGGTCCCCCCGTATACAGAGAGTCGGGGTGTTTGCCTCCCGTATACAGAGAGTCGGGGTGTTGGGTCCCCCCATATACAGAGAGTCGGAATGTTGGGTCCCCCCATATACAGAGAGTCGGAATGTTGGGTCCCCCCATATACAGAGAGTCGGGGTGTTGGCCTTCCCCGTATACAGAGAGTCGGGGTGTTGGGTCCCCCCATATACAGAGCGTCTGAATGTTGGGTCCCCCCATATACAGAGAGTCGGGGGTTGGCCTCCTGTATATACAGAGACCTCCGTCCCTCCTGTCATGTGGTGAGGACCTCCGTCTTAGTTTTGGGTGGAGCGTTTAGAAGCTCTGCCAGATGCCCCCCCTTCCCAGGGATCCCCCTTCCCAGGCACCCCCCTTCCCAGGGATCCCCCCCCCTCACTTCCTGTTTTGTCTGAGATTCTGTCCCCCTCCAGCACAGGCTGTGATTGGTGGAGACAGGGAAACGCCCTTTATGTATTATTGAGTTGAATCCACATCTCCACCTGTAATTAGGAGGTGTGGGGGAGATGATGAATCTTCTTGGTGTGGAGTCATTTCGGCTCTTAGAATAGCTGTTGGGGAGCTATTGGGGAGCTGTTGGGGAGACGGCGGATCAGATTTACTGCTGACCGATGGAAATGCTTCCCAAGTTGAAGTGTCATAGATCGGGAATAATACTTTGCCAGGGGTCCAATAATGTCACTGGGGGGCCCACAACAGAAGCATGGCGGGGGCCCATAAGAAATGCTGTAATGGGGCCCTTAAATGCAAAAGGGGGGGGGACCCTTGCGTTTTTTTCTGCCGGGTGGCAGCAGTTGTAACCACGAGTCGATTTAAATGTAATTTGACTTGTTTCTTTTCTTTAGAAATGTCATTTTGCTGCGGCGGGTTCCATACGGGGCGGAGACGTGTCACTTTACAGGCCGACTTAGGAGGCCCCTCCCCACAGGCATCATATTTAAAGGGATTTTTCATTTTCATTGTCTCACTTTAGGCATCATTTAAACACTGCTCCTGGAAAAACGTCCCCGGACCCCCATACCTGGACCCCTGTACCCCTTTCATGGCCATTATTTGCCTTCTGAATGGGCACTTTTGATTTCTCCTCTTTGGCTCTCATAGACTTTAATGGGGTTCGCGGTTCGGGGCAGAACTTTTCCCTGTCCGGGGGGGGGGTGTTCGGCCCATCTCTAGCGGGGACACAAGGGATGAATATTCTGCACAAGGAATGGACCAATCAATATTTGATACTTTATATAAATCGGATGTTGGGGAGGGGCAGAGAGAAGCGTATTGATCACCTTTATCGATCAGTAGAACATACAATATATTAGAGAGGGGAGTGAATGTGGGTGTGGCTTCAGATGTATAAATTTATAATATTTATCGCTTGTTGTTGATCGTCTTCTGAACTCTTTTCTCAACATATTCAGAGACTCCGGTTCCACTGCGATCGGCCTGCCAGTGGCGCTATGATGCCTGTTCCAGCGCGTGTTTCCGGACCTGCAGGGACCCGGCTGGGGAACACTGTGAGAATGTCCCGAGGTAAGTGACGACATGAAACGTCTGACCCTCACCGCGAGTCCAGAGGGGGGCGGGATCACACATCCCCTCCTCCTCTCTCAGCAGAGGGGGCGGGATCACACACAGTATATAAGTCTCTGATCAGGAGGAGAAGTTCCGATCAGTGACCAGCAGAGGTCCTAATGTCTCTCTGTCCTACCAGAAGAATGAGTCTCCGCCCGGCCTTCCTGGTTATGGAAGATCCAGGTTTAGTTTTTGCCCGTTCCTGCATGTTATACAGTATCTAATAAACAGTCCCCGGGGCCTCATCTAATAAACAGTCCCCACCCCCCAGGCAGAGGTCCCGGGGCCTCATCTAATAAACAGTTTTATTTATAGTCCTGATGGTATACAGAAGAAGGGGGTTCTGTAGTCCTGACAGTGCACAAGGGGTAGATTATTCAGTCCTGGCGGTATTTTGGGGGGGGGGGGTGTTTCTGTAGTCCTGACAGTACAAAAGGGGTGGATTATTCAGTCCTGGCGGTATATGGGGGGGCGGGGGATTCTGTAGTCCTGACAGTGCACAAGGGGTGGATTATTCAGTCCTGCCGGTATATGGGGGGGGGGGGGATTCTGTAGTCCTGACAGTGCACAAGGGGTATATTATTCAGTCCTGCCGGTATATGGGGGGGGGGGGATTCTGTAGTCCTGACAGTGCACAAGGGGTGGATTATTCAGTCCTGCCGGTATATGGGGGGGGGGGGCTGTAGTCCTGACAGTGCACAAGGGGTGGATTTTTCAGTCCTGGCGGTATATGGGGGGGGGGGGGCTGTAGTCCTGACAGTGCACAAGGGGTAGATTATTCAGTCCTGGCGGTATATGTTGGGGGGGGGTTCTTTAGTCCTGACACTGTGATGAGGACATATTAGGGTGGTGTCTAGGTTGGGGTTCTGTGGTCTGCTGTCTGCTCCCCCGGTGTGGAGCTCCCGGATCTTGTGAAATGTAATAACAATTGTGTCCTCCAGGGTGGAAGGTTGTATTCCACAGTGTCCGCCGGATCTGGTGCTGGACGAGGTGACCAGGAAATGTGTCTACTTCCAGGACTGTAAGTACCACATTCATCACATGGCTGCCCGGGGGTCCTGCGGGGGACTCGGCCCGCTGCAATATTTCTGTGATTTGTAGGGTGACGGTGGTGAGAACTTGCAATTGATGATTTCCTTCTCTCGGTATTCAGGTATTGAACCCGCTGTCATCACAACGATTTCTATAACGGAACCGCAGAAACCAGCCAGCGGGATGAATGTGACGGGATCTCCGACTACCTTCTCCTCCCCCACATCTATCCCCCGCCCACAAATCACTTCCCATCAAGTGCCTCCGGAGGGAACTCCTACCAGCCACCTGCCTGGGATTGTACCCAGCACTGAGTCTTCCACATTCTTCCCGGGGGCCCCGGCACTTACCCGTCCTGAACCGTCAGTTGTCAGGACTGTCGGGGCTTCCACAGTGCAGACCACGGAGGTGGAGAAGTCCACCACGACGGCGAGCAGAGCCGTAACCACCAGTCCTTTTATATCGGAGGTCTTGAAGACGACATTGAATAAGACAGAGTTTAGGGCCGTCACAAGTCCGGCAAGTTCTTTTCTCTTTCCAGAGATGGTTCTATCTACAGCCAAAGTGACAACACAAGTGACATCGGAAATATCTTCCCAGGTGCCGTCCACTCAGACAGCCCCACCGGTATCACCCCGAGCGACCACGGGCCCAGCAGTCACATCTCCTGTCCTGACTGACCGCACTACTCTCTCGGCTTTACCAAATGTAACCAGCATGGTGCTTCCCGCAGTCGTGACCAGTGAGAGCGTGACAACCACACTGCCCCCTCAGATAAGGACAACTGTCCCAACAGGGACCACCCCAGGGACAGGAACCACCGCAGGGACAGGAACCACCCCAGGGACAGGAACCACCCCAAGGACCCCTGCTGGCAGCTCTCATGTGACAGGACTCAGCATGACCAGTCCTAAGCCCAGCTATTCACAAATGGTCCCATCCTCGTTGTCCCCATTACACACTTCTGCTAGTAGTCCCTATTCACTGGTCTCCAGTTCAGGAGCTGAACCAACATCGGAACCATGGCAATCCACACCACAGACCTTCCTAATTGCAACAAAACTGGTAACCCCAACTGAGGGGGTCTTACCTTCTATGACTAATACCTCTATTGCCAGGTCTGCCACCACCAGGTCCACCAGCAGGCCAGTGACACTCCTAGAAGCTGCCAGGATCACCGCAGACTCGTCTCCAATAGAAACCACACCCATGGATGTCACAAGTCCTCTGGAGACCAGCAAGTATTCCACGGTATCTACCGACCTAACCGCAGTCTCCAGAACTGTCTCCAGTACCGCAGTCAGTGTTGGTAAGACAAGCCTGCCTGGAGTTCCCCTTTATACTGGACAAACTCCAGCAGAGAGAAGTCAGCATTCTCTAATGTCATCAGAACCATCCCCCCCTTCGGTATCAGAAACCTCCAGAACATCTATACCAACCTCTACCAGGAGTCCAATGATAACATCTCAATCATCCAGAACTACGAGAACCCAATCACCTGGAATTGTGAGAACATCATTGGGGACCACAAGTCCCACCACCACACGTGTCTCACTCTCCAAACCCAGTGCAGACTTAATTCATTTGGCTACGAAGCCGAAGCCACGGGTCACAGAAGAGGAACACGTACTGGAAACTTTGATATTCACAGAATCTGTTTTAAAACCCATTAAGACAACTTTGAGATCGGAAGTGGCTTCAACTTCCTCTGGATCCACAAAGGTCCACACAGTGACTGCGTCTCTGGAGGCGACCACAACCCACCAATCCACCACCTCAATAACTACACGACCGGCCAAGAGCTCTTTATTGCTCACAACCTCCATCCACGAACCAAGTAACATCACTGCTTCTTCAAAAGTGACCCCAACTACTGGGAGAACGCTGCTACCCACCCATATCTCTGTACACGATCGAGAGAGTGTCTCTGTACACGATCGAGAGAGTGTCTCTGTACAGGATCGAGCGACTGTCTCTGTACACGATCGAGCGACTGTCTCTGTACACGATCGAGCGACTGTCTCTGTACACGATCGAGCGACTGTCTCTGTACACGATCGAGCGACTGTCTCTGTACACGATCGAGAGAGTGTCTCTGTACACGATCGAGCCACTGTCTCTGTACACGATCGACCGCCCGTCTCTGTACACGATCGACTGCCCGTCTCTGTACACGATCGACCGCCCGTCTCTGTACACGATCGACCGCCCGTCTCTGTACACACGTTCCCTCCAGAGGGCCTGTCCCAGTCAACATCATACACTGGGCCAACACAAGAGACATTGCTGGAGACATCATCAACCCCGTCCACTAGAAATGTAACGAGTCCACATGTTGTGTCACCCAAAGCCTTGTCTCCATCGGATGGGACCAGCATCTCCATGTCTGGGCCGACCTCTACTTCTCATGTAACAGATACGTCCCGAATGATCGAGTCTCCGAGTCCTCAGACCTCTCCCGCTTTTTCTCCCTCATTATCTCCAGCTGGTTCCTATTCTAGCACACAATTAGCAGAACCTCGAAGCACAAAGGGAAAGGCCTTGTTAACAGATGCAATTAACACAACATACATTCCCAGTTCACTGTCACCTTTAAGCACTAAGTCAACACCAGTTGGTGGATCGGCTGAACCCCCCCTCCAGTTCACGACAGCCACGGCCTCGTCCAATGTGACAGAATCTTCATTTGTGTCCGGAGAGAATAGAACTGAATGGAGAGCTCTGTCAACAGCCCAGACCTATAAAACAAGCAGTCCGTTCATGTCCGCCAGCGATCAACCAACGATCAAGGGATCCAAGTCTCCTGGGCCACCTTCTAAAGAAGTGCTGACCTCATCGGTCATCATAACAAGAGATACAGTTACAGGAACACGTCCTCCATATACGACCTCTCCTCCTCCAGCGAGTGGCGTACCATCCCATCGTCCTCTACAGACGGGCATGACCTCCCATCGTCCTCTACAGACGGGCATGACCTCCCATCATCCTCTACAGACGGACAAGACCTCCCATCGTCCTCTACAGACGGGCATGACCTCCCTAACAACTCATCAAAGTTCCCTACATCCCATACAAACCAGTGCAATCTCCCAGCATCCTCTACGAACCAGTGCAACTTCCCAGCATTCTCTACAAACCAGTGTAACCCCGCAGCAACCCATACAAACCAGTGCAACCTCCCAGCATCCTCTACAAACCAGTGTAACCCCCCAGCAACCTCTACAAACCAGTGCAACCTCCCAGCATCCTCTACAAACCAGTGTATTCTCCCAGCAACCTCTACAAACCAGTGCAACCTCCCAGCATCCTCTACAAACCAGTGCAACCTCCCAGCATCCTCTACAAACCAGTGTATTCTCCCAGCATCCTCTACAAACCAGTGTTACCCCCCAGCATCCTCTACAAACCAGTGCAACCTCCCAGCATCCTCTACAAACCAGTGCAACGTCCCAGCATCCTCTACAAACCAGTGTAACCCCCCAGCATCCTCTACAAACCAGTGCAACCTCCCAGCATCCTCTACAAACCAGTGCAACCCCCCAGCATCCTCTACAAACCAGTGGAACCTCCCAGCATCCTCTACAAACTAGTGGAACCGCCCAGCATCCTCTACAAACCAGTGGAACCTCCCAGCATCCTCTACATACCAGTGGAACCTCCCAGCATCCTCTACATACCAGTGCAACCTCCCTACACCCCATACAAACCAGTGAAACCTCCCAGCATCCTCTACAAACCAGTATAACCCCCCAGCATCCTCTACAAACCAGTATAACCTCCCAGCATCCTCTACATACCAGTGCAATCTCCCAGCATCCTCTACAAAGCAGTGTTACCTCCCAGCATCCTCTACAAACCAGTGTAACCCCCCAGCATCCTCTACAAACCAGTGCAACCTCCCAACATCCTCTACAAACCAGTGAAACCCCCCAGCATTCTCTACAAACCAGTATAACCTCCCAGAAACCTCTACAAACCAGTGGAACCTCCCAGCATTCTCTACAAACCAGTAAAATCTCCCAGCATCCTTTAAAAACCAGTGTAACCTCCCAACATCCTATACAAACCAGTGTAACCTCCCAGCATCCTCTACAAACCAGTGCAACCTCCCAGCATCCTCTACAAACCAGTGTAACCTCCCAGCATCTTCTACAAGCTGACATGACCTCCGTACCAACTCATCAAAGTTTCCTCCATCCTATACAAACCAGTGCAACCTCCCAGCATCTTCTACAAACCAGTGTATCCTCCCAGCATCATCTACAAACCAGTGCAACCTCCCAGCATCCTCTACAAACCAGTGGCACCCCCCAGCATCCTCTACAAACCAGTGCAACCTCCCAGCATCTTCTACAAACCAGTATAACCTTCCAGCATCCTCTACAAACCAGTATAACCTTCCAGCATCCTCTAGAGACTGGTGTAACACCTGAAATCACAGATCTTCCGATCATATCAAATAAAACAATAGCAGCAGAGACCATTGTTCCCCCAGAATTCTCTTCCCTCTCAGAGACTTCCCAAGTGGTCACATCTCCACCCAGAAGGTCTCCCACAGAAGTCTCACCTCCACCAGTTACACGCAGTCTAAACATTACAGCGAACCAGACTGGAATACCACCTCTACTGTCCTCTACAACCAGTCCGATTTCTACCCAGATCCCACTCATGTCCTCCTCAGGGGCCACTCCAGAGATGGAGAGCAGCTTTCCTGCCGAGCTGACGGGATTGACCGTGTCCGCCATGTTACCTTCTCGGGAATCTGCGACTTTTCTTGCCTGTACAGTGAGTAATGCAGACATTATCCCACTCCGAGTCTCCTCCCTTTCCCTCCCCCAGGCTTCCTGCCCTCTGAGTCTCCTTCCCTCCCCCAGGCTTCCTGCCCTCTGTCTCCTCCCCTTCCCTTCCCCAGGCTTCCTTCCCTCTGTCTCCTCTCCTCCCCTCCCCCAGGCTTCGTGCCCTCTGAGTCTCCTCCCCTAGGCTTCCTGCCCGCTCAGTCTCCTCTCCTCCCCTGCCCCAGGCTTCCTGCCCTCTCAGCCTCCTCCCCTTCCCTCCCCCAGGCTTCCTGCCCTCTCAGTCTCCTCCCCTTCCTGCCCTCTCAGTCTCCTCTCCTTCCCTCCCCCAGGCTTCCTGCCCTCTCAGTCTCCTCCCCTTCCCTCCCCCAGGCTTCCTGCCCTCTGAGTCTCCTCCCCTCCCCCAGGCTTCCTGCCCTCTGTCTCCTCCCCTCACCCAGGCTTCCTGCCCTCAGCCTCCTCCCCTTCCTTCCCCCAGGCTTCCTGCCCTCTCAGTCTCATCCCCTTCCCTCCCCCAGGCTTCCTGCCCTCTAAGTCTCCTCTCCTTCCCTCCCCCAGGCTTTCTGCCCTCTCAGTCTCCTCCCCTTCCCTCCCCCAGGCTTCCTGCCCTCTGAGTCTCCTCCCCTCCGCCAGGCTTCCTGCCCTCTGTCTCCTCCCCTCCCCCCCCAGGCTTCCTGCCCTCTCGGTCTCCTCTCTGTCCCTCCCCCAGGCTTCCTGCCCTCTCGGTCTCCTCCCTGTCCCCCCCCCCCAGGCTTCCTGCCCTCTCAGTCTCCTCTCCTTCCCTTCCCCAGGCTTCCTGCCCTCTGTCTCCTCCCCTTCCCTCCCCCAGGCTTCCCCCCCTCTCAGTCCCCTCCCCCAGGCTTCCTGCCCTCTGAGTCTCCTCCCCTCCGCCAGGCTTCCTGCCCTCTGTCTCCTCCCCTTCCCTCTAAATCTCCTTCCCTCCCCCAGGCTTCCTGCCCTCTCAGTCTCCTCCACTCCCCCAGGCTTCCTGCCCTCTGTCTCCTCCCCTTCCCTCTAAATCTCCTTCCCTCCTTCAGGCTTCCTGCCCTCTGAGTCTCCTCCCCTCCCAAGGCTTCTTACCCTCTGAGTCTCCTACCTTCCCTCCCCCAGGCTTCTTACTCTTCCTGAAACTTAGTGCCTTTCCAGCCTTCTTCCACTGTGTTTTCTCTCCAACTTTCAGTCTTCTATTTCCCATCTCTTTCCCCACACTTCCTTCCCAGCTACCTTCCCCCACCTGGACTTCTTGCCCCCAGCTTTGACTACCACCCATCCCCACCTGGACTCCCCGCCCCCCCAGCTTTGAGTACCACCTACCCCCACCTGGACTTCGCACCCTCCTAGTTTTGACTACCACCCACCCCCACTTGGACTCCCCGCCCTCTCAGCTTTAAGTACCACCCACCTAGGGTGACCACATTTCCAAACTACTATTCAGAGACACCCCCCCTTCCCAAAAATCAGCTTGTGGTGTAACGAATCACAGCACAGTGATTGGACACAAGAGGCAAGATTTATGATTTCTCCAATCACAAGGAGGGTGCGGGATTGTGCTCCTCCAGGCATTCCCGGCCAGGACAAGTACTGTCAGTGAGTAAAGCGGCGATGTGGCAGCCTTTTTTGGGGGCATCAGATTGGCCCGGGGGGGGGGGGTGGCAGTTTCATTCCGGGACACTGTATTGTCCTGGAATGAAGGTGCCCCGGACAGACCTGCAAAATGCGGGACACGTAGTCACCCTACATCCACCCCCACCTGGACTCCCCGCCCTTCCAGCTATGAGTACCACCCACCCCACCTGGACTCCCCGCCCCCCAGATTTGAGTACCACCCACCCCCACCTGCTCCCCCATCCCCTCTCCTGCCTCGCCCAGCCCCTCTCCTGCCTCGCCCTGGCTTTGTCTTCTCCACCTATCCTCGGACACACACTCTTTGTATGTTACATTTCAAATGATGTCATTTGCACTCCACAGAATATTCTGCATTTTGAATAGTTTTGTAGAATTTATATTCTGTATATTTTGGTTGTCACGCATGGAGATCTCCATTGTCACTTCTGTCCTCTCTCACAGCCGTACACTGAGAACGAATGCATCAAACACATCTGTGTGGACGGACAGCTAATCCAGGTCAATAAGTCCCAGCATTGTCCTTATAATGTCACCCAACCCAGCTGTGGCCTCTTGGGATTTGCAGTCCAAATAAATGGAGATCGTTGTTGTCCAAAGTGGGAGTGCGCATGTAAGTATAAGTGTGCGAGTGCGGAGCATGCTATGAAGTGATTAGTTGGCAGGATTGGGAAGGCTTCTCAGCAAATCGTATTCGCGTTTGTATATCTGCACGGGGCAACAGCGATATTTCTGTATAATGAGCAGTAGGGTGGAAAATTGGAAGGGAACCTGTAGTGCATGAGGTGGAGAGGGTCCTGTATTGGGTAAGGTGGGGTGGCCCCTGTATTGGGTAAGTTGGGGTGGCTCTTGTATTGGGTGAGGCGGGGTGGCTCTTGTATTGGGTGAGGCGGGGTGGCTCTTATATTGGACAAGGCGGGGTGGCCCCTGTTTTGGATAAGGCGGGTGGCTCCTGCATTGGGTAAGGTGGAGAGTCTCCTGTAGATGAGGCAGGGTGGCCCCTGTATTGGGTGATTCGGGGTGGCTCCTGTATTGGGTGAGTCCGGGTGGCCCCTGTATTGGCTCTTGTAATAGATGAGGCAGGGTGGCTCTTGTAGTAGATGAGGCGGGGTGGCCCCTGTATTGGGTAAGGCAGGGTGGCTCCTGTATTGGATGAGTTTGGGTGGCCCCTGTATTGGATAAGGGGGGTGGCCCTTGTATTGGGTAAGGTGGGGTGGCTCCTGTAGTAGACGAGATGGGTTCTCTCTTGTAGTAGATAGGGCGGGGTGGCCCCTGTATTGGATGAGGGGGGGTCTCTCTTGTAGTAAATGAGGCGGGGTGGCCCCTGTATTAAATGAGGGGGGTCGCTCTTGTAGTAGATGAGGCGGGGTGGCCCCTGTATTGGATGAGGGGGGGCGGCCCCTGTATTGGGTGAGGTGGGGTCTCTCTTCTAGTAGATGAGGTGGGGTGGTTCTTTACATGTGACCTTTGAAGATTCATTTTTATGTCCTTTGATGTCATACTCTCTATGTTATCACATAATGTCATACATTTTCTGTCCTCTGATGTCATCCACTCTATCCTGCTGTGTTGTCAAATGTCGTCGTCATTCTGCTCTTCATCCTGTCCTCTGATGTCATCTTCTCCATGCTGTCCTATGATGTCATCCTCTTCACCCCGCCATGTAGTCACATGACATCATGATTATTCCTTCCAGGCCGTTGCTCGGTGTTCTCAGATCTCAGTTTCGTCACCTTTGATGGACGATATTTGGCTCTGTATAAAGAAGCCTCTTACATCGTTCTCCTGACTGAAGAGGAATCCATTACCGTCCAGGTGTCCAGGTGTGGTGCCCGTCCTCAGGTGAGAGATCCGGAAGCCATGTTTGGTCATAGGTGGTGGTGGGATGTGGATAAGAATGAGGATTGAGGGATGAGGAGGAGGAGGAGGAGTGTAACTCTGGATCCCTTCATCCTCCTCTTCACATCCGGCAGAGATCAGGCCACACCCCCTTTTATAACAATACTTGTCTTATTATGTGTCCTGTACAGGTGGAGGTGAGGAATGTCACTCTGTGTTCATCCATGTTGGAATTAACTTACCTGTCCAACCAGATCATCATCGATCGCCTCAGCAGGAAGGTAAGTGACCTTCTCGGTCCAGATGGTGTCAGTTGGCAGTCAGTAACTGTCATTTGTAAGAGGAGGACTAATGGACCAATCAGAGTCTGACAGACCAATGGAGACGTCCAATCCTTGTCTTCTTCTAGAACCCAGCAATAAGAGAGAGGGGGAGGAGCAATTGTGGAACAACACAGATCTGATTGGAGACGTGTAAATGAGGGAAACGGAGACCACCGAGTAATCACATTCCTCATAAATCATAAGAGAAGAAGACGGGAGGGGAGTGCCCGAGACCGTCTTTCCAAAAAGACCGTCTTTCCAAAGAGACTGTCTTCCTAATCTGAGCTTCACACCGGAAAATTATAAATGCGATCAAATTCTCTAGACATGGAAGACTGGGGAGGAAGAGGCGTGCTTCAGAACATATTCAATATTGGGATTCTCCAATAAAAATGTAAATGAAAGGGTATGGAGTGTGGCTTTGAGATTTCACAAAAAATTGTTTAACACATAAATAGAAAAAGTTTTATTCACCATCCTTAGATGGAGCTGTTTAGAATAATGAATTGATCACAATTGCAAGTTACAGTTTGTTACTATTTCTATAGTCCAGTTTGTGTGGATCCTGGCGATATATCGTAGAAGAGGCCTACGCGTTTCACGGGTAATCCCACTTCATCAAGGCCTATTGAGCTGTCACACAGAGAAATCATAATGAATAGATCGTAAATGAATAAAACAATATTCAGAAAAATCAGTTTACACACATACAGTAATTGTTTTGTTTCTACAATGATCAATGATAGAAATAACACCAATAAAAACTGCGTCCTGTGCGATGCACAGAGTGCATAAAAGATGGCGTAAACTAGGGTTGTCCCGATACCACTTTTTTAGGACCGAGGACAAGTACCGATACTTTTTTTCAAGTACTCACCGATACCGAATACCGATACTTTTTTTAAATGTGTCCCCAAATGCAGCCATGTCCCCCACAAATGCAGCCATGTCCCCCACATATGCAGCCATGTCCCCCACATATGCAGCCATGTTCCTCCAGCCATGTCCCCCACATATGCAGCCATGTCCCTCCAGCCATGTCCCCCACATATGCAGCCATGTCCCTCCAGCCATGTCCCCCACATATGTAGCCATTTCCCCCCAGCCATGTCCCCCACATATGCAGCCATTTCCCCCCAGCCATGTCCCCCACATATGCAGCCATGTCCCCCACATATGCAGCCATTTCCCCCCAGCCATGTCCCCCACATATGCAGCCATGTCCCCCCAGCCATGTCCCCCACATATGCAGCCATGTCCCCCACATATGCAGCCATGTCCCCCACATATGCAGCCATTTCCCTCCAGCCATGTCCCTCCAACCATGTCCCCGCAGCCATGTCCCCCATACCTAGCCGCCGAAAGCCGCCGCACGGGGAACATCACAGCTTTCATTTGAATATCTGTTTTCCCCGCGCGTATAGACACTCCCCCTTGCTCGGGATTGGACAGATCACGATCACCCATCCAATCCCGAGCAAGCGGGAGTGTCTATACGCAGCGGGAACAGTACAGCTATTCAAATTAAAGCTGTGATGTTCCCGCACGCTGTTTAACCCATGCAGTGGCGGCTTTCGATGCAACGGTGGCTTTCATTGCGGTGGTGGGGGGGGGGGGGGGCGGGACAAGTGTTTTATTCAGGTATCGGGGGTATTTGCGGGAGAACAAGTATGTAACGGAATGAATCGTGACAATCAGAGACTTTGGAAGGTTGAGAGATACTCCTGTGCCAGGGACACTAATAACCCCTGGGTCTAAGTCCACCCTGTGCCCTTGTAGGCGTAGGGTGGCTAATAGGATCATAACTCATGTATTACATTAGATGGGACATTATTGATACTTCATATGGCAGGATACTGGAATATTACAAAGTGGTTCATGTTGACTTGAGACCAGGTCAACAAGACAGTGACTCATCCCTCTGTATAATAGGCTTTTAAAAAATGCTAAGTGACCCGGCTGGTGAAAGACATTTTATTCTGTTGAAAAGGTGTTAATTGCATCGGCTCCTGATAGACCTTTTCATTGTGTGATAAAACTGTTTCAAAGCCCTGTGTTTACACTTAAAAGAAACAAAAACAAAGATTTAGAGCTGCGCCTTGTCACCCGGACTCGATACAATCAAAAAGAGTCCATATATCAGTCATGTGGAGATAAACAATCCTTCAAACATGAGAGAAGTAGTAGGTTGGCTCCAAGACAAATCTCCGCTGGTCTTTAATCAGGATGGACATATAATAAACACCACTGTGCTCGAACTTGGCTTTTCAATGTGGCCCACCACCAGAAGTATAAGCAGCTTACCAGAGGAATGGCTGTAATCAACAGTCGGCTGTGACCCAGCCGCGGCCTTTAGAGAACCAGGACGAATCCCAAATCCTAGGGCAGTGTTTACACCGGGGCTCCACTCAGCAACTCCACCAGTTAGATCATATGTAAATGATAAATAGAGGCAGACATAGCGTAATCCCGCTGGGACATTTATTTAAAATAGTAAAAACCAGAATACTCACATGGGAGATGAGTTAGACAGGCATATAAAATACAAAGTTGCCGGCCGGCAAACAGATCAGCAAGGACCCTCCTCCAGAGCGTAATGACGTCACCGCACGTCTACCCAGACGCGTTTCGTTGTAGGACGTTGACAACGTCCTACGACGAAACGCGTCTGGGTAGACGTGCGGTGACGTCATTACGCTCTGGAGGAGGGTCCTTGCTGATCTGTTTGCCGGCCGCCAACTTTGTATTTTATATGCCTGTCCAACTCATCTCCCATGTGAGTATTCTGGTTTTTACTATTTTAAATAAATGTCCCAGCGGGATTACGCTATGTCTGCCTCTATTTATCATTTACATATGATCTAACTGGTGGAGTTGCTGAGTGGAGCCCCGGTGTAAACACTGCCCTAGGATTTGGGATTCGTCCTGGTTCTCTAAAGGCCGCGGCTGGGTCACAGCCGACTGTTGATTACAGCCATTCCTCTGGTAAGCTGCTTATACTTCTGGTGGTGGGCCACATTGAAAAGCCAAGTTCGAGCACAGTGGTGTTTATTATATGTCCATCCTGATTAAAGACCAGCGGAGATTTGTCTTGGAGCCAACCTACTACTTCTCTCATGTTTGAAGGATTGTTTATCTCCACATGACTGATATATGGACTCTTTTTGATTGTATCGAGTCCGGGTGACAAGGCGCAGCTCTAAATCTTTGTTTTTGTTGTATTTCCCCTTGTGTTTCGGCACAAGAGCTGCCGCCTCCCCCCTATTTTTTATTTTTATTTTTATGTTAGTAACTGACCACACCGGTACTAATTGATTATTTAACTGTGACAAGCGCAATTTTTCCTCTGTATTTTACACTTAAAAGACTGTGTATTGTACTTCAAATTAGCAGTCTCCATTCAGATGTATTAAATTAGCATGTCAATTATGTTTAGGAATGTATTGACGCCCAGGTGTAAGAACCTTCCCTTTAGAGACAGCCGTCAGTCTAAAGATATGGTTTGAAGGGAAATCATTGTGTGACAGTATTTTGTTTTGATGTCATTATCTACAGGAATGTCATTCTCTCTGAGGTAGTAGTTAAGTCATGCTAAATACATTGGTGCCGAAATGTCTAGTAACTAGCCATAGTGTGTGATGAGGGGGGTGGAGATTGCATTGTCCTGTGATTAACTGTAACATCTTGTACTGTATAAAAAGCTGAGAAGAAACCATTAAAGTGTTCATTCATTTGGAAGCAAGTACAGAGCAGAGTCTCGTCTTGATTATGGGAAATGGAATGGATCATGTATGCAGGATTGTCGCATTGTGTCGGATAAGCTTGTCGTTACAAAGTACTCCCGCAAATACTCAGTATCGGTCCCGATACTGGTATCAGGACAACCCTAGCGTAAACCATTCACAATATTTTTAAGTGTGGGAGAAAGCTCACCTGTCCACTGACAAGCCATGGAATTTTTTTTTTTAATAAACAAATCAAATAAATAAATAATAATAATAATGAAAAATTATTTAAAAAACATTTTTTTCCCCATGGCTTGTCAGTGGACAGGTGAGCTTTCTCCCACCCCCCCCCCCCGGATCCAGTACTGGATCCACAATTTGGGCTATGGGGCCAACCTTAGGGATCCTCTCCCATGTGTCCAACTGGACGAATCAGGAAGACTCAAGCCCTATATATTCAGTACACACCTCCACATTCATTCCAGTTCATTTCTCTGCACTGGTGGAGCTGTTGGGATCACACAAATGGGTTCAGACAGGTGAGAAAATACTTATTTTCCCCACTCCACTTATGTATGCCTCCATCAGTGCATCTTAAAATGTACACATTTAAGTCCATTTAAATCTTCCTTGTCGTTCTGCTTTAACATCTCGTATATATACATGGTTTGATCCTCTTGTGTACCCTGCACACCATCCACTGGCAACCCAACCTTATACTTTAAGAATCACGACCGCAACTCAGGCTATTCCTGAGGTCCTCCGGCTTACAGTACATATTTTTGCGCTGTCTTTGTTCTTTTCTTAGATCCGGTAAGAAGGTTTTTTTTTTCTTGGTGCTAATTTTAGTAATCATTACCTAATTATCATTATATATAGGGATTTCAGTTGTAACGGTCACCACCCTTTACGATCTTCCATCCACCCAAGACAGCCTATCCGACACACCGACAAACCAGCAGACATGATCCATATCCATTCCCCAGAATAACCCGAGACACACAGCTCTGGGTTTCAAATGAATGACCAAACTCTTTAATGGTTAGCTCTCTTTCATACAGTACAAGGCATGTTTCAGTAATCACAGGAACAATCAAACTCTCCACCCCCAACT
This sequence comes from Rana kukunoris, assembly GCA_029574335.1. Taxonomy (NCBI): domain Eukaryota; kingdom Metazoa; phylum Chordata; class Amphibia; order Anura; family Ranidae; genus Rana; species Rana kukunoris. Next base: position 171,152 of record JAJQKJ010002653.1, read on the forward strand.
TCACACCATGGGGGGCTTCAATCACATTATTTTAGATAATGACATCCAGTTGAGCTAATCATTAGTCATTCCCCAGATGTCCCGTCTCCGCAATTAGAGGAGGTAATTACTACAGCTTGACAAGTCACATTCCTTTACTAAACATAATTGACATGCTAATTCAATACACCTGAAGAGAGGAGACTGACCTTTAGAGTCACAACACATCTATACACAATGAAAGGTCTTAGGAGCAGACCTGAATTAACACCTCTACAGCCTTACCCAATGGACAATGGAATATCTTAGGAGCCTATTGACCTGGTGTGGGTCAACATTAACCAACAACTTGTAATATCTCAAGATATCCTGCAATACATTAATTATTATTTATTAGCCACCCTATGCCCAAAAGGGGCACAGGGTGACCTTAGACCCAAGAGTCCTTAGTGCCGCTGGCACAGGAGTATCCCCCATCCATCAAAAGTCTCTGGGTGTCACCGGTCATCCCGTGACATCAGTTTTCCTTTGTGCTCCGATTTGGACTGGTGAGGCCATCCCCACGGGGCTCCCCAGGCTCTATTGTTCCCCCTGGACTGTTATACCAATTGCATACCCTATTAGATAAAATTGATATATAATGTATCTACGCAACAACTATGTCCATTTCATTTATAGTTTTTCTAAATGAACTGTTGAAAATATGAAACACAGCTCGGCATCGTGCAAAACTGTGTAGCTGTACATGTTTGATTTTAATAAATGATTTAATACGCTTAAAAATATTGTGAATGGTTTACGCTATCCTTTATGCACTCTTTCATTGGTGTTATTTCTATCGTTGATTATTGTAGAAACAAAACTATTACTGTATGTGTGTAAACTGATTTTTCTGAATATTGTTTTATTCATTACGATCTATTCATTATGATTTATTTGTGTGACAGCTCAATAGGCCCTGATGAAGCGGGGTTACCTGTGAAACGCGTAGGCCTCTTCTACGATATATTGCCAGGATCCACACACCCTGGACCAAAGAAATAGTAACAAACTGTAACTTGCAATTGTGATCAGCTTTCTATTTATGTTTTAAACATTCTTTTAATGAAATTTATTAATTTAGTTTTACTCCATCTTGGCACACTCAAAGCCCCACTCCATACCCTTTCCTTTACATTTTTATATGTTGCAGGGGCGGTGCCTCCATGGAGTAATATATATCTCATGTGTATCCCCACCCCACATATGGAATTCTCCATTGTATTCCATGTGGCAACAAATCTAAAAGAATGAAGGTTACACTTCAACATGATAATATATATGAGGGGTGATTGTCAGCATCCCAACATTGCTGTTCAACATCTATCTTCGACCTTTCTTTGAAATCATCAGTAGCCAAAAACTACTTTATCACTCATATGCAGATGACACACAACTGTATTTTCGCATCTGCAACAAAACTGATCATCTTCTCAGTCTAGAGACATGTCTCTCTTTGATAGAAAATTGAATGACAAAGAGTTATCTTAAACTCAACAGCTCCAAAACAGAACTTCTCCTATTTCACGCCAGTCGTAAGAATCAACTGTTAACAACTTGGACACCCCCCGCCCATTCTGGGCCAAATCATCACCCTTAGCGCCAAAGTCAAAAGTCTCTGGGTCATCTTCGACACCTTCATGACAATGGATGCACAAATAGGGTCAGTAGTCACCATCTTCTGCGCCTACTACGCAGACTTATTCCATTTATTCCTAAAGAAGACAAAGGGCCAGATTCAGGTAGATGAGAGTATCTTTCCTCTGGAGTAACGCTTCTCATTTACGTTACTCTGAAGACCCTTTCAGCGCAAGTCCTGTAATTCACATAGCAGTTGCGCGTAAACTTGCGCCAGAGTAACGATAATGCGCTGGCGTAACCCGACGCAAGTGGAAGTGGGTGTGATCATATGTAAATGATGGGCGGAGCCCAGCGCAGAGGCTTACGTTCAGCGCATCATCCAGGGAGCATGCGCAGTGAGTGCGGCTCCACTCGCCCCCCTTGTGCTCATGCTCACAACTTCCGTCGGCACCACTTCCCGGGAAACGTCAGCGCAATGCCATCCGTTGGGCGTTTAAATGCGCCCGTAGAAGCGCCATTCCGGCACTAAAGTATATCCTGCTCCCCCTCCCCGCAGTGATGTTACTTTTGTTCTGAGATGGCTGCTCCCGTTCCCCGCAAACACAAAGGAGAAGGCTGAACTTTAATGGCCAGGAGCTGACAGCCGTCATCTCGGCTATGGAGACCTATGATGTCTTCCTCCATGGCTGTAAAATTTGACAGACAAGCATGGACAGAGGTGTTGTCCTGCAAGTGGGGGTGCTCAGCTAGCTCTTATCGTCGGTAACGCTGCTGTAGCTGCTCTCCTGCTGACCTGTGACCGTCTGGAGTAAAGATAAAGCAGCCTTTTGTAGAAATAACTTTGCGCCGGACGGACGAGATACGCGCGGCGCATGTAGCCAGCGTATGGTGCTAATCCGTTCGTGAATTGGGAAAAATCCCTCATTTGCATATTTGCAGGGGAAATCAATAGGCGCGACTGATGCGCCCAGCGAAATTAACCGCTGACGATACTCTGGCGTCGGAACGTTCCGCCGGTCGCAAATGACCCGTTATTGGGCGTATCTAGTTTGGTGGGTACGGGCACATAGAAACGACGGCGCATCATCACAGTTACGCGGCGCATATCGAAATACTCCAGCGCAAGTGTTCCTGAATCTAGCCCATAGTAGTCGTGGTGGGAACAATTGTGAACTCCAGATTTGACTATGCCAATGCCCTCTATCTCGGACTCCCAAAGTACCAAATCTCTCGTCTGCAAGTCGTTCAAAATACGGCCGCCAGACTTGCGACTGTGAAAAAAACGTGGGAATCAATCTCACCTTCGCTGAGAACCCTTCATTGGTTGCCAGTAAAAGACCGAATTGTTTTTAAGTGCATCCATGGAAACGCCCTCCAATATTTATGCGAAAAACTAAAAGCTCACAACTCCAATCGCGTTCTGTAATCCACCAACCAAAATCTGCTCCCAAAGCCAGATACAAGTCTAAAGGAGAACGAAGACCAGCATTCGGTTGGAGGAGAACCACTTGGCCTTCAGAAGTAAGATCAAAACTCATCTCTTTTGATGTCAAAGGAGACAGGAACAACAAGCGCCCAGAGGCGATTTAGTTTGCATGTGCTGCGCTATATAAGTTCTTCACTCATTTAGTTACAAGGAATGCAATAAGAAGTGTCAGAGAGAAATCGGGGCGGCTGAGAGTTCCTGGATAGAAAACTGGTTACAGGGTCGAGTCCAGAGGGTGGTGATAAATGGGGGGCACTCATGGTCGGGGGTGAGTAGTGGGGACCCCCATGGATCTGTCCTGGGACCAGTTCTGTGGTATATAAATGTATAATATCGGTGACTTCTATCGTCCAGTGAAGACTTTCTTTGGCAGGTGTCAGTAAACTCCAGAAGTGCGTGGCCGATGGTCAGGAAATACGGATACAGAATTGTGGACACCGGAAATATGTATTTTATAGAAACTCCGTCCAGTGTCCGGATCCAATGGTTCCATAGCAGTGGTCTGATGATCATCGAGTCCAATTCTACCACCAAACCTCCGTCCATGGGGCTGTGCGGTAAGTGACACCCTTCCCCCTCTGTCCTACCCCCTTCGCCCTTCCCCCTCCATGGGGCTGTGCGGTGAGTGACACCCTTCCCCCCTCCCACTATGTCTGTATTGATTGCCCCCCACTATATCTGTATTGATTGCCCCCCACTATGTCTCTGTTCATTGCACCCCACTATGTCTGTATTGATTGCCCCCCACTATGTCTGTATTGATTGCCCTCCACTATGTCTCTGTTCATTGCCCCCCACTATGCCTGTATTGATTGCCCCCCACTATGCCTGTATTGATTGCCCCCCACTATGTCTGTATTGATTTCCCCCCACTATGTCTCTGTTCATTGCCCCCCACTATGTCTGTATTGATTGCCCCCCACTATGTCTATATTAATCGCCCCCCCACTATGTCTGTATTGATCGCCTCCCAGGTCTGTGCGATGGGAACACAACAAATGATCTGATTCTGCCCAATGGGCGGCTCCTGACCCCGAGTGACGACTCTGACGAGTTCCTGGACAGCTGGCAGGTTCCGTACACATTGAAGTATGTGGGGAAGGAGAGGCGGCAGGATGGGAATTGCTCCTCGGTGGATTGCTCACCGTGTTTCCAGATGATTGTAAACCAGACGTTCAGCAGCTGCCACCCCTATGTATGTATCACTCTCTATGGGGGAGGGGCACACTGCAGGGAAAGGGGGGCTCTATGGAGCTTTGTGTCATCTTATATTTGTAAATCCTCCCCCGCCCAAACTTCAGTCTTGCACAGGTGTACCGGCTCCTCTCCTACTGCTATGGTTCGCGTGGGGCCCTTGCCCCTGCCCCTCCCCCTTTCCTGGCCTGCATGCTTGGATAAGGGTCTGCTTTGGTTCGGGGGTCCCTCGCCCCTCCCCCCTTTCCTGGCCTGCATGCTTGGATAAGGGTCTGGTAGGGTTCGGGGGGGGGGGGGCTCGCCCCTCACCACCCCGCCTTTCCTGGCCTGCATGCTTGGATAAGGGTCTGCTATGGTTCAAGGAACCCTTGCCCCGCCCCCTTTCCTGGCCTGCATGCTTGGATAAGGGTCTGCTATGGTTCGAGGAACCCTTGCCCCGACCCCCTTTCCCGGCCTGCTTGGTTGGATAAGGGTCTGCTGTGTTTCAGGGGGGCCCTCACCCCCCTTTCCTGGCCTGCATGCTTGGATAAGGGTCTGGTAGGGTTCGGGGGGCCCTCGCCCCTCCCCCTTTCCTGGCCTGCATGCTTGGATAAGGGTCTGGTAGGTTTCGGGGGAGGGGCGCTCGCTGTTTTTTCCTGAATCTTTCATTGCCAGTGTTCTGACAAGATGTGTCCCCCTGGCGGATTATGCCCATCCTGAATTGCGCAGGCGCAGCGCTCTAGATCCGAAACTTACCGAACATGAAGAGCTGGGCATGAGCTGTGCCTGTGTAATGAACACGCTGCCGATGCCCGCTCCACTCTGCAGGGGGGGTGTATTATTATTATATCGTCTGATGGGGGGGCAGGTGTATTACAATTATATCGTCTGATGGGGGAGGGCGGGTGTATTACAATGATATCGTCTGATGGGGGGGCGGGTGTATTACTATTATATCGTCTGATGGGGGGGCGGGTGTATTACTATTATATCGTCTAATGGGGGGGTGGGTTTATTACAATTATATCGTCTGATGGGGGGGCGGGTGTATTACTATTATATCGTCTGATGGGGGGCGGGTGCATTACAATGATATCGTCTAATAGGGGGAGGGGGTGTATTACAATGATATCATCTAATGGGGGGTGGGTTTATTACAATGATATCGTCTGATAGGGGGGGCTGGTGTATTGCAATGATATCGTCTGATGGGGGGGGGGGGGTCGGGTGTATTACAATGATATCGTCTGATGGGGGGGGGGGGGGGGGGTGTATTACAATGATATCGTCTGATAGGGGGGCGGGTGTTTTACAATGATATCGTCTGATTGGGGGGGGCAGGTGTATTACAATGATATAGTCTGATGCGAGGGGCGGGTGTATTACAATGATATCGTCTGATAGGGGGGGGGGGGCAGGTGTATTACAATTATATCGTCTGATAGGGGGGGCGGGTGTATTACAATTATATCGTCTGATAGGGGGGCGGGTGTATTACAATGATATCGTCTGATGGGGGGTGTATTACAATTATATCGTCTGATGGAGGGGGTGTATTACTATGATATCGTCTAATAGGTGGGGGGGGGCGGGTGTATTACAATGATATCGTCTGATGGGGGGGTGTATTACAATGATATCGTCTGATGGGGGGGCGGGTGTATTACTATTATATCGTCTGATAGGGGGGGCGGGTGTATTACTATTATATTGTCTGATGGGGGGCGGGGTGTATTACAATTACATTGTCTGATGGGGGGGGGGGTGTATTACTATTATATCGTCTGATGGGGGGGACGGGTGTATTACTATTATATCGTCTGATGGGGATGCGTGTGTATTTCTATTATGTCGTCTGATGGGGGGGCGGGTGTATTACAATGATATCGTCTAATGGGGGGGGTGGGTGTATTACAATGATATCGTCTGATGGGGGGGCGGGTTTATTACAATGATATCGTCTGATGGGGGGGCGGTGTATTGTAATGATATCGTCTGATGGGGGGTCGGGTGTATTACAATGATATCGTCTGATGGGGGGGCGGGTGTTTTACAATGATATCGTCTGATTGGAGGGGCAGGTTTATTACAATGATATAGTCTGATGGGAGGGGCGGGTGTATTACAATGATATCGTCTGATAGGGGGGGGGGCAGGTGTATTACAATTATATCGTCTGATAGGGGGGGCGGGTGTATTACAATTATATCGTCTGATGGGGGGCGGGTGTATTACAATGATATCGTCTGATGGGGGGGTGTATTACAATTATATCATCTGATGGGCGGGTGTATTACAATGATATCGTCTGATAGGGGGGGCAGGTGTATTACAATTATATCGTCTGATAGGGGGGGCGGGTGTATTACAATTATATCGTCTGATGGGGGGGGGGTGTATTACAATGATATCGTCTGATGGGGGGGTGTATTACAATGATATCGTCTGATGGGGGGGGGGCGGGTGTATTACAATTAAATCGTCTGATGGGGGGATAGGTGTATTACAATTATATCGTCTGATGGGGGGGGTGTATGAAAAGAAGGGCAAGTTTTGCACTGTTGATGGGCAACTTTGTGGTATCCGCCCCTTACACCATATAATTGTAATACACCCGCCCCCCCCCATCAGATGATATAATAGTAATACACCCCCCCATCAGACGATATCATTGTAATACACCCCCCCCCAATAGACAATATCATTGTAATACACCCGCCCCCCTATCAGACGATATAATAGTAATACACCCGCCCCCCCATCAGACAATATAATAGTAATACACCCGCCCCCCTATCAGACAATATAATAGTAATACACCACCCCCCCCCCCATCAGACGATATAATTTTAATACACTCCCCCATCAGATGAAATAATTGTAATACACCCGCCCCCCATCAGACGATATAATACTAATACACCGGCCCCCCATCAGACGATATAATAGTAATACACCGGCCCCCATCAGACGATATAATAGTAATACACCGCCCCCCCCATCAGACGATATCATTGTAATACACCCGCTCCCCCATCAGACGATATAATTGTAATACACCCGCCCCCCAATCAGACGATATAATAGTAATACACCCGCCCCCCCATCAGACGATATCATTGTAATACACACGCCCCCCCATCAGACGATATAATTGTAATACACCCGCCCTCCCATCAGACGATATCATTGTAATACACCCGTCCCTTGCAGAGTGAAGCGAGCATCGGCAGCGTGTGGCACAATATGGTGCTCAATGCACATGCGCGGTGTCCAGGCGATTGAGAGGTGTGTTGCGGTTCGTCAATTTCCGTAGGTCCGCTGCTCCTGCACAGGACAGAGCAAGCAAAATCTTCCAGGGGACAGTTCTCGTCAGGACACCGGCATTCATCCCGCTGATGAGTCATCAGTTGCTAAGGACACGGAACCCGGGTTCCCGGCTCACTCCATAGCAACCAGCTGTTTCTCACACAACTATTTCATGCAGAGATTTGGATGCGTCTGAATCTCTGAATTCCCCCAAAATTTCATCCAAATTTAAATTTGGACCAAAACAAATGACATATCTAATAGAGCCGGCCGCATTCCTGCCTGAAGGACACCCAGCGTCATCTAGCCTTTTCTCCCCTGCAGTCCCTGGCCCCGCCCCCTTTCACTTACATGACTCCTGGGGCCCAGTAATGTTTCAGGAGGAAGGTGATGTGTGACGTCTCCTCTGTGCCATCTCAGGTGTCCCCGGAGGAATTCTGCGAGTTGTGGGCGCAGGACGTCGAGTACATCCGGGATCCGTGTAAAGCGCTGACCGCCTACGCTGCCATGTGCAACAAATTCAACGTCTGCATCCAATGGAGGAACCCCAACTTCTGCCGTAAGTGGGGCCACACCCATCGCTGGGGGTGGGACTAAAATCTAGTGATAAATATACAGTGAACGTTGGTGGGTGGGGCTAATGTGTGGCTGGGCAGGGCATATTGTTGGGGGGTTTTCTCAGATTCTGATAAGATAAGAAAACTTAATGAAATCCGTACATTCCCCATTACAATGTATATTCCTGTACATTCCCCATCACTGTGTATATTCCCTACATTCCCCATCATGGTGTATATTCCCTACATTCCCCATCATGGTGTATATTCCCTACATTCCACATCATGGTGTATATTCCCTACTGTAACGGTCAGGGGTTAACGCCATTTATGACATTCCATTCCACCAACCCACGACAGCTTATCTGACACTCCACAATCCAGCAGACACGATCTCATTCCCCAGAATAACCGAGACACAAGCTCTGGGTTCTGGTTCCAAAATGAATGAATGCTTTAATGGTAAACTCAGGCTTTATACAGTAGAAACTAATAGTGGACACTGACTCAACTCCACCCACAACATCACACAAGGAGCTTCAATACATATTATTTTAGATAATGAAATTCAGATAATCCACATGAGTTAATCATTAGCCAGAGGTACTGACTCCGCGACAAGCTCTTCTCACCTGATACACAATACACATTCTTTTAGTAAACATAATTGACATGCTAATCCACTACACATGAAAGGTCAGACATCTGACCTTTAATGCCGCGTACACACGATCACTTTTTGTGATGAAAAAAAACGACGTTTTATGTGATGAAACAAAACGACGTTTTTCAAACGTCATTTTCCAAAACGACGTTGCATACACACCATCGTTTTTCCAAAATGCTCTAGCAAAGCATGGTGACGTACACCATGTTCGACGGCACTCTGTTCCATTGAAGCTCCGTCTCATAACTTGCTTCTGAGCATGCGCGGGTTTAAAAATGTCGTTTTCAACATCGTTTTGCCCACACACCATCACTTTTTATGACGCAAAAAACGACACAAAAAATTCAAGCATGTTCGATTTTTTTTTGGTCGTTTTTTGAAGACATAAAACAACGTTTTGCCCACACACGGTCATTTTAAATGACGTTTTTGAAAACATTGTTTTTTTTCATCACAAAAAGTGATCGTGTGTACGCGGCATCAGACTGCCAACACATATCTATAGACAATAGAACTTTCACACAATACAGTGTCATTAGCATCGCACAATGAGAGGTCCTTCAGAAGCCAGACTTAATTAGCACAATAGACAATAGAATGCAATCACAGCAAGCTTTTATCACTACAGCCAGGTAGCTGGAGGTGATTTTCTTTTTGTCAAATTAGTTTATTGGGTTTAAAGTAAAGAGAAAACAGTAGATACAATTGACAATAAAAGATTACAGCAAAAGAAAAATGGTATCATGTAATAAGAGAGTATTTGAAACATAGAAAATCCAATAAATGTTTGTAGATCCTATGAGAAATATTAAAGGAATCATTAAAGCAGGTTATAGTCCAACCAATCATGTTAGTCTATTGCATTTGAACTCATATAAAATATTATAGAATATTGTGATATAAATAGAACCGGATATAATTATGATATGAACTATAGCTATGGAGCAATTGTAATTTTAGCAATGAATCGGTTCAAAAACTGGCCGAAATAGGGGGAGAAGGATCTTATTCATGTTAATTATTAAAACAATAGGAGCAAAATTAGATATCGTCTTTACATATTCACATTTACCATTTTATACAATGAGATACCTTGAGCTATATATTTGAAGAAGTGAGAGCTGGAGGTGATTTAACATCAATTAACATCTTCCAATTAACCTGTTGAGTTCAGAATAAACCACCTGTAATATTTCAAGATATCCTGCAATACATTAATTATCGTTACTGTCCCATCTCATGTAACCCGAGATATAATTTCTCGGTCATCCTATGCCCCTATCGGAAATAGGATGACCCTAGACATAAAAATCATTGGTGAAGCTGGCACAGGAGTACCCCACATCCTTCGAAAGTCTCTGGGTATCACGGGCCATTCCTTTACATCTCTCCCTTTTCGGTAGGAGACTAACAAAGGAGGGGACCCCAGACGGTTGACTTCGAAGTTAGTCCATAGTTCAATTCCTCTAATGCTGGTATCCATACCGTACCCCAAATAAATTGCTCCAAACAGAGCATTACTCACCCAGCCAACCTTTGCCTCTCTCAGAGAACATGGGGGGGTGAAAATCCCCCGGTGATTGCAAAGCAAGGCTAACATCCTCCTGTCTTAGTGCCGCACCATTTTCTGGGGTTGTGTCAGTGAAGATCGAATGTCAGCTCAAGCTGCAGTTGTGTGCAGAGGCCTGTAGCATCCTGCCCTGCTGCCTGTGATTCAGCTGGGAGTAAGAGCTTTACCACCTCAGCTTGTTGCTGGAGAGAGGGGCCAACTCCCCCAGCTCCCTGGAGAACTCCACATCATCTGCTTTGGCTTTGGGAATGGCAATCTTCCGATCTTCCACTGCTGATTCATCAGCCAGGATTTCAGAGTTGTCATCTGAAATTTCCTCATAGTCCAGCAGTCTAGCAGCTGTTTGTAGGCAATCTCCAGCTCCCATTCCTGGATGGCCAGAAACTCCAAATCTTCCTGTAACCAGTGCCCTTCCGAGACATTACATTTTTCCTCTCTGTGCTCCATTATTTCCTCCAAGCGCCACTCCCGATCATCCCCGAAGTCAGGATCACTGGACATCCTCCAATACAACAATCCCAGGCCATCATAGTCATAGCCTTCCATGGGGTTGTCATCCGCTGACCACGGGCACTCTTGGGCTACATACCACCGGAGGGCTCTGTAGCTCTCATCCAACCGCATCTCTCCCCGGATCCTGCTTAACTCGGCTGTCTACTCCTGCTTCAGTTGTTCCACCAAGGCATTTTTGCATCGTACTGCGGCCAGTACCTTACATGGATGGAGGGCAGGACCTTTCCTTGGTGTTGCTGCTCAAGAGCTAGCGCTTCCTTCCAGAGTTGGCAACGAATCACATCCAACCATCCCAGCAGGACCTCCTCTGATACTGGTCCTCTGTGCTGTATCCGCATCTCTTGTAACCTCCTTCTGAACTCCACTTCCATGGCGACTTGTACCTGTACCTCTCCTCTCTTTTCAGTTGGTGCTGCTGTGGCTTCTGCTGCTGCAGCACCTCTTTGATGTAGCCAAGTGGCATCCACAGCCGCTATAACCCGGTCTATGATCTCCGGTGGAGGATTAGGACCATACTGTGCCAGTCCACGTTTAACAGCGCGATCAAAACTTTCTTCCTCGGGTGTCCTGTCTGTTACGCCGGGCCTTTCAGCTCTATCCATTTCGACAAGTTCTGCGATAATGTCAGCTTTTCTTACGGTTGCTGGCCGGTCTGCCCCGACTCTCCAGTAAGTCCTTGAGGGAAGAGAGCTTCATCCATTCATACTGTGTCTCCATTGTCCTGTGTCCTTGTAGCTGTTCTTCTGGCAATGGAACCATCCCACTGCTGCCACCAATTGTAACAGTCAGGGGTTAACGCCGTTTACGATATTCCATTCCACCAACCCAAGACAGCTTATACGACACTCCACAATCCAGCAGACACGACCCATATGGATTTTCCCCCCAGAATAACGAGACATAAGGTCCGTTCTCTGGTTCCAAACAAATAAATACTTTGGGCCAGATTCACGTATTCCAGAGCATCTTTGCTCTGGAGTAACGCTTCTGATTTGCGTTGCGCTGCCGAAATTTTAGGAGCAAGTGCTGTCATTCACGAAGCACTTGCTCCTAAAGTTGCGGCAGCGCATCACAAATGAGCCGGCGGAATTCAAATGTCGCGGGTACGGGGCGTGTAGTATGCTAACTACGCGCGATCCCGCCGCCAACGTACTGCGCATGCGTCGAGTGTCAAAACATCCCCGTGCGCATGCTCCAAAATCTGTGAATGAACGTCAATGACGTCACATTCCCATTCATGACCGTTTTACGCAAGCGACGTTTTTTTTTTTTTTTTCCGACGCGATGACGACGCCTATACCTAACATAGGATACTCCAACCCCATGTAGGTATATCTATGCGCCGCGTATCCCGTCCGGAAACGTCGTATCGTCATTGCGTCGCGCCGGATTTCGATCGTGAATTGCCGATTTCCGCTCATTAACATATTTTTTGAGCGGAAATCGGCGGGAACGCCCCCGGCGCCATTTTTAAGTTGAAGTAACGATGCGATGGCGAAACTCAGTTACGCTGCTCGCATCGGAACTTCAACCCGGCGTTTCTTGTTTTCTGGTTACAGAAAACAGAAACGCCGGCTCAAAGCCACAGTTAGGCTGGCGGATCACTCGATCCGCCAGCGTAACCTTTCCTGAATCTGGCCCTTTAATGGTAAACTTAGGCTTTATACAGTATCAACTAAGAGTGGACAATGACTCAACTCCACCCACAACGTGACACAAGGAACTTCAATACACAGCAGTCTGTTAGATAATGACATTCAGATGAGCTAATTACTAATCATTCCCCAGACGTTCTGACTCCGCGATGAGTTATTCTCACCTGATACATAATACACATTCCTTTAGTAAACATAATTGAGAGGTCCTTCAGAAGCCAGAATTAATTAGCACAATAGACAATCGAATGCAATCACAGCAAGCTTTTATCAGTTCAGCCAGGTAGCTGGAGGTGATTAACATCAATTAACATCTTTCAAATAACCGGTTGAGTTCAGAATTAACCACCTGTAATTTTTCAAGATATCCTGCAATACATAAATTATCATTACTGTCCCATCTCATGTAATCCGAGATATAATTTCTCAGTCATCCTATGCCCCTATCGGACATAGGATGACCCTAGACACAAGAGTCATTGGTGAAGCTGGCACAGGAGTACCCCACATCCTTCAAAAGTCTCTGGGTATCACGGGCCATTCCGTTACACCTACATTCCCCATCATGGTGTATATTCCCTACATTCCCCATCATGGTGTATATTCCCCATTGTAACGGAATGACCTGTGACTCCCAGAGACTTTTGAGGGATGGGGGGATACTCCTGTGCGAGCGTCATTAAGGACTCTTGGGTCTAAGGTCACCCTGTGCCCTATTTGGGCATAGGGTGACTGATAAATGATAATTCATGTTTTGCAGGAGATCTGGACATATTACAAGCTGTAAGGGTCAATGTTTCATTCAAGGTGGGGACACATGCTTTTGAGGTGTTAATTGTGTCTGCTCCTAGACATTACATTGTGAGATGCTAACTAAGTCTGCTACTGTGGATTGAAACTGAGAGTCAGCCTGGCTGGCTATTATAGGATGTTAAAGTGCTTTGCTGTGATTGCATTCTGTGTCCATTGTGTTAATTAGGCCTGGCTTCACAGACCTTTCATCGTGAGATGCTAATAACACTGTTTAAAGCCTATTGATAATCAGGTGTGAATAGCTTATTGTCGGACATAGGAATGTGTATTTTGCAGGTGAATCACTTATTGGCAGAGTCAGGATGTCTGGGGGGATAATTAGCCCATCTGAAGGTGTAAGCTCCATTGTCTGATGTGTGGGTGGAGTGTGTCTTTGTTCCTTTTGATTAACATGCCTGTAACTGCATAAAAAGCTGAGAGTGTACCATTAAAGCAGTGTTCCAGCCTTGTTTTATGTTTATTAAAAGTCAGCAGCTACAAAAAGTGTAGCTGCTGGCTTTTAATAAACAATCACTTACCTGCTCCAGCGTTCCAGCGACGCGCCGGCCGGGGCTCCGCTCCTCTCCCCTCTCCCCGGCCGGCGTCCTCATCGTAACTGTGGGCGTCCGGCCGTGACAGCCTTCGGCTTCACGGCCGGGCACCCACTGCGCATGCGCGAGCGGCACTGAGCGAGCGGTGATTGCATGGGACCTGCCATGTGTCCCAGGCGATCGCCTACAGGGAGGGGCTGCTGTAGGCGATTAAGCTTAATCACCTAACCAGCCCCTCGGCTGAAGGAGGAAGTGGGACAGGAAGTCCCACTCCTCCTGAAGCCCCCACTCCCCCCCAAAAAAATTCATGCCAAATGTGGCATGTAAGGGTGTGAGAAGTGGGATTAGCGGAAATTCCATTTTTGGGTGGAACTCCGCTTTAAAGTTCATTCATTTGACTCAGAACACAGAGCGTATGTCTCGTCTCTCTGAGGGAATTCTTATGGATCGGGTCTGCTGGCTTGTCGGACTGTCGGATAAGCTGTCGTGGTTGGGGCGATGGAATGGATATCGTAAACGGTGGTGACAGTTACACCCATCATGATGTATATTCCCTACATTCCCCCATCATGGTGTATATTCCCCATCACGGTGTATATTCCTGTACATTCCCCATCATGGTGTATATTCCTGTACATTCCCCATCATGGTGTATATTCTTGTACATTCCCCATCATGGTGTATATTCCTGTACATTCCCCATCACGGTGTATATTCCCTACATTCCCCATCACGGTGTATTTTCCCTACATTCCCCATCACAGTGTATATTCCCTACATTCCCCATCACGGGGTATATTGCCTACATTCCCCATCACAGTGAACATTCTCTCTCACACAGCGTTCCGGTGTCTGCCATCTTTGGAGTATCGGGCATGTCTGGCGGTGTGTGATGTTCCACGGACGTGTCAGAATAATGAGATCGATCTCGACGACTCTGAGGCGTGTTCAGCACTGACGGAGGCCTGTGTGTGTCCGGAGGGGGCCGTCCTCCACCGCCTGCACTCCGCCCTCTGTGTCCCCCGCAGGAAATGTGGTAAGTGTCAGTATGGAGGAGGTAGGTAACCAATACAGTTAGTATGGAGGAGGTAGGTGGGTCCCTTTATAGTCAGTATGGAGGAGGTAGGTGGGTCCCTCTTTAGTCAGTATGGAGGAGGTAGGTTGGTCTCTATATATAGTCAGTATGGTGATCCCTCTGTCAGTATGGAGGAGATAGGTGGGTCCCTTTATAGTCAGTATGGAGGAGGTAGGTTGGTCTCTATATAGTGAGTATGAAGACCCCTCTGTCAGTAGGTGGGTCCCTTTATAGTCACTATGGAGGAGGTAGGTGGGTCCCTGTATGGTCGGTATGTGGGGTCCCTCTATATAATCAGTATGGAGGAGGTAGGTCCCTATATAGTCAGACAGTAACGGGGTCCCTCTATAGTCGATATGTTGGAGGTAGGTAGGTGGGTATTTCGGAGGTAGGTAGGTGCTCCTACACTGGGTGACCCCTGTGTCCTCTCCGGATTGCAGCGTGTACAAACATTAGCCGAGTCCCTCTATAGTCGGTATGTTGGAGGTAGGTAGGTGGGTATTGTAACGGAACATCTCACACTCTGCGTGAGTGCCTCCGTCATATACCGCTTCCTATCAGTCTGGATATAGATATCAGATATTCCAGCTGCCATCAACACACAACGAGACGAGACTTGTCTGTCTGCTAAACATGGAGTGTTTATTAGAACCAAGAATACAACCTTATATACAGTTAGAGGAGGTAACCAGAACATAAATTAACATGAGCTAATTAACTAATCATTTACCCTGGCGAGGCCACTTCGAGATATGACCTTTCAGGGTAGACGTCGCGTCTCCTCTCACCTGCTATACAATACACATTATCATAAGTGTAAACACAGGACAGCTTCACGCAATAGCAGGGTCAATTAGCACAGAGAACAGACAGATGGTTGGAGGTGAGGACATTAGCATCTATGAAGGATTCACTCTTACAATTAACCCTTTGAGTTCAGAAACAACAACCAGTAAATAGTTCTTTACAGTTATCCTGGAATATATTGTGGATAATAATTACATAATAATCCTATCTCAGGTAGTCCAAGATATCATTTCTCAGTCATCCTATGCCCCTAGTGGACATAGGATGATTTTGGACATAAGAGGGCCCGGGGATGTCCCGGGTGAGTCTGTCACATTTCTCCCCCATCAAAAGTTGACTAACAAGGTCCTGGACTCCCACCTGGTCTGGACATGCGTTAGTCGGACAAAGTGAACTCACATAGTCTGTCCGCATGACCTCCAATCTTGGCTGCAAGGAGTAGTTGACACCAGTAGGTGTGAGGTAGAGGTCATTGACTCTCTACTGTCTCCCAGATGCACGGATCTTTGCTGGGGAGGAAAGACAACGTTCTCCACCCTGGCCAACTGTTGGGGAGGGACGATGAACATCTCCTCTCCCTTCTCCCCCTGTATCTGCTGCTGGGAAGTGATCGCCACCTTCTCACACTGAGCTTCTGAAACTACCACAGGGGTGGGGCAGAGGTCTTGAACCCTCTGTCCGGTGACCAGCACTTCAGCTGGGGAAGTTCCTTGAAACTCCACAGATACTGCCCTTGGTGCCGGGCAGAGCACAGTGAAGTGTGGCCCTGATACCAGCTCTTCTGCTGGAGGCTCCTCAGGTTGTTCTTCCTTAGCAGAAAAGTCTATTAAATCCCCTGTCTCTGCAACTGGTGAATGGGAATTGAGGTTCACCATCTTCTGTCCGTGGAACCCAGAAGATGCTATCGGTGCTGGGCAGAGGTTAGCAGAGCTCTGCCCTGCAGTCAGCACTTCATCTTTGGGGATGGCAATCTCCAGATTTTCCACTGCCGATTCTCTGGCATACTGCTGGACAGGCACATTCCTCCATCCAAGATCATCCCATGCAGAAACAGGATCATCAAGGTCAGTCAGCACTTGCTGCATCCGCCATAAGACCTCTGCATCCATAGCTGCGGGGGCAGGTTAGCAAAGCACACTGTTACTCTGCCACATTGCCGACTCTGAGCAGAGTCTAGCAGCCGTCTGTAGGCAATCTCCAGCTCCCATTCCTGAATGGCAAGAAACTCCAAATCTTCCTGTGCCCAGTGCCCTTCCGAGACGTTCAGTAGCCCTTCTCTGAAATCCATGATTTTGTCCAACCACCACTCCAAATCACTCACAAAGTTAGAGTCCCTTGTCAGCTTCACATACAACAGTCCCAGGCCGCCGTAGCTTAAGCCTTCCATTGGGCTGTCATCCGCTATCCAGGGACATGCTTGGGATACATGCCACCTATACTGTCCTCATACACGTTAGCACGGTGTGTAATCTGACATGTAGCTAAACCGATTCTGTCTTCAGGAAAAGAAACTGTACTGCTTTAAATTCCTCTTTTATTGATGGTAGAATGACAGGAAAGCGGTGAAACTACAGAATAAAAATAGTAGTATTCAGAACATAAATTCTATGGTACATGGCCTAAGACACAGAATTATCTGCTATACATGCGGAACATGGTAATACGAAGATAGTAACTAGCTATGCAAAACAAGTAACACATTCAAGCTAAGATAAATGGCATAAGATATTTCTCTTACCGACTATGCTTGAAAACAGGCTAAATACCAGATGATGGGGCAGGAACCAAGTGATGAAGTTTAGGCTCCTGAGACAAGATGGTGACTGTTTGCTGAACAGGAAAAGACTAGAAAAAAGAACCAGGAAGTTCCCAGAGTACATTGGGACTCCCATATTACACAAAGAATAATAAGCTGAAGGAAATACATAAATTGGTTACTAGATGGTGCTGTTACCACACAATATTATACACATGAATTTCAAGACAGGGAAAAGGAATGCAATATCAACTGATAACACACAAACACTGGACCTATATCTAGGGACAGAACACTCCCAGCTTGACGTCAACCGACGTCACTATTGTATTCGATGGGTGTAAACAGTAGAACGAGTTCTCCTACTGGTCCGAGGAACAATTTGGTTTCTCCCTGTCTGCGTATTTTCAATTTTACTTTGCATGTAATTCCTTCCTTACTTGGGAATGTCTTAGTCACAAGACAACGGCCACTCGTTTCTTCGTGACTGGCAATCTTTCATTAGGACTACACCGCCGGGCTGGAGGTTAGGCTTGCTGGTTTGCCACTTTCTCCTTGGTTGCAGAGTGGGAATGTATTGCTTTTTCCACTTATCCCAGAATGAGTTTGAGAGACTCTGTACTTGTCTCCATCGATTCCTGAAAAGATCTTTGGAATTAAATTCTCCGGGAGGAGCACAAATTTGTTCAGTCTTTTGTGTAAGCAGCGTGGCGGGTGTGAGAACTGTTGGGTCATCAGGATCGCTAGAAATCGTAGTTAGCGGTCTGGCATTTATGATAGCCGATACTTCCGCCATGAAGGTAGTCAGGCTTTCATGAGTCAACTTTGAAGATCCTTCTTGTAAGAAGATTCAGTCAAGGATTCTCCGTGCGATGCCTATCATCCTCTCCCAAGTACCTCCCATGTGTGAAGAGTGTGGTGGGTTGACGGTCCAAGTACATCCTCATTCACTGAGGTATCTTTCTATGTTGTTAACATCTAAGTTGGAAAAGAGTTGTAGTTCTCTTGCTGCTCCGACGAAGTTTGTGCCTCGGTCAGAATGAATGTGTTTGACAGGTCCTCTAATGGCAATGAAACGTCGGAAAGCATTAATGAAACAGGAAGTATCCATTGATTCGATTACTTCAATATGGACAGCTCTGATGGACAGACAGGTAAACATAATCGCCCAACGTTTTTTATGCGCACGGCCTCCCCTGGTTTGTCGGACAACAGGCCAAGGACCGAACACGTCTAGGCCAACATTCGTGAAGGATGGATCCGTACGTAGTCGGTCATACAGGAGGTTTGCCATCTTCGGTGGTTGGGACATACCACAAAGTTTCCGACAGGTAACACATTTAAATATGAATCTGCATACACATCTTTTAGCTCCAGCTATCCACAGTCCAGCCGCTTTTAGAGCTCCTTCAGTGAACAGACGACCTCGACGACCTTGTCTGTTCATGGTGATGTTGCACGAGTAGAGTGGCTATATGATGCTGTCCAGGAACTATCACAGGATGTTTCTCTGATAAGCCTACACCTACTCTCAAGACCCCATCTTCTCAAGCACTGGGTCAAGTTTTCTTTGACTGACTACACAGTCGATTTCCGTTGCATAGGTTTCACGCTGTACAGCTTGGATGATTACATTCCTAGATCGCTCTAGCTTGAGAGCTGTGTAGACACGTTTACAATGATGCCAGCCTCTACAGGTATTTTTATCTGCCGATGAGGTTGTTTTGTACGACCGAATAATGTGAGTTAGACAAGTGATGGCATGGACAAGAGATCTCCAAGTAGAGAACCTACTGAATCTGTTGGATTTCAGGTAGTGGTCCAGAGTCTCTGTATGTAACACAGATACCTGGGTACGTATCTCAACATCAGTATGTGGGTCTACTAGCTCAAACGTGGCAGTTTCTGTTGTGTTGGGCATCGGCTTATACAAAAAGGTGGGGCCTGTAAACCAAATTGTATCCTTGAGATGGTCAGCAGCGATGGATCTAGTTGCTAGGTCCGCAGGGTTGAGATGTGTAGGTACATATTTCCACTGTCCGGGAGAGGTAGATCTTCTGATCCTTAGAACTCTGTTGTTAACGTAGACATAGAAACGTCTAGCTCCATTACAGATATATCCCAGTACTATCTTGCTATCTGTATAGAACTCAGAGTCTTTAATCTCCAGGTCCATTTCTACAGCGATGAGTTCGGCCAACTCCACCACTAACACAGCGGCACCTAGTTCCAGGCGTGGTATTGTGTGTTCCTGGAGTGCAGGCCCGGACTGGGACAAAAAATAGGCCCGGGCATTTTAGACTCAGCAGCCCAGGGGGGGGGGGGGGGCACAGCGGGGGTTAATGACGGGATGTGAGGTGAGATAAAGAAAGATAGATTGAAAGATTAAGATAGAAAGGAAGATGGATAGATAGATAGATAGATAGATATAGAAAGAAGGGAAGGAAGGAAGATAAAGAAAGATAACAGATAGAAAGAAATAAGGGGAGGAAGGAAGATAGATAGATAAAAAGAAAGGAAGGAAGGAAGGAAGATAAAGAAAGAAAGATAGATACAGATAGAAAGAAAGAAGGTAAGGAAGGAAGATAGATAAATAGAGATAGATAGATAGATAGATAGATAGATAGTGTCACGTACCTGGTTATGGAGCCCAATGTGCAGGGAACGGCCTCTCGTAATCCTCTGACTCAGGAACCCCTGGTAGAGCAGACAGGGGATACAAAGTCTGGAGGGACACAAGTGCCTGGTGGGAAGCTGGAGATGGACCGGAAGATGAAGTAAACAGGTGTTGACGAGGTCCTAGCAGAAATCCAGCAAACACAGGAACGGTGTTGTATCACTTGTGAATAGGAGCCAAGGGATTGTCAGACACTGGATCAGGCACCAATCAGGAGACAGACAGGTACGAGGGTTAAATCAGGTTCAGACCGGGTTGGTGAATCAGGTAAGCAGACAGCAAGACGGGTTCAAGCAGAGTCGGTAGTCGGATCAGGCCGGGGTCAGAGGCAGGCTGCAGGCAGAGAAGGGTCAACGGAAGCCGGGTCAGGTATTCGGTAATCAGGCAGACTGGTAACAGGTTCAGATTCAGTCAGGAATTGCTGCAGACTGGTCAGCAAGATACAGCGGGATCGGATGGTTTAAATAGCAGTTCTTGGCGCCGAAATGACGTCAGCGCGCGCGCGCGCTCCCGCCGCGCGCGCCGCGTACACCGTGCGCGCGCCCCCGCGCATGCGCTGAAACAGACTTCTCCTGGCGCTGTCAGTATTGGTAAGATTCCTGTTTCTCTTATCATGACATTGCCCCCCCCCTACGGGCAGCCTCCGGATGCCCAACTGGGCCAACCTACTTGGGTGTGCCCTTTTATAGGCCCGGACCAGTCTCCGGGCATGAATGTTGGCCTCTGGTTCCCAGGAGTTTTCTTCTGGACCGTAGCCTCTCCATTTCACCAGGTATTGAACCTGGTTACGTCTCTTCCGACAATCCAGGATGGATTCCACCTCGAACTCCTCCTCGCCGTCGATAAGTACTGGTGTGGGCGGACCAACATTCCGGTTGGGAAAAGGATCCGGGACTGTGGGTTTGAGCAGTGCCACATGAAAGACTGGATGAATCCTGAAAGAAGCAGGTAATTTCAATTCGTAAGCCACTTCATTAATCCTTCTGAGTACCTGGAAGGGACCAACAAACTTAGGACCAAGTTTCTTGGTTGGGCAAGCTAGTTTTAAGTTCAAAGTGGATAAATAAACTTGGTCCCCCGGTACCAGATTAAGTTGTCCTCTCCTCTTTCTGTCAAAGACCTCCTTATTATACTCCTGGGTTCTTGCCATTGTTTCCTGGAGTATCTTGTTATTGGTGGAAAAAAAATCCAAGGTTTCCTGAACAGCTGGTACTGAGCATTCCGGAATATGGTTGGATAAGAACAGAGGATGAAAGCCGTAGTTGGCAAAGAATGGGGACTGTTGGGTGGCTGAATGAATTGAGTTATTGTAGGCAAACTCTGCAAGGGGCAACAGAGAAGCCCAATCATCTTGTGAAAAACTGGAGAAACATCGCAGATATTGCTCGAGCGTCTGGTTGGTGCGCTCGGTCTGGCCGTTGGTCTGTGGGTGGTATGCAGATGAAAAGGAAAGTTCAATCTTCAGCGCCCCACATAACGCCTTCCAGAACCTCGAGGTGAATTGCACCCCACGGTCAGATACAATATTAGCAGGTATACCATGGAGCCTTACTACTTCTTTAATAAAAATTTTTGCTGTTTCGGCAGCCGAAGGTGTTCCTATCATCGGTAGGAAGTGCGCCATTTTTGAAAGTCTGTCCACCACTACAAAGATGGTAGTATAGTTTATAGATGGGGGTAACTCAACAATGAAATCAATTGAAATCATTCTCCAAGGTTTCTCTGGAACAGGCAGTGGTTTAAGTAACCCCCACGCTTTGGTTCTGCTACCCTTGTGTTGGATACAGGTGGCACAGGATTCCACATAGCTTTTGCAATCTTGTAATAATTGAGGCCACCAGAAGGTACGCTGGATGAGTTCGGCTGTCTTGTGGATTCCAAAATGTCCGGCTAGTTCGTGGTCATGGCAAGACTTGAGAATTGTCAATCGTAGTTGTTGAGGCACAAAGATCTTGTTTTTGTTCCATAGCATGCCGTCTCTTAACTGCAGAGTAAGGTCTGGAGATGAGGAAATTGATGAAGAGGCCTGCTTAATTTGAGACAGAAGATCTCCCTGTAAAATTGCCAGGGGCGAGGATGGTGTCCGGGGAGGAAGGAGCTTCAGGCCCATGGAACATCCGGGATAGCGCGTCGGGTTTAGTGTTTTTTGATCCGGGTCTGTAGGTTATATGGAAGGAAAACCGAGTAAAGAACAATGCCCACCTGGCCTGCCGTGGCCTCAGTCTCTTAGCAACCTTTAAATATTCCAAGTTCTTGTGATCTGTATAGATCAGGATGGGGTGAGCTGCACCCTCCAGGAGATAACGCCATTCCTCAAGGGCTGCCTTGATTGCTAAAAGTTCCCTGTCCCCAACGTCATAGTTTCTTTCAGCTTCGGAGAGTTTGCGGGAGAAGAACGCAACTGGATGCAGAAGGGATTTGGGTCCTTGTCTCTGGGAAAGCACTGCTCCGACCGCCACCTCGGAGGCGTCCACTTCCAGGATAAAAGGTAGAACTGGATCAGGATGTTTTAGGATGGATGCTGAAATGAAAAGGTTTTTCAGAGTAGAAAAAGCCGCTTGAGCCTCTGGGGACCACTGGAACCGAATACCCTGTTTGGTCAGACCTGTGATGGGAGCAATTATGGAAGAGAAATTTTTGATGAATTTTCGATAAAAATTTGCAAATCCCACGAAACGCTGGACTGATTTCTTATCGATAGGAGCGGGCCAATCTGTAATGGCGGTGACCTTCTGAGGGTCCATCTTGACACCGTCGATTGAAATGATGAGGCCTAGGAACTGAATGCTCTCTCTTTCAAACTCACATTTCTCCGCTTTAGCATACAGACTGTGTTGACGGAGCCGAGCTAGGACCTTTTTGACATGACTTTGATGATCTGACAGGGAGGAAGAAAAGATCAGGATGTCATCTAGGTAAACAATAACGAATAAATCAAGATAGTCTCTGAAAATGTCATTTACAAAATGTTGGAACGTGGCTGGGGCATTGCAAAGGCCGAAGGGCATCACCAGGTATTCGAAATGCCCAAAACGAGTACGAAATGCGGTTTTCCACTCATCGCCATCCTTTATGCGGACGAGGTTGTAAGCCCCACGGAGGTCAAGTTTAGTAAAGATTGTGGCTGCTCCGAGTCTCTGAAATAGTTCAGGAACGAGAGGAAGAGGATACCTGTTTTTAATCGTAATTTTATTTAAGTCCCTGTAGTCTACGCAGGGGCGTAGAGAGTGATCCTTCTTTTCCACGAAGAATATACCAGCCCCCGCAGGGGATGTGGAAGGGCGGATGAACCCCTTCTCGAGATTCTCATCAATATAAGATTTGAGAGTGACCAACTCTAGCCCAGTCAAAGGAAATATTCTTCCAAACGGAATTTCTGCTCCAGGTAAAAGTTCAATAGGGCAGTCGTAGGACCGGTGTGGAGGCAACGTCTCTGCTCCTTTTTTGCTGAATACATCTAAGAAATTATGATAGGTTTCTGGGATTAATTGACGGTTCTCCTCTTCGGATTCTAGACACATCAAAGAAGGAGGGGAACTGGCCGGCTTCTGAAGGCAGTGTTGTTGACAATAAGATGAAGAAAAGTGGATTGTCCCAGATTCCCAGTCAATCTGAGGATTATGGGCTTTCAGCCAAGGCATACCCAGAATGACCGGAAACATTGGAGATTCAATAATGTCCAGACAGAGTAGTTCCCGGTGGTCTTTAGAGATGAGCGTGTATAGGGGAATTGTCTCTTGGGTAACTGGGCCGGATTTGATAGCCGATCCGTCGGCTAAATGGACGGTAAGTTTCTGGTGTCGTGGTCGTAGAGGAACTCCATATCGGAAGGCAAAGGAGGCGTCCATAAAACCGCTGCAAGCACCAGAGTCAATAATTGCGGGGACTTGGAGGTTCCTTCCTGGAAGCTGTAGGGAGATTGAAACAGCCAGGTGAGTATTATCATTACGTAAGACAGAGAAGAGAACCGGTGAGGGGACTGAACACTTACGGAACTTGACGGGGCAGGTGTTTACATAGTGCCCGGATCCTCCACAGTACATGCAAAGGTTATTGGATCGACGCCTTTGACGCTCCTCCGGGGTCAGAGATGGCCGAAGTAGGCCTATCTGCATTGGTTCCGGATGATCGATGGGATTTGGTCTGGGACCTGAAGGAGGCAGATGTGGTGGGCCAGGTACTCGTGGCATCATCCATATGGGACGTGTGGGGCCGGATGTGCGTTCAGCACGGCGTTCCCTCAACCGTCTGTCGATCTGAACGGAGAGGAGGATGAGGGCTTCAAGTGTTGCGGGAATGCCTACTCGGGCTAATTCGTCTTTTAAAGATTCTGAAAGTCCCATACGAAATTGGTGACGCAGGGCAGCATCATTCCAGTTGGTATCGGAACTCCACTGCCTGAATTCAGCTACATATTCCTCCACTGCTCTGCGTCCCTGCTGTAAGGCACATAATGCTGCTTCAGCGGTAGCTGCTAGTTGGGAATCCTCATAGATAAGGTCCATGGCTTGGAAGAAAGTGCTGAGTAGGTTAAGACTTTCCTCCTTGCGTTCTAGAAGACGATGCGCCCAGGTCTGAGGTTCGCCAGACAATAACGAGATAACGAAACCTACTTTTGTGGCCTCAAGTGAGAAGGTCCTGGGTTGTAAGGCAAAGAAAAGTTCACAGGCGTTGCGGAAAGCTCTATATTTGCTGCGATCTCCAGAAAATCTCTCCGGGATGGGGACTCTAGGTTCCGGTGGTAGCATTACTACAGAAGGGGCAGCTGCGGTTCCAGATGCTGCAGGTGCTGTTGTGGACAGAGTTTGGACACGTCCTTCCAGGCGGGTATATCCTTCTTGTAAAGTCCGTACGGCCGCGGTGAGGCCATCTAAATGGCGGCATAAGTCCTCCATGGGAGACGCCCCCTGCGTGGGCTCGGACATGGCTGACCAGTACTGTCACGTACCTGGGTATGGAGCCCAATGTGCAGGGAACGGCCTCTCGTAATCCTCTGACTCAGGAACCCCTGGTAGAGCAGACAGGGGATACAAAGTCTGGAGGGACACAAGTGCCTGGTGGGAAGCTGGAGATGGACCGGAAGATGAAGTAAACAGGTGTTGACGAGGTCCTAGCAGAAATCCAGCAAACACAGGAACGGTGTTGTATCACTTGTGAATAGGAGCCAAGGGATTGTCAGACACTGGATCAGGCACCAATCAGGAGACAGAGACAGGTACGAGGGTTAAATCAGGTTCAGACCGGGTTGGTGAATCAGGTAAGCAGACAGCAAGACGGGTTCAAGCAGAGTCGGTAGTCGGATCAGGCCGGGGTCAGAGGCAGGCTGCAGGCAGAGAAGGGTCAACGGAAGCCGGGTCAGGTATTCGGTAATCAGGCAGACTGGTAACAGGTTCAGATTCAGTCAGGAATTGCTGCAGACTGGTCAGCAAGATACAGCGGGATCGGATGGTTTAAATAGCAGTTCTTGGCGCCGAAATGACGTCAGCGCACGCGCTCCCGCCGCGCGCGCCGCGTGCACGCTCGCGCCGCGTACACCGTGCGCGCGCACCCGCGCGCCCCCGCGCATGCGCTGAAACAGACTTCTCCTGGCGCTGTCAGTATTGGTAAGATTCCTGTTTCTCTTATCATGACAGATAGATAGAAAGGAAGGAAGGGGGATAAAGAAAGAATGAATAATATAGAAAGAAAGAAGGGAAGGAAGATAGATAGATAGAGAAAGAAAGATAGATAAAGATAGAAAGCAAGAAGGGAAGATAGATAAAGATAGATAGAAAGAAAGAAGGGAAGGAAGATCGATAAAGAAATAAAGATAGATAAATATAGAAAGAAGGGGAGGAAGGAAGATAGATAGGAAGGAAGATATATAAAGAAAGAAACATAGATAAAGAAAGAAGGGAAGGAAGATAGATAAAGAAAGATAGATACAGATAGAAAGAAAGAAGGGAAGGAAGGTAGATAGAGAAAGAAAGATAGATTAAGATAGAAAGCAAGAAGGGAAGATAGATAAAGATAGATAGAAAGAAAGAAGGGAAGGAAGATCGATAAAGAAATAAAGATAGATAAATATAGAAAGAAGGGGAGGAAGGAAGATAGATAGATAGATAGATAGATAGATAGATAAAGAAAGAAGGGAAGGAAGATAGATAAAGAAAGAAGGGAAGGAAGATAGATAAAGAAAGATAGATACAGATAGAAAGAAGGAAGGAAGATAGATAGATAGATAGATAGAAAGCAAGAAGGGAAGATGGATAGATAGATAGATAGATAGATAGATAGATAGATAGATAGATAGATAGATAGATAGATAGATAAAGAAATAAAAGATAGAAAGAAAGAAGGGAAGGAAGATAGATAAAGAAAGAAAGATAAAGATAGATAGAAAGAAGGGAAGGAAGGGAGATAGATACAGAAAGAAAGGTAGATAAAGGAAGGAATATAGATACAGAAAGAGAGGTAGATAAAGGAAGGTAGATAGATAGATAGATAGATAGATAAAGATAGAAGATAGTAAGGAAGGAAGATAGTAAGGAAGGAAGATAGATAAAGATAGAAAAAAAGAAGAGATGGAAGGAAGATAGGTAGATAGATCTAGATAGATAAAGATAGATAGATAGAAAGGAAGGAAGATAGATAAAGATAGAAAGAAATAAGATAGAGAGATAGACGGTGGCAGTGCATCTATAGAGGGCGCCGGAGCGCCGCTCCCTCTGGCTCAGCCGCCCCCTCTGGCTCAGCCGCGACAATGGGCACAGTGGTGACAATAAGCACACTGGCATCAATGGGCACAGTGGCGACAATGAGCTCAGTGGCAACAATTAAAGTGCACAGTGGCATCAATTGACACAGTGGCGACAATTAAAGGGCACAGTGGCTGCGTTTGATGGCATGGCACAGTGGCTGCGTTTGATGGCATGGCACAGTGGTGACAATTGATGGCACAGTGGCTGTGTTTGATGGCATGGCACAGTGGTGACAATTGATGGGAACGTGGCTGCGTTTGATGGCATGGCACAGTGGCTGCATTTGATGGCATGGCACAGTGGTGACAATTGATGGCACAGTGGCTGCGTTTGATGGCATGGCACAATGGTGACAATTAATAGCACAGTGGCTGCGTTTGATGGCATGGCACAGTGGTGACAATTGGTGGCACAGTGGCTGCGTTTGATGGCATGGCACAGTGGCTGCTTTTGATGGCATGGCACAGTGGTGACAATTGATGGCACAGTGGCTGCGTTTGATGGCATGGCACAGTGGTGACAATTGATGGCACAGTTGCTGCGTTTGATGGCATGGCACAGTGGCTGCGTTTGATGGTATGGCACAGTGATGACAATTGATGGCCCAGTAGCAGCATCTGATGGGCCCAGTGGCTGCATTTGATGGGCACAGTGAGGCTTAATAGCCGCCGGGGGCCGTTCGTGGGCCGCGAGGGCCGTTCGCGGGCCGCAATTGGCCCCCGGGCTGCGGGCTGCGTTTGATGGCATGGCACAATGGTGACAATTGATGGCACAGTGGCTGCGTTTGTTGGCATGGCACAGTGGTGACAATTGATGGCACTGTGGCTGTGTTTGATGGCATGGCACAGTGGTGACAATTGGTGGCACAGTGGCTGCGTTTGATGGCATGGCACAGTGGCTGCGTTTGATTGCATGGCACAGTGGTGACAATTGATGGCACAGTGGCTGCGTTTAATGGCATGGCACAGTGATGACAATTGATGGCCCAGTAGCAGCATTTGATGGGCCCAGTGGCTGCATTTGATGGGCACAGTGAGGCTTAATAGCCGCCGGAGGCCGTTCGTGGGCCGCGAGGGCCATTTGCGGGCCACAACTAGCCCGCGGGCCGCCGCGGCCCACCGCTCATTTGCCCGGTATGCCCTATGGCCAGTCCGGGCCTGCTGGAGTGGCGTTAGTTTTGCTTTACTCATGACGAATCCTACATGGCAATGTCCGCTGGTATCTATTGTCTTCAAGTAAGCTACAGCCGCAATTGCTTTAATTGAAGCATTGCAGAAGACATATAGGGCCAGATTCTCATACAAATTCGCCGGCGTAGCGTAAGCTATTTACACTACGCCACCGCAACGTAACAGACCAAGTGCCGTATTCTCCATGCACTTGCTCCGTAGTTTGCGGAGGCGTAGAGTAAATCGGCCAGCGTAAGCCCGCGTAATTCAAAGGGGGCGGCTTGTATTTAAATTAAGCGCGCCCCCGCGGAAAAAGCCCAGTGCGCATGCTCCAGCTCACGTCGGAAAGCGTCGTGGAAACCGACGTCAAAACGACGTGATCGACACTACGCAATGCCCTATTCGCGAACGAGTTAGTAAAACGACGTAAGCGACGGAAAAAGCCGACGCTGACCTGACGCCATACTTAACATGGCATCCGACGGTACCCGACAGCATCCGACGGTACTGCGTAAGGTTAACCCTCATATTAGCAGGGGTAACCTTACGCGGACGAAAACGACGTACGCGACGACGGGGCGGCGTAAAAGCGATCGGAAATCGGCGTAGTAGCCTCATTTGCATAGGCAAATGAGAAAACAACGTAGCGGCCACCTAGTGGCCAGAGTTGTCATTACAACTACGATCCGCAAGTGTAATGGTATTACACTTGTCGGATCTTCAGCCGTATCTATGCCAAAGTGATTCTAGGAATCACTCGCATAGATACGAGGCAAAAAAAAAACAGCGATACGACGGGGTATCTGAGATACTCCGTCGTAGCGCCGCTGAGAATCTGGCCCAAAGTTTTTGAGTCTCAACCTTGGTAGTTGGTACAGAAACATATGGACGAGCTATGTGAAGATTGGATAAGGCTGTAAGGGAATTATTCCAGGCCATCCACGTGGTTCTTTCCTTCATGGGAAGAGGAGTATCCCAGTTCGACCCTTCTCTGGTGAATTCTCTTAACATAGCTTTACCTTCGATGAGTATAGGAGCTGCAAATCCTAGTGGGTCATATAAACTTCTTATGGCTGACAGTACTTCTCTGCGAGTAAAGAGTTTTTCTTCTCTGTTAACCTGGAAAGTGAAAGTATCAGCTTTTATGTCCCAGAGTAGGCCAAGGCTCCGTTGCATCGGAGGCGAGTCAAAGCCTAGATCTAGGTCCTTCAAGTCTTCACAATGGTCTTGAGAAGGAAAGGCTTCCATCAATTTCTGGCTGTTAGTAGCGATCTTGTGTAGCCTCAGGTTAGACAAAGAGAACATCTCTTGGGTTCTTTTAAGAAGACTGATTGCAGTCTCATCTGAGGGCATTGCTTTCAGACAGTCATCCACATAGAAGTCCGTCTCTACAAAGAGTCTGACATCCGCTCCATACTTTTCTTCTACTTTCTGAGCTGCGCGTCTCAATCCATAGATGGCAACTGCAGGAGAAGAGCTATTAATGAAGTTGTGAACTTTCATACGATACTCTGTAACATCTTTAGAGGGATCGTTGTCCTTGAACCATAGGAATCTCAAGAAATCTCTATGTTCTTTCTTAACTAGGAAGCAATGGAACATCTGTTGGATATGAGCTATGAATGCAATGGAGTCTCTGCGAAACCGGAAAAGCACTCCTATGAGCTTGTTGTTTAGATCAGGGCCTGACAGCAAAACGTTGTTCAATAATATGCCTTCGTACTTGGCGCTTGAGTCAAACACCACTCTGATCTGATCTGGCTTCTTCGGGTGATACACCCCAAACATGGGCAGGTACCAGCGGTCTTCCAAATCTTGAAGTACAGGTGCCAGCTCTGCATGACCATTCCGGAATATCTTTTCCATGAAGGTAAAGAAGTGATCTCTCATCCCAGGTTTGCTACGTAGGTTGTGCCTGAGAGAGACAAATCGTTTGAAAACTTGCTCTCTATTGTTGGGTAAGCGCTGTCTTTGAGGCTTAAAGGGTAGAGGTGCAACCCAGCTTCTTGCTTCGTCCTGCACCATTCCCTGCTCCATTATATCTAGGAACAGTCTATCTTCGAATGACATCGCCATATGATTTCGTCTTGCGGAAGACTGTGGATCCCAGGTGGTCTTGATTGCCATGCCAGGTGAAGTCATTGTAAGCAGGACCTGCAAGGGCAACTGATGATGAAGTGCTTTGAGGCAGTTCCTTAACGAAAAAGTGATTTTCACATGGTTGGAGAAGAGATAGGCACCCATTCTCAAATGCACTGGTAAGCATGCTGTTGACAGTTGTTGGTCTGTGTACACCTCCCAAACAGACTTCTCCTACAATGACCCATCCTAGGTTGAGTCTCTGGGCGTATGGAGCGTTGTGAGGTCCATTGATCTGTTCTCTAACTTTGTGGACCTGTAGGATAACCCTTCCGAGGAGTAAGACTATCTGAGCTTCAGGATCAAGTTTCGGGATCAGGTGTCTTATACGCTTCAGGTGAGGCTGATGCTCTGCTACTTCTGGCGTGGGTATCTCAGACCTGTTGTCAGGAATCTGATTACATTCTAGTATAGTTGGTAAAGGCAGACGCACTTGACCATCGCTGGATTCAATTATGTAGCCGCTTGCCCTCCTTCTGGCTGTTTCCACAGTACCAGCACAAGTTCTTAGAGAGTAGGGGGCACCGGGTCCTTTGATGCCGAAGCTATCAAAGAAGGCAGACTTCGCTAACGACTTGTTACTTTGATCGTCTAGAATTGCGTACACTTTGATGGCTTTGTCTCGGTCGTCTGCTGGGTAAACCCTCACTAGGGAGATTTTAGAGCAGGATCTGCCTCCTCTGGGGTCTCTGCAAACCTCTGTACATTTAGAAGTAATTGCCAAAGTGTCAGTATCTTCGTCTTTTCGCTCCCCGCTATGCTCTTGGGTTTTGGGTGAAGCCCACAGTGGTTATAATCTGTGCTGTCACATTCTGCACACTTTGCACTAACCTCACAGTCCCTGGCGAAGTTGAAGCGCAGCATTTAAACCAGATATTGTTCTCCTTGAGGAAGGTCTTGCGGTCTTCCAATGACTACAAACTCTATATGTAAAAGAAACTTTAATTTTGTGGATCTCTACCATTGCTCTACGAGGTTTACTGACTGAGGGGGTAGCACATGACATCATGAAATCAAGGCTAGGATCATTCCTGATTTTTGCTTGTTCAGAGACAAAATCTACAAACACATCAAATGGAGGAAATGGTACATTGTAAGTCTGTTTTTACCGAGAACCATGCATGACCCACTTCTCTTGCAAGTTGTATGGGAGCTTCTGAACTATGGGATTCACACCTCTAGCAGTTTCAAGGAATGTCAATCCTACCAGATCCCCTTCTGCCTTTGCTACACTCATCTCCATTAATAAGTCACTTAACTCTCTGAGGCCGTGTACACACGGCAGGGAACCTCGACGGGCAGAACACATCGTTCTGCCCGTCGAGGTTCCCTGCCGGCCGTCGAAATCGGCGACCCGCCCGTCGGGAATGGCAACCAGCCATTCTTCCAGGCGGGGCGTCGAGCAAATAGAGAGCGTGCTCTCTATTTCTGCTCGACGGGCTTCCCGACGGGAAGTTCGCCGAAAGTGTACACACGGCCGAGGTCCTCGCTGGAATGCAGCTTCCAGCGAGGTTCTCGCTGGTTTCCAGCGAGAACCTCGGTCGTGTGTACACGGCCTAAGCTTTGAATAGCCTTTGTTTGCTATCTTAGGAAAGTCCTTAATTCTCTTGAATAAGGTGTTTTCTATGACCTCTGGTGCGCCATAAATCTCATCAAGTCTATCCCAGACCCTTTGTAGACCAGCATCTGGATAATTTACATTGATGTCTCTAATCCTTTTAGTGTGTTCGGTGGACTCATTTCCCAGATATGACACCAGGAGATCCAATTTTTGACTATATGTCAGATCTAAGTCTCTGATGGTATTTTGGAAGGAAGCTCGCCAAGCTCTATAATTCTCAGCGCGGTCGCTGAACTTTACAAGTCCTTTGATGACCAGCTCATGTCGAGCAAGGAACCTGGCAAAGTCCATTGTGGCTTGATTGGCGCCGGGACTGGGACTCTTCCATGGCAGCTGGTATCTGTACATCTCCTCTCCTGGTATCTGTACCTCTCCTCTCCTGCTATCCGAACCTCGGATCCAGGTGGAGGTTGGATGTCAATAACTGCAGGAAACGTCCCGCTGCTAGCCACCAATGTAACGGAATCTCCCACACTCCGACCGAGTGCTTCCGTGATATACCGCTTCCTATCAGTCTGGATATAGATATTCCAGCTGCTCTCAACGCACAACGAAACGAGACTTGTCTGAACATGGAGTGTTTAATAGAACCAAGAATACAGCCTTATATACAGTTAGAGGAGGTAACCAGAACATAAATTAACATGAGCTAATTAACTAATCATTTACCCAGACGAGGCGACTTCGAGATATGACCTTTCAGGGTAGACGTCCCGTCTCCTCTCACCTGCTATACAATACACATCATCTTAAGTGTAAACACAGGACATCTTCACACACTAGCATGATCAATTAGCACAGAGAACACAGTATATAGTTCTACAGATATCCTGGAATATATTGTGCATAATAATTACATAATAATCCCATCTCAGGTAGTCCAAGATATAATTTCACAGTCATCCTATGCCCCTAGTGGACATAAGATGTGTCCTCTTCGGATTGCAGCAAGTACAGACAGTAGCGGGGTCCCTCTATAGTCGGTATGTTGGAGGTAGGTAGGTGCCCCTACACTGGGTGACCCCTATGTCCTCTCCGGATTGCAGCGTGCACAGACAGTAGCAGGGTCCCTCGGGAGATCGGGGAGACCTGGAAGACCTCGGTGAGCAGTTGTTGCATGTTTCAATGTGCTGCCAATGAGAGCATCATCCCCGTTCCCTACAATTGCTCCGTCATCCAGGAAGGGGCGTGCCGCAGATATGGAGAGATGACCGTCGCCGTCTCCGACACCCGGAGCTGCTGTCCTCACCAGATGTGCGGTAAGTGCTCCATACGGGGAGGGGAGGGGTGGAGGTAGGGAGGGGGGGTGGGGTAGGTAGTATGGTAGGTAGTGTGGGTGGGGTGGTGGTGGAGGTAGGGCGGGGGAGGGAGGGGTGGAGGTAGGTAGGGAGGTGGGAGGGTGGGGTAGGTAGTATGGTAGGTAGGGAGGGGGAGGGTGGGGTGGTGATGTAGGTAGGGAGGGGGAGGGTGGGGTAGGTAGTGTGGCTGGGGTGGTGGTGTAGGTAGGGAGGGGGAGGGTGCGTTAGGTAGTGTGGGTGAGTAGGGTGGGGTGGTGGTGGAGATAGTTAGGGAGGGGGATGGTGGGGTGGTGGTGGAGGTAGGTAGGGAGGGTGGGGGAGGTTGTATGGTAGGTAGTGTGGTATGTAGGGAGGGTGGGGTGGTGGTGAAGATAGGTAGTGAGGGGGGAGGGTGGGGTAGGTTGTATGGTAGGTAGGGTGAGTAGTGTGGGGTGGTGATGAAGGTAGGTAGTGATGTGGACAAATTGGCTTTATGCGGAACGTACCGCCATTTTGCCCTGTGCTAAAAAGCACATACTCCATCTTAATGAAATAATCCATCTTTAAGCTAAAAGTTTCACTCACCATATATTCCCTGCCATTCATCCAGTAACAGACACCATCACAACAGCTTATTCTCATCCATAGCTCCCAGACATGACTGGTTGCTGTCGCCTTCACAGGCAGCTTTATTAAAGACCCAGCAGGAAGTGATGTCACACCATGTACCCTCCTCCATAGGAAGTGAGCTCCACCCAGCAGATGCCCATATATAGACCTGGCAACACAGGATGTGATAATACATGACAGCCCTTCCAACAGGGACAACCAGATACATATAATACATGAATGCAATATAATACAATAACAACACGATACGATACAGAAATAATACAATAACTAATGAACACAGTTCCTGATGAGGGGAGCCTATATGCAGCTGTATGCTCATGCCACTATATTTATGTTGATCAGACATAGAGATGACAAAAGCACACATCCGCTAAACCGATAGTGTGCCTGCAGAGTGACGCATCGCACAGGCGAATATCTGTGCATCACACAGGGGCCCCCGCGCCACCGACACTCACACTCTACAAACACCCTTCTCCAAATCAGGAAGTGTATCTCAACCAGCCTCAGACTGCCCCAATCAGTTCTAAATAGAGCGGGTTGCGAAAGTGCTAAGACTGGGTGCCAATATGACAATACATATTAAATACATCTTCAAATTTCCACCACAGTCCTCCCTTTTTGTCATATTGCTCCCACTTGTCTTTCCAATCTTGATAGACTTCTTACACCTAGAAACTAATCAGTCCATACAGTCCATAAAAAGGAAAACACGGCTTGACATGTAGACTTTGTTCTTCAGGAGACATGACTTATAAGGAGGACACAACTTGGTGAGTTGTGGTAATCGCAGATTGTGCTGGGGTCCTCTGTGTCTTGTCCGTGGGTCCGGCTTCAGGGAGTCTCATCAAGGAAGATGTGGTCATCTTCTCGGGCTCTGGCCACACGTCCAATCAGGCAACATGAGCGTTCATCACGACATCGAAAGAATAGAAATAAAAACGACATGAGTATATATATTCCCATTTCCATCAACCACGATCCGCTGTAAAATAAAAATGAAATCCCCTCAGATT
Source organism: Rana kukunoris (assembly GCA_029574335.1). Lineage (NCBI taxonomy): Eukaryota > Metazoa > Chordata > Amphibia > Anura > Ranidae > Rana > Rana kukunoris. The sequence goes on from JAJQKJ010002653.1 coordinate 205,934, forward strand.
CATAGACCCTTCAAAGGACTCCCAACCTTCACTTAGCTACAGCTCTGGCTTTGCCTTGTAGGGATCCAAACCTTATCCACATGGGCCTGAACTCCAATTCCCAGTATCCCTGATCCAGGTATAACAATCTTTACTTATGAATTCCCAGAAACCCCCCTTGGACTATGAGAACTTCCTTGTAGCTTCAACAGTTACATGAAACATTCCATCCTCAATGGATATGAATTGTTCAATCGTATCATAAGCTCAAGCCCCCCCACCTTGTATATGCAGGGAACCGTGCCCAGACCAGGTTGGTGAACAATTCCCTTCTGGCTGTCCCTGCCATTCCCAATTTCTCTCGCGCCATCAGATCCTTGCGATCGGCCATGACATAGGACAGGGACAGCTTCACCACCACGCATGAACCTCTTGCATTGGGGGAATTACCTTTATAAGCTGTAGATCTGCATAAACAGCAAACTAAAGTTACACACTTGTGGGCTACCAAGTCCTGATACCCAACCGACAAGAGGCATAGCCATAAAAACAATAACCAATTCTTTTTTTCTCTTTTTTTTTTTTTTTTTTTTTTTTAAAGTGTATTTTTGTGCGTGAACTCGAGAGAGAGGAGCCGGACTGCAGGAGTTGGGAGTAGGCAGACCCTCCCCCCGGAGGCAATCGCCATCCTTCTCCATGCCCCTGGTGGCAATGGCGGGTGTGAAGGGGGGCCTCCCACTCACCCCACCCTACCTGCTCCTCTTGGGAGCCCAACTGGGGCCCAACGGGACCCCAATGGGGCAGAGGGACTCCCCCTATGAGGGAGTGAGGGGGCCTAGCCCACCCAGCCAGCCCCGTAGGTCCTTCGCCTCTCTTTATTTTAAGAGACCGCATGGCCAAAGTGCATGTGTTTTAAACCAATTTTGTGTGCGTGCAAGTGTGGTGGTTTTTGTGGGGGGGGGGGGTGGGCGTACTAAGCACAGGCGTACCTTGCATAGCACACCCACCGGGAGCCGGGCTGAGACCACCAAACTCAATTCACATGTAGCCGAGACCGGGATCCGAACCCCTGGCTGCAGAGGTGAATGGCTTGTCAGCGCAGTGCCAATCACGTTGAGCCACCACAGCTCCCTTAATAACCAATTCTACCCTCTAAAAACATATTAAATTCCATTGACACGTGTCTGTTTGGAGTCTTCACTAGTTTGTCAATAATCCTCATACCAATAATATCATCATAAATAGCATGTACCGCTGTCATCGCTGGGGACTAAAGCTCGGTGGAGACTCAGAACAGACCCCACAATCCGTCCCGTTTGTTTTCTTAAAAAGTCATAGAATACACTTTAAGTAATAACTTGGGGTGCCTTCAATTGTTACTCTTGCTAAAATTTACTAAACAAACAAATACAAAATAAACAAAGATACTACTCATTTCTTTGATGTGGTTGAGCCGCTTCTTGCAGTGACTGGCGTGGTCTCATCCACCAGGCTTCTTTACAAACGACCCAGTCACCTGGTTGGGAAAAATGAAAACCAATTACCGTGTCAGGGTCCAGGAGAGACTCCTGAACCCTGTAAAGTTCATGTTACAGTGATCGCGCCCACCCCATCACCCAAGAATGAGAGTGACAGCTGATGGGAGTACGACCCTGGCTTTGGTTGACCTCCAAACAAACCTTATGACAACAACCCAGATCTCGGGACTGTGGTCGCTGCCTAACCTGTGCGTGGCTCACCGTCGCCTGTAATCGCTTACCGTCGCCTGTAATACCCGGAACCATTGACAGGTTCTTAGCAACTGAGATGGGAACCTACTTCACCAGACTGCTGCTTGCCGATTTAAATTCTATCAAAGAAAGACAGTCTTGGCACAAACTTGATTAGAATTAGAAAGATTAGTGTTATTAGTTCGAAAAACTGTCACTTTTACATTTATTTACCACCCCCCCACTTTTTCTTCCTCATTACAGACTGAAGGAAGAAATGCGTGGTGCAGGAAAAAATAAACAATGAAATAGCCTATGATACATTCACCTCCTTAGACTCGTATTTATCCATGTGTACAGCTGTCTACATACACCTGCTCTTTATGTACAAACACTTCCAGAAACTCCTTGGACCTGAAAAATACTTATAAGCAGAAATCATTACTCCATCCTTCATATTTATCCTGCAGAGAATGGCAAACAAAAATGACATTCCTGTACAATGGTAAATTGTCAATGACATTCTTTCAAAACCGATTCAAACAAAAACCCTTTGTAACCCTTCTTTTTCCGTTCCTACAAAAATACAACAGTCGCAACGTGTCGGAAGATCGTCGCGCAAAATTCAAACATATTCACGTTACTACATACAAACATTCAGATACAAATGTGTGGGAGATATTCATAGTTTTAGAAACAAAAATCAAAAACCAGCCGGAATTCTGCCTTCACTCTTTCCGCAATACAAGAAAATACAATGGAAAAATATGAGAACAGCGCGAGAGATTTGCATAGACCAGCTATACAAAGTTCTCCTGAGGCGTGTACCACACCTCCATCCACACTCATCATTACAGATTTCTGAAGCCACATCTGAACTACATCCGAGGTATCTTTATTCTGAGGTCTCGTACCTCCAGCCAGAGTACCTTCCAAAAGTACCCTCTGACCACCTATGTCATTCTTTAAGGGGTCTCATGTCCGGAGCCCCAAACCCAGACCTCATGTGCGGTGCAGCTGTCTGACTGGTTTACTGCATGGGCGGCACATCCCATGACGTTTCAAACCTCTTTTTTTGATGAGCTCTGCGTCCAGAGTACCATGCGATGCGCTTTATTTTCGGAGCGGTTATGACTTGCGCCTTTATCATCATAACCGATCCCTGCATTCCGATTTTTCTACATGGCCTGAGCAGGGCATTAGCGTACTACTCCTCACATTTATGCTAATACAATCGCGCACAGGATTTCCGGTTATTGTACACGGCCTGACCTGTCTCACGATGTAAAGCCTCCGAAAATGTGTTCGTCAGACAACCTACAAGGCACCATGAAATCCTCCACTTTTCAAAACAATTTTATGGCTTCTATCTACCTGCATCTAGATGTTACAACAGTAATGGTGATGCCCCCGTTTGCTCTCACATACCCAAAACTTGACATGCGGAGGACTGATCCTAGTGACCTTTGTGTAAACCCTACCCCTTACCCAGAACCCACTTAACCCAACAACTACCAAAGATAACACGGACTGTTGTGGCGAAAATTGGCGTTCCGGCCTTCTTTTTTTTTAACCAATAAAATTGAATATAAATAACACTATAAATAACTTTTAAATAACCATATAAAACTATAACACTTGGTGGTCCAAAGAACACACCTCAAATCTGGACACTGGGACAAAATTCCTCCCTAGGCCTCAGTCACACAGCACCGACTTGGAGGCAGTATGACCGTCCACAGTGACTTACGAACTTTAACCCCTTCCTGGTTAACCCGCGTCAACAGGAAGGTACATAATAACTCCCATACCACGTATGGGTACAACCTTTCCTACCTCAACTTTAAACCTGTTCTAGTCTTTTGGAGACCCCAAAAAACCGCCCGCCAAGGGGACCTAAAACCCAGGGAGGGTGGGTGGACAGCTTCTTCCCTGTGTAATGGAGGAGTGACGAATCGTCACTTCCTCCAAAATGAGCCTACCCCCACCCAGGACCTGACATGCCCTCCCCCTGCAAGTGAACCGGCCAATAGCTGAGGCCAGTCCCGCCCTGTCATGCCGCCCCTCCCCTATGCTTTGCTCTTTCCAGGGCTCTCTGTATTTACAGTATAAAACTTCACAAAAACAACTGAAATTAAACTTTAAAACACTGTTTCAACCGCCAAAATATTTTCCATTGTCCTTTCAGGACACAAATCTCATTGCTCATCTTTCATAAGACTTCAAAACTCCTCCCACTGACTTCCTGCTTATATATAAATGCTGAAAAAGGACTTAAAAACCCAAATCTGGTTTATTCACATAATGACAGGAAGAGGGAGGGGAGAGGGAAATCTATCTTCATTGCCTTGTCTCAACACATCAAAAAACTCCATGGACCACATATATATATCCCCTGGAAGTATTATACAGTAGTAAACAAAGCCAAAACTGAATCTCCTGCGTTTTTTCTGTTAAAAACAAAACATTTTTGGTTCGGGAAAGATAAAACAATCTCCTCCCATCTGCAGAATGGGAGTTGATCCCCCCTGACCCAACCATATTCAAACACAATGACTTGCCCCCCCTCCGGGAAACTCCCAAACATTCAAACACAAAAATAACGCACACCGCTGTGCACAAAAACGCAGTCAAAGCCAGTCCCACAATCCATAAAAATTAAGTCCCTCACCCAAGAACGAAATTCTACACAAAATTTCCACTCCTACACTGCAAAGTCAGCCAATAGGTTAGTCAGATCCTGTATATATTAGCCCTAGCATGCGTCTGCAAGCGCTACTCAAAAGATAGTGCTTAAACTGCATCTCAAAATGGCAGACAACTAGCCAAGCAACAATGGCGCCATTTACACTTGCAGTAAAACAATTTAACTGCGCCTCCAAATCACCTTTTTACCACAGGACAGACCATACTACATACACATAAAGGAAAACAAAAAATGTTCTCCACCTGATCCCAACACAGAAAAGACCGCACTAAACATCAAAATCTGCCCCAAAGGCTGCGAAATTCCACCGCACAGTCACATGGTATGACACCCAAAAGAAAGGTGGCTGCACCTTCTCCTATAGGACGACCCACAGGCCCAAAATGGCCGCCGACGACCATGGCAGCAAACAAGATGGCCGCCATATGCAGTTTTTCAAAACCTGCCTAGAATCTTTTTCCACAAAGACAAAACATGGAACATCAAAACAATTATAGAGCATTTTTAAAACCAACCAAACTATACACACACATACTTTAGGCTCCTTCAAATCTGACCTTTTTATGGTGTGAACCCCTCAATTCAATCACTTACACACTGTTCAGCCACACTCAAACAGCATTCAGACATACAAAGCAAACTTCCAGTCCATGACAAAATCATACATACACATACAATCAAATCCACAGACACACACATACACACATCCAATCGATTTCACAAACGCACACAACTACACACGGTCACACACACACACACATCCAATTGATTTCACAAACGCACACACAATCACACACGGTCACATACAATCAGAATCACACATGGTCACACACACACAATCGAAGCATTTTATCAAAAAGATGAAAACTTTGTTCTTTTGCATATAGCATGATCTTCCCGATGCATCAGAACATACCCCAACTCTCCCCATCTGATGCCCAGGGAAAACCATGTATACTCCTACCGTTGGCCCGCCATCTGACGTGGACAAATTGGCTTTATGCGAAACATACCGCCATTTTGCCCTGTGCTAAAAAAAAGCACATACTCCATTTTAATGAAATAATCCATCTTTAAGCTAAAAGTTTCACTCATCATATATTCCCTGCCATTCATCCAGTAACAGACACCACCACACCAGCTTATTCTCATCCATAGCTCATCCATAGCTCCCAGACATGACTGGTTGCTGACGTCTTCACAGGCAGTTTTAATAAAGACCCAGCAGGAAGTGATGTCACAACATGTAACCTCCTCCATAGGAAGTGAGCTCACAGGGTGTGAGCTCCACCCAGCAGATGCCCATATATAGACCTTGCAACACAGGATATAATACATGACATCCCTTCCAACAGGGACAGCCAGATACATATAATACATGAATGCAATATAATACAAAAACAACACAATACGATACAGAAATAATACAATAACTAATGAACACAGTTTCTGATGAGGGGAGCCTATATGCAGCTGTATGCTCATGCCACTATATTTATGTTGATCAGACATAGAGATGACAAAAGCACACATCCGCTAAACCGATAGTGTGCCTGCAGAGTGACGCATCGCACAGGCGAATATCTGTGCATCACACAGGGGCCCTCGCGCCATCGACACTCACACTCTACAAACACCCTTCTCCAAATCAGGAAGTGTATCTCAACCAGCCTTAGACCGCCCCAATCAGTTCTAATTAGAGCGGGTTGCGAAAGTGCTAAGACTGGGTGCCAATATGACAATACATATTAAATACATCTTTAAATTTCCACCACAGTAGGGAGGGGGAGGGTGGGATAGGTAGTGTGGGTGAGTAGGGTAGGGTGGTGGAGGTAGGTAGGGAGGGTGGGGTAGGTAGTATGGTAGGGTGGGTGGGGTGGTGGTGGAGGTAGGTAGGGAGGGGGAGGGTGGGGTAGGTAGTATGGTATGTAGGGAGGGTGGTAGTGGAGGTAGGTAGGGGGAGGGTGGGGGAGGTTGTGTGGGTGAGTAGGGTGGGTGGGGTGTTGGTGGAGGTAGGTAGAGAGGGTAGAGTTGCATGGTAGGTAGGGTGGGTGGGGTGGAGGTAGGTAGGGAGGGGGAGGGTGAGGTAGGTTGTATGGTATGTAGTGTGGATGGGGTGGTGGTGGAGGTAGATAGGTAGGGGGGTGGGGTAGGTAGGGAGGAGGAGGGTCGGTTGGTGAAGGCGTCTTGCCGCCGGCAGTTATCACCATGTAGGCGGTGGTCTCTTCTCATCCAATCATCTGGCTTGTCTCCTCCTCCTCCAGTCTGCAACCAATCGCTGTGCTCCAGGCTCCTCCCATCCTGCCTCCCTCACCAGAAACTAACCGCCTATCATCGGGAGGATTCCTGTTGCCCGAGATACACATGTGGTAAGAATAACCCATCCTCCATCATATTACAGACCACGCCCCTTCTGCTGTGTGCCCCATCCTTTTTATATCTCATATGTTTCTATGCAGAGTGTGACCCGGAGAAGTGCCGCCCTGCGGAGGTGCCACATCCCTGCCGGGAGGACCAGACGCTATTCTTGGCTCCAGTGGAGGACGGTTGCTGTGTCCGCCAGCTCTGTGGTATGAAGGTCCTCCTCCAGACTCTCCATAATATTCCGACGATGAGCTGGCGGGACTGTTCTGTACTTGGGGGGGGGGGAGAGGGGGGTTCCGGGTTCCGTCCTGCCACTACGAGGGGGTCATTGAAACCTCTGTAACCATAATGCACTGCCTGACCTTTGACCTGTAACTCAGCTGGTTGGGGGTCCTAATGCCACTTTGGACCAATCACTACCGCGGCTGCCATTGTAACTCATAGACTCCGCCAAATTCCGCCAGTCTACAGCCTGAACTACAACACAGGGGGCGGTGCCCATCCCTGCCTTCCGCCAACATCACCTGACCTTCTCCATGTACCGGATCCAGCAGCGGGGCCACCAATCCCCCCATAAATGTCCCCCATGGCAGTGCCCGTCTCCCCATAAATGTCACTCATGGCAGTGCACGTCTCCCCATAAATGTCCCCCATGGCAGTGCCCGTCTCCCCATAAATGTCCCCCATGGCAGTGCCCGTCTCCCCATAAATGTCCCTCAAGGCAGTGCCCGTCTCCCCATAAATGTCCCTCAAGGCAGTGCCCGTCTCCCCATAAATGTCCCCCATGGCAGTGCCCATCTCCCCATAAATGTCCCCCATGGCAGTGCCTGTCTCCCCATAAATGTCCCCCATGGCAGTGCCCGTGTCCCTATAAATGTCCCCCATGGCAGTGCCCGTCTCCCCATAAATGTCCCTCATGGCAGTGTCCATCTCCCCATAAATGTCCCCCATGGCAGTGCCCGTCTCCCTATAAATGTCCCCCATGGCAGTGCCCGTCTCCCTGGAGGCCCCGCCCTTCTCACTGTATAGGTTGTGATATATGAGTCCTCTGTGTATTCTCTCCATACAGGCTGCAATGTGTGTACCCAGCGTGTACCTACCTGCCAGGAGGGCCAGATACTTACCATCACCAACAACGCCACACACAGCTGCTGTCCCAACTATCAGTGTGGTAAGTTCCAGGTAGATGACGTCCTATTGGCTGCTGAGATTTCCAGACCTCGTATACAGAGAGGGGAGGGGAAAGTATTTGATCGGCTGCTGATTTTGTGACAAAGAAACGATCGGTCTCTATCATTTTATTGGTTGGTTTTTTATAACAACAAAAATATCCAGAAAATCGCATTTCATAAAAGTTATAAATTGATTTGTATTTAATGAGTGGAATAAGTATGTGAACCCCTCACAGAACATGACTCGGTGATTGGTGGAGAATCCCTTATTGGGGATCCCAGAGGTCAGACGTTTCTTGGAGTTGGCCTCCAGGTTCTCACATCTCAGTAGGGATTTTCTCCTTTCAAAGTCATGAAAGTTTCCAGGCTGACGTTTGGTCACTCCAACCTTCAGCTCCTCCACATATTTTCTATGGGATTAAGTTCCGGAGACCGGCTAGGCCACTCCAGGACCTGTATGTGCTTCTTCTTGAGCCGTTCCTTTGTTGCCTTGGCCGTGTGTTATGGGTCATTGTCATGCTGGAAGACTCATCCACGACCCATCTGTAATGAAACGTCCCCCACACTCCGCTTTCCTCCAGTCTGGATATAGAGATCGGATATTCCAACCACTGACAAGCACAACACAAGATGAGACTCATGTGATTGCTGAACATGGAGTGTTTATTAGAACCAGAATACAAGTCTTATATACAGTAGAAGAGGAGGCTCCGCCCTCCTGCTCATATTACTCTAACAATACACCTGTAACCAGAAACATCAATTAACATGATGTCAGGGAAATGTTCGTAGAAGTACTGGCAGTCTTGCCAGTAGAAGAAATGGCCATAGAAGAAGTACTGGCAATCTTGCCAGTAGAAGAAATGGCCATAGAAGAAGTACTGGCAATCTTGCCAGTAGAAGAAATGGGAGCCATAGGCTCATCATGTGACAGGAAGATCCTCCTGCTGGCCTATAAAAGGCTGCCATTATCTGATCCAAATTGCTGGATTGTCATCAGCCTTCCTAAATCCCTGAGTCTCTGTATTATTACTGTTTGGATTTCCTGTTGTGACCCAGGTTGTTCCTGACCTGTCTTATCAGCTCTCCTGGTTTGACCCCCTGGCTTGCTTTACTGACTCGTTACCTTCTCCAGCACCTGATACCGGCTTGTTTCACGGACTTTGCTTCAGTTATCTGTTCCTGCCTGTTTTCCAACACCAGATATTGGCTTGTCTCCATTCCTGCAAACCTGCATCTCCTGCCTGGATCCACAGTGTTTGATCCCCAGCCGGCTTCCACTGTTGCTCCTTGTGCACATCTTGCCAAGTGTTACCGAGGACTCCTAGAGACTGCAGCCCAGCGGTGTTTCCTGTATTCTTCAGGCACCCACCAGCTCTTCTGGTGGGTGCCTGAAGGTGTACTGCACTCAGCTGCAAGGGGAGCCCTCTCGGCATTTCGGCCTCCATCCAGGTACATGACAGTACAATCCAGCCATGACTGAGGCTGACAGAGGTGCTCCCCTGCTCGAGATAATGTGCCAACAAGTCACCACCCTTACACAAGCCATCCAGAAACTCCAGGATAGTTACGTTCATTTGGAAGATCGGCTGCAGCATTTGCCTGTCGCTCCAGCCTTGGTGGACTCCAGCTCATCTTCCACTAACACAGCATCAGCTTCCCTGCCTCAAGAATCTGCTAACCCGACCCATACAGTGATGATGCCTTCTCCTGAATCACGGGTACCAACACCTGAACGGTTCTTTGTTGACCAAAATAAGTTTCGGACTTTTAAGAATGCGTGCCTGCTGTGCCTGGCCCTCCAGCCTAGAACTTTTTCCTCCAAGTTTGTGAAAGTAGAATTCATAATTTCCCTACTATCCGAGGAACCCCAAGCTTGGGCTCATAACCTTCTAGAACCAAATAGCCCGGCTTTGAACACTATGGACACTTTTTTTGAGGCTATGACTCTTTTGTATGATGACCCCCAGCGTATGGCCTCCTCTGAATCTGCCTTAGTCGCCTTACGGCAAGGAGAACGCCCAGTGGAGGACTATACAGCGGAATTCCGCAGATGGTCCACTGATACTAGCTGGAATGAGGCAGCAATCAGGTTTCAATATCGCCAAGGACTATCCGAGAACCTTAAAGATGAACTAGCCCGAGTTGCTGTTCCAGACAGTCTTGACGAACTTATCCACCTAGCCATTCTGCTTGACAGGCGCCTGCGGGAGCGGCGGGCAGAATGCACCCAAACCTTCCAGCCTACCAAGAAGCCTTTCAGGTCTCCACCTGCGGTTGAACCCACGCCTGTCTATTCTGCAGGTCCCAAAAGAGATCCAAAGCAAGTTGGCCTGGTCCGTTCTCCCCTTACCTTTGATGAGAGACAACGCCATCGGCGGGCCTATCACTGTGGAGGGGCTGGACATTTTTTACGCAGCTGTCCCATAAGACCCACTAAGGCCTACCCACCAAGTTCCACTTATGTGCAAGTCTCTCTATCCTCCCATTCTTACCTCGCTCTTTCTATCTCCTTACAAGTGGCAGGAAGGGAGGTTCGACTACCAGCAATTATCGACTCCAGGGCATGTAGTTGCTTTATGGACTTATCTCTGGCCATGAAACTTGGTGTGCCTCTTTATGAGAAAAAACAAAGACTGGAAGTTTTATTGGCCAATGGTTCCTTGCCCAGTTCTGGACTTGTTTCCCGTGAAACCATACCCATCTTCACTACTACTGATACCGGCCACCAAGAATTTATCCGTTTCCCATCATCGTAGGAATCCCGTGGCTACAGGCACATAAACCACGAATCAACTGGGCCAAGAAGGAAATCTCTTTTTCTTCAGACTATTGCTTGCAACATTGTTTTCCTCCCAGTTCCAGTAAGCCTGCTAGCTGTCTGGCCGTGCAACCTTCTCCTGATAACCTCCTGCTTGTCCCTTCTACTTATGAGTTCATAGACGTTTTTGACAAGAAAAAGGCCGATGTCCTCCCACCTCACCGGCCTTATGATTGTCCGATTGAACTGCTTCCAGGGGCTGAGATCCCATTCGGACGAATCTTTCCTTTATCTGAGAACGAGCTGGAAGCCTTACGTTTATATAGTGATGAGAGTCTTGAAAAGGGGTTTATCCGACGCTCTTCTCCTGCTGGAGCGGGTATTTTCTTTGTGGAGAAGAAGGACGGCACATTACCGCCATGTGTAGACTACAGAGACATCAATAAAATTACTGTAAAAAATTGATACCCTCTCCCTCTTGTTCCTGAACGCTTTCAAAGGTTCCGAACTGCCCAGGTCTTCACTAAATTAGATCTAAGGGGCGCCTACAATCTTGTCCACATCCGCCAGGGAGACGAGTGGAAGACAGCATTCCGGACGGGATTTGGCCACTTCGAATACCTTGTGATGCCGTTCGGATTATGCAAAGCTCCAGCCACGTTCCAGCATCTAGTGAACGATATCTTCCGGGAATTCCTTGACTACTTTGTAATTGTATACCTCGATGATATTCTTATCTTTTCTGCCTCTTTGGAACTTCACCGAACCCACGTAAAGAAAGTGCTCCTAACCCTGAGAAAACATGGTCTATATGTCAAAGCAGACAAATGTGATTTTGAATAGACATCTATTCAATTTCTGGGTCTTATCATCTCCACAGAAGGAATTGCAATGGACCCAAAGAAGGTGGAAGCAATACTTAACTGGCCAGCTCCCTCGGACAAGAAGGGTGCCCAGCGCTTCATAGGGTTCTCCACATTTTACAGGAAATTTGTGAAGGGTTTCTCCACCACCATAGCACCCATCACTCAATTGACCCATCAGACGACCCGGTTCCAGTGGTGGGGGATGGTGTTCTCCATGTATGACGGTGGGGGATGGTGTTCTCCATGTATGACGGTGGGGGATGGTGTTCTCCATGTATGACAGTGGGGGATGGTGTTCTCCATGTATGACGATGGGGGATGGTGTTCTCCATGTATGATGGTGGGGGATGGTGTTCTCCATGGATAACGGTGCGGGATGGTGTTCTCCATGTATGACGGTGGGGTGGGGGGATGGTGTTCTCCATGTATGACGGTGGGGTGGTGTTCTCCTCTGAATCATCAAATGTTGATTGTCAGACGGGCTGTACATGTGATTTCCTGATCAGGGGGGCCTTGCGGGGGCTGCAGGATTTCAGTCCTTCCTGGTGTCGTGTGTTACCGATTGTTTCCTTGGTGACGATGGTTCCAGCTGAGATCAGTGACAAGATCCTCCCGTGTAGTTCTGGGCGAATTCCTCACCATTCTCATGATCATTAAACCTCCACGAGGGGAGATCTTGTATGGAGCCCCAGAGGGGGAGTGACACTTATTTCATGTTTCCTCCTGTGACAGGGGTAACTTTGGGTGGGGGGTTTGTGTAACGGGGGTCACTTTGGGTGGGGGGTTTGTGTGACGGGGGTCACTCTGGATGGGGGGTTTGTGTGACGGGGGTTACTCTGGGTGGGGGGTTTGTGTGGCGGGGGTCACTCTGGGTGGGGGGTTTGTGAGGTTCGGCTTCCCCTGGAGAGTTCTGGAGGCTCCACGACCCTCTTATGTGTAGATCCCCCCCGTGTTTCTAATAGGGGTTCAGGGGGACTGAGGACCGCACTATGATCTGTACTGGTCACACTCAATGTTGTATATATTGGGTGTGGGGGACTCTTTGCTGGGATGGTTTGGGGTTCTATTTGTCTATTGTGGTGTCTGAAGCCTCGGATATTATGGGATGTGTAAGTGTGTTGCTGTGAGGTGGAGGGAAGGAGACAGCCAAACCAGGACCTGGAAGGTCACCCCTCGGAGTCTCCTCGGCTGTCTAAAGGATTATTAATGATCTCATAGTAATCAGGTTTCTGGTTCAGTCTTTATCGTCACTCTTGTGTATAGATTGTGAGATCTCCAATGAAATGTTGTTCCCGATGTCTCCCAGACTGGTGCAGGCTGTTTGTTGTTTGCCTCTCTACACTGAGGTGTTGTCTGGTTACTGGGGAGCTGGAGGATCTCGGACAGTGCTGGATCTGAACAGAGAAAGCATTGACAGCGAACCTGGATCTGTCTAAGGACAGAGGGTTCCTCACACCTCCATGTGTGAATAATAATCAATCCAACAGTCGTCTCTTTCCCACCGAGATTCTTGCCGAGGATCTTGTAGCCCATTCCAGCCTTGTGCCGATCTCCGATCTTCTCCCGAGGTCCTCTGACAGATCTTTGGTCTCCCCCATGATGGTGAGATGTGATTGGAGGAGAGAGATTCTGTGGACGGGAGTCTTCTATACCTAACGAGAACCTTCTTCCATTGTCAGGACTGATCTGTGTACCACATGAGCGCCCCCTGGAGCCAGTCTGTGTACACTCTGTATATACCCCATATATACCCCCATATATACTATATACACCCCCCATATATACACCCCATATATACTATATTCACTCTCTATATACCCCCCACATATACTATATATACCTCCCATATATACTATATACACCCCATATATACTATATACACCCCATATATACTATATACACTCCATATATACTATATACACTCCATATATACTATATACTAGGGCTGTCCCGATACCACTTTTTTAGGACCGAGTACAAGTACCGATACTTTTTTTCATGTACTCGCCGATACCGAATACCGATACTTTTTTTAAATGTCATGTGACTGTTTTTAAACCACAATACAGACTAAGGATATTTTCTTTAGAATTATGAAGGACTCTAACTCAAGACATTTTAAAAGAATAACAATTAGTAAAAATGAATAAAAATGTTTTATTTGCTTGTCACGCAGTAGTAAAAAACTCAAAGAATTTTCACAGAACATGTTGATAAATACAAAAAAAGTATTCTATTCAGGCATCGGGAGCATTTGCGCGAGTACAAGTACTCCCGCAAATACTCGGTATCGGTCCCGATACCGATACTAGTATCGGTATCGGGACAACCCTACTATATACACTCTCTCTATATACTCCATATATACACCACATGAGCGCCCCCTGTAGCCAGTCTGTGGGGGGAGAATTATTGTTGGTTGGGGGATCAAATACTTATTTTCCTCTGTGACGGATCTCGAATACCCCAGGTGGGCACATCCGCCAGACCTGTGTCTCCTGTCCTCCAAACGCACCCGCAGCCTGCAGACTGCCCATAACCAGCCCTTAACCCCTCAATCACGAGACAAGCAACACAGGTGTTGAGGGTTAAACATGCAGAGCATAAAACTGTTTATTAAATACAAGACATACAGTTTTGCACACAGTTAGATACACTCCCCTTAGCCTTGTCATAGAGGGGAGGGGGTGGGGGACAAGGAACAACCAATGGGAACTGAACACTTGTACATTGAGACTACAGATACCTAATGAGATTATGGTAAGCAGGCAGCCAGGTCTCCAGTCCAGACCATTGTCTATGTGACATGAACCAACACAATTAGACACAGCAACAAGAGGGGGGGATGGGGGAGAAGGGCTGTAACATTACATTACTTTATCTCAATGCCAGCTTGTCTTCAGGTCTCCAGTCTCTTCTGGGCCATAATCCGTGGGTAGGAAGCCCGCACACAGTCCCTTGCAAAACACACAGTGACAGTGGGTTCTGTCACATTTCTCCCCTTTTAAAAACAGACTAACACGGTTCCTGACCTCCAACTGGTCTAGACCTGTGTTAGTCACAAACTTCCACCCCAGGCAAACAGGAAAAGTAAAAGTATGACTCTGGCGCTGGGGAGCAAAACCGCACATACGGTCTCCCGTGAATAAAAACAGCCACTGCAGAGTGGGAACAGCTGTTCGCACTCCTCTGATCCGGGGCTGGGTTGCAGATATTGGGGGGAGCTGAATAATCCTCTGCCATGATGCCAGCGCTTCAGCTGGTAGGGAACGTAGGCTGGTAGGGCTATGCATTTGGGGAGGAAAAGGTACTTGCTTTTCTCCTGATGTAGTTACCAGCCACTGAGAAAGTATCTTGCAGAGACTATCTCCCGGACTCTCCATTTCTTTTTCTGATGCTGGGCAGAGGCCAACAGCGCTCTGCACTTCTGCTAGGGGAACATATACAATGGTAGAGTTCAGCCGCTGGAGAGGGGGAAGGGTTTTCTCCCCTCCTGGTTCTGTGACCAGCTGCTGAGGTGACTTCTGACAGGGGCTGTCTCCCAAACCCTCCAAAAACATACTGAGGGCTGGGCAGGGGCCAGCGGAACTCTGCAATGCAGCCAGCGCTTCTGCTGGGGGTATAAACACTGGGGTAGTGTCCAAGTGCTGGGGAAACAGCTCACTGAGGTCATCCCTCAGACTCCCTGGATCTAACTCTGAGGGTGGGCAGAGGCCAGCGGAACTCTGCCCCGTAACCAGCGCTTCTGCTGGGGAGATGAACATTGGGGTAGTATCCAATTGCTGGGAGGGAGAATTGCTTCCTCCACTCCCAGTGGGGATATCTGCTGTTGGGGAAACGGCTCACGAAGATCATCTCTTAGACTCTCCAGATCCAACTCTTTTTCTGATGCTGAGCAGAGGCCAGTGGCACTCTGCCCTGTAGCCAGCACTTCTGCTGGGGCACCAGATGCAATACTCTGGCCTTGCTGCTGATCACCATTTACCAACCTTCCAGCACCCGTCTCAACTCCCCCTTCTGAGACCTTTATGCTATTAGCTTGTCTCGCTGCCTGGGGAACCTCCGGTGCATTCTGGCTTTCTAGCACTCGCAGTACCCTCTGTATCATTGCCGCATCTTTGTGACTGTCCGCTATTTCTCCTTGACAGTCCCAAGCAACAGGAGCCATGCCAGGCTGCTGATCACCGTCAAACAACCGCTTGTAGGCAATCTCAAGCTCCCATTCCTGCTTAACCAGGAACTTCAATTCCTCCAGGTCACACATCTCTTCGGGGGGGGGGTTCAGCACCTCATCTCGGAAGTCCAGGATGTTTTCCAGCCTCCACTCCTCATCGCTCCCAAAGTCTGGGTCTCCGTACATTTTTTGATGGAGCAGCTCCACGCCGCTGTATCCAATGCCTTCTGTCGGGCTGCCATCTGCTGTACTTGGCCACAGTTGAGCTGCGAACCACCGGAGGGCTCTGTAGCTGGCGTACAGCCTCATCTCCTCCTGGACCAATCTTCCAAGCTCCGCCTTCCATTCATCTCACGGTCCTTCCTTCAGAAACACCTCTTGCACACGGTACTGTTTCCAGTGCATCTCTGTGGAAAAGGGTAGGTTCCCCTGATGGTGCCGCTCGTGGCTTAGCGTTTCATGCCAGAGTTGCCAGCGGATCACATCCTCCCAGCCGAGCATGGTGCGCTCTGTCGCTGGTCCCCGATGTTGCTTCCGCATGCCTTGCAGCCTCCTCCCAAACTCCGCTCTCATGCTGGCAGGTCCCCGTATCACTCCTCGGCGGCTGCCCAGATCTTGAATCCTGGTGGTGGTTTGGATGTCCTGGATTGCAGGAGACATCTCACTGCTGCAACAACTGTGACGGATCTCGATTACCCCAGGTGGGCACATCCCCCAGACCTGTGTCTCCTGTCATCCAAACGCACCCGCAGCCTGCAGATTCGCCATAACCAGCCCTTAACCCCTCAATCACGAGACAATCCACACAGGTGTTGAGGGTTAAACATCCATAGCTTAAAGTGGAGGTTCACCCAAAAATCAACTTTCTGACATTAGATCCAGCATACTGCTAACATCTGCAGTATGCTGTGTTTTTTTTTTGTACTTATCGTTTTATGAGCCGTTGTTATCCGGCTCCGAGCGGGGAATCCTGCGGGCAATGGGCGTTCCTAAGCCAAGAGGAGTTGATTAACAGGCTGCTAAGGCGCGTCACGCCTTCCGAAAATACCCGAAGTGACACTCGGGTGTTTACGGCGCTATACGGCGCCTGCCGTGTAGAGCTGACTGCGCAGGCGCCATAAACACCCGAGTGTCACTTTGGGTATTTTCGGAAAGGCAATGCGCGCTTTAGCAGCCAGTCAATCAACTCCTCTTGGCTTAGGAACGCCTATACCCGGAAGCAATCCCCGCTCGGAGCCGGATAACAACGGCTCATAAAACGATAAGTACAAAAAAAAAAAAAACAGCATACTGCAGATGTTAGCAGTATGCTGGATCTAATGTCAGAAAGTTTTTTTTTTTTTGGGTGAACCACCGCTTTAAACTGTTTATTAAATACAAGACATACACTGTTACACACAGTTAGGGACACTCCCCTTAGCCTTGTCATACAGAGGAGAGGGGAGGGGACAAGGAACAACCAATGGGAACAGAACACTTGTACATTGAAACTACAGATAAACATAATGGGCCAGATTCAGGTAGATGCGCGCATATTTTATCCGGCGTAGCGCAACGCATATACTTTACGCTGACGCGAACTAGTGAGTAAAGTCCAGTATTCACCAAGCGCATGTTCGTTTCTTTGCGGCGGAGTAACGAAAAAGCGCTGGCGCAGTCCGGCGCAAGTGGAAGTGGGTGTGATCATATGTAAATGGTGGGCGGAGCCCAGCGCAGTGACTTACGTTCATCGCATCATCCACGGAGCATGCGCAGTAATGGAGGGCTCCTCTCGCTCCCCTGTGCGCATGCTCACAACTTCCGTCGGCACCACTTCATGGGAAAGGCCAGCGCAATGTCTTCCGTTGCACGTATAAAAGCGGCCGTAGATGCGCCTTTCCGGCGCAAAAGTATATCCGGTTTCCCCCACCCCAGGGAAGTTACTTTTGCTGTATGATGGCTGCTCCCGTTCCCCCCAAAGAGAGGAGAAACCTCAATTTTAATGCCCAGGAGCTCACCCTAGTGATCACTGCTATGGAGACGTATAACGACTTTCTCCACGGCAGGAAAAGTCGGAAGACCAGCCGGGATAGGAAGCAGGGCATCCTGGAGTCCATTGCTGGCAGGGTCAATGCCTTGGGCTACTCCACCCGGACTGCTGCCGATATCGGCAAGAAAATTAATGATCTGAGGCCCAAAGTCCGGGGCAAGGTGGCCACCATTAGGAGGCATGAGAGGGGCACGGGTGGTGGACCCCCATGTGCGGTCAGCCTGACCACGGAGGAGGAGGTGGTCGCCCGCTGCCTGGAGAGGGAGCAGTTGGAGGGGGTCCCGGGATATGATTCCGTGGAGGAAGGCTCCAGGACAGGTAAGTGATTTTTATCCCCTATTTGGTGTGTTGCATGTGGGGGGGGGAGGGTACATGTGCCAAGTGTGTGGGACCACCAACATGTGTCTGCTTTGTGTCATCCACAGATGACGGAGCTGGGCCATCATCTGTCGGCGGCCAGTCCACCCCAACCCCCCAACGGCATCCTGAGCCCGACCCCCTGGGTGGTGAACAGCATGAGATGGAGGAGAGTGCCCACACCTCACCTGATGAGGTGGTTGAGGAGGAGCCTGCCTTTCCAGAGCAGGACTTTCTTTTAATTTTGGAGGAGTCCTCCCCTTCTGCAGGGCCCTCTGTAATCGCCTCCCCCATTCTAGGAAGCCCCTCAAGGGCGACTCTATCCCCCCGGGGACAACCATCTCCTGGCCCCAGGAAGGTGACCCGGAAGACCAGGGGGGTGTCTGATTTGGTCCATGACCAGATGGCCCGGGACCAGGCCAGGCAGACCCAGCAGATGGGGGAGATTGCTGGGCATCTTGACCGGCTAGCTGACAGCCTGGGCTCCGTGTCCCAGCTGACGAACGCTGTGCAGGACGTCAGCTGCAACTGCGCTGCAGTGGTGACCAGCCTGGGGGAGGTGCAGGCTGATGTTCAGCACCTCACTGCAGCCGTCCATGCCAACGCTGCTGCCATCCGGGAACAGGGGAGGCAGAGGCAGCGTGACCAGCGGCATAATATCACCCGCCAGCTGAGCATGCAGGCCCAGACCAATCATTATCTGAGCCGGATTGCCGTGGCCTTGGAGGGCATGCAGCCAACACCTGCCAGGAGTGGCCCACCCGGGGATCAGCCACCTCCAGATGCCCCCCCACCCCCACCCACTCCCTCTAGGCAGCTAAGGAGCCAGAGAGGGCCCACAAGAAAGAGCCCCCGTCAGCCCAGATCAGGGTTTTTTTGTTTTTTTTTTGGCTCAGGTTATGAGTTTTTTCTTTGATTTATGCTCAGGTTATGAGGTTTTTTTTAAATTTATGCTCAGGTTATGAGTTTTTTTTTATTTTCTTTCAGTTTAACTGCACACGGTCAGGAGTGCAGGGGACAGTGTGAATGGTGTGTGAATGTGAGGGGGTGGCACTCCTGCCAGTAAGGGGTGTCACCCTCGGCCGTTGGGGAGAAGTTATGCCCACGGCTGTGTGAATGACGTGTGAATGGTGTATGAATGGACAGCGACATCATTGGGGCCTTGACGCCAGCGTTGCTGCTCCCAAGTCCTGCATGTTGGACTTGGGCTAATCCAATGCGATGTGGATGTGGTGTGTGTGTGATCTAGGGCAGTGTTTCCCAACTCCAGTCCTCAAGGCACACCAACAGGTCATGTTTTCAGGATTTCCATTATTTTGCACAGGTGATTCGATCAGTTTCACTGCCTTAGTAATTACCACAGCTGTTTCAATTGAGGGAAATGCTGAAAACATGTCCTGTTGGTGTGCCTTGAGGACTGGAGTTGGGAAACACTGATCTAGGGACATCAGTGGTGTGCATGCGTGCATTGTCCGTGTGATCAATGTATTTGTTTAGTGTCCAAAGATGCCTACGGCGAGGACCCTCCTGACTGCTCTTCCATCAGCTGAATGGGTCTCCTCTGGCAGGGGGGGGCTGTCTGGTTCAGGGGTCAGGTCATCACGTATGTCAATCTGCAGGCCTTTTCTCATGGCAAAGTTGTGCAGAATGCAACATGCACCGATGATCTGACACACGAAGGTAGGGGAATACAATAGGGCCCCCCAGACTTATCCAGGCAGCGGAAACGGGACTTCAGGAGCCCAAATGTTTGCTCCACCACTGCACGAGTTTTGATATGTGCTTCATTGTATCTTCTCTCTCCTCTGGTTTGGGGGTTCCGGAAAGGAGTCATTAGATGGGGTCCTAGTGCATATGCAGAGTCACCTGTAAGGGAAAAGACAGGAGGATGTTAGTCATGCATGTGCCCCTTGTGATGTCAGCATCATGGGGGGGACAGTCATGCCTGCCACCCATGTCACTCACCAACCAGCCAGCTGTCCCCATACATGTTCTGTTCGAATTCCATTGGGATGGGGCTCTGATTGTATATGAAGCTGTCATGGCTGGATCCTGGGTGTTTGGCACGGACGTGCCATATGAGGCGTTGGGCATCGGCTATCACCTGTACATTGATGGAATGCCAATGCTTCCGATTGCGGTATATGTGCTCTGTGGCACTGGGGGGCTGAAGTGCCACATGTGTGCAATCAATGGCCCCGATGGTGCGTGGGAATCTGGCAATGCTGTAGAAATCCTGCATTGCCTTCAGCCGCAGCTCCTCAGTGGTTGGTCTGATGAAGTGGTGGGACATGCGTCTGAGGATTGCAGGCGAAACCTGGTGCACACATCTGCTTATGGAGGACTGTGACATCCCAGCCACCACTGCACTTGTACGCTGAAATGATCCACTTGCAAGGAAATGAAGTGTTGCCAGTACCTTCACCAGTGGCTGCACTGCTTGTGAGCGGTGTGTTGGGCTGGTGATGTCATCCTGCAGGGTTGTGGTTAGTTCAAGTATTGCATCAGGGCTGAATCTGAAGAGGCGATACACCTCCTCATCATCCATGCCAAAGAGGCTCATGCGCGTGCGGTATATCCTCTCACGTGCCCGCCTCCTCCGTTCCGGGGGACCCATTAGTAGTGCTAGGACCACGGCTGCCCCTGGCATGTTGGCACACAGAGGTGTTGTCCTTGCAAGTGTGGTTGTTCAGCTTGCTAGTTTCGTCGGTAACGCTGCTGCTGTAGCTGCTCTCCTGCTGACCTGTGGCCGTCTGGAGTAAAGATAAAGCAGCTATTTGTAGGAATAACTTTGCGACAGACGGACGACATACGCGCGGCGCATGTAGCCAGCGTCTGGTGCTAATCCGTTCGTGAATCGGGAAATCTCCCTCATTTGCATATTTGCATGGGAAATCAATAGGTGCGACGGATGCGACAAGCGAAAATATGCGCTTACGATACTCTGGCGAGGGAAAGTTAAGCCGATCGGAAAATGCCCGTTTTCTGTCGCATCTAGTTTGGTGGGTACGGCCGCATAGATACTACGGCGCATCTTCACAGTTACGTGGTGCATATCGATATACTCCAGCGCAAGTCTTGCTGAATCTGGCCCAATGAGATTATGGTAAGCAGGCAGCCTTTCAATATACACCCCCTGCAGAGAGACGTCTCCAGTCCAGACCATTGTCTATGTGCCCTTTACCAACACAATTGGACACAGCAACAAGAGGGGGGATGGGTGAGAAGGGATGTAGCATTACATTATCTCAATGCCAGCTTGTCCGGGGTCTCCATCCTCGTCTGGGCCATAGTCTGTGGGTAAGAGGCCTGCCCACAGTCCCTTCCAAAACAAACAGTGACAGTGGCTTCTGTCACATCCTCCATTTATAACCTTTGTATCATGTGATCTCTCTGGAGTTTTGGTTGATATTCTGTCTCTATCATATAAAATACACCTATGAGAAAAATTATAGACCCTTTATTTCTATGTAATTTCTATGTACTTTGCCAGTAGAGACCCCTGAGCCCCGCAGACCCTGTACTACAAGGTGGTGGGGAACGGCAGACAGGAGGCGATGTGCCAACATTGTGGATCTTCCTGTCTCCAGAGTACATGGACACTGACATGTCTTCTCCCCGTGTGTAGTGTGTGACGCATCTCGATGTCCGGATGTCTCCTGTGATTTGGGAATGTCGGTGTTGGAATTGTGGACACCTGGAAGTTGCTGCCCATACAGAACGTGCGGTACGTATACTAGTTCATTCTGTGATGGTCTCTCCTCAGGATTTTACAACTGAAGGGGGACGTGTAGAAGAGGGGTCATGTATGGTGGAAGATGTGACAGGGAAAGCTGGACATGTAGAGGTGGGGGGTCCTGTAGGAATGGGGTCTTGTGGAGGTCGGGAGGTCATGTAGAGGCAGGGTCATTTGGAGGTGGGAACATTTGGAGGTGGGAACATTTGGAGGTGGGAACATTTGGAGGTGGGAACATGTGGAGGTGGGGGGTCATGTAGACAAGGCAGGGACATGTGGAGGTGGGGTCATGTAGACGAGGCAGGGTCATGTGGAGGCAGGTGGGGTCATATGGAGGTGGGGGGTCCTGTAGAGGTGGGGGGTCCTGTGGAGGTGGGGTCATGTATACGAGGCAGGGTCATGTGGAGGTGGGGTCATGTAGACGAGGCAGGGTCATGTGCAGGTGGGGTCCTGTAGAGGTGGGGGGTCTTGTAGGGGTGGGGGGTTCATGTGGATTTGGGGTCATGTGGAGGTGGGGGGGGTTGTGTGGGGGGGGGCATGTAGAGGAGGCAGGGACATGTGGAGGTGGGGTCATGTAGACGAGGCAGGGTCATGTGGAGGTGGGGTCATGTAGACGAGGCAGGGTCCTGTGGAGGTGGGGGGTCCTGTAGGGGTGGGGGGTTCATGTGGAGATGGGGTCATGTGGAGGTGGGAGGGTTGTGTGGGGGGTCATGTAGAGGAGGCAGGGACATGTGGAGGTGGGGGGGTCATGTAGAGGTTGGGGGGTCATGTAGAGGTGGGGGGGTCATGTATGGCCTGGTCTTTGCAGTGTTTCAGGGAGTTGCCGAAGTCACCCCATTCTGTACTGTTCTGTGCTCAGCAGTTGCTCGGGTGCTCTCAGGAATGTAGTGACCCGCATGCAGTGCAGGTTTGGGGGGGAGGGGCACGATTTATGAAATGATCACTTCCGCTGATTTCTCTTAATTTCTCCGCAGAATGTTCCTGTGAGAAGA
The DNA here is from genome assembly GCA_029574335.1 of Rana kukunoris. Classification (NCBI taxonomy): domain Eukaryota; kingdom Metazoa; phylum Chordata; class Amphibia; order Anura; family Ranidae; genus Rana; species Rana kukunoris. Next base: position 228,780 of record JAJQKJ010002653.1, read on the forward strand.
TCCCCAAACCTGAATGTGATTTGGTGAGAAAACATGAAATCTGTAAAGTTGGGGTTCAGACGTGTCATTGGGGTGTCCTAATTTCTGATGTCACTGATCTGGAATATCTCATATAGCTAACCGTGCCAGCTCCATAATCACCCCGATAGTGACTGGATCTCCCCATGGGGGTCACCCCAATAGTGAATGGATCTCCCCATGGGGGTCACCCCAATAGTGACTGGATCTCCCCATGGGGGTCACCCCAATAGTGACTGGATCTCCCCACGGGGATCAACTCAATAGTGACTGGATCTCCCCAGTGGGGTCACCCCAATAGTGGCTGGATGTCCCCATGGGGGTCACCCCAATAGTGACTGGATCTCCCCATGGGCGTCACCCCAATTGTGACTGAATCTCCCCATGGGCATCACCCCAATAGTGACTGGATCTCCCCAGAGGGATCACCGCAATAGTTAAGGACCAGGTTTGCCACCCTATAGGGGTCACCCCAACAGTGGCCTAATCACCTTATATGGGTCTCCCCAGTGGTGACTGGATTAACCCATTGGGGTACAGTCATAGGTTGGGGTTCTGCTCAGTTTTAGCCGGTGGAGGGGGGAAGGGAGAGCCATCACACACAATGCAGACATCGGGTCACTAATTCCCCCTCCCCCTTTCTTCTCTCTCTTTCTAGGGAGAAAAACTCCAAACTGATGAGGAATTCCTAAACTCTGTAACCAACCCGTGTAACTGCACCATCTATAAATGTGGTAAGTCCGGCACCCCCCCCCCCCCCCCCCATCTCCACACTATGCAGTCTGGCACCCCCCTCCCCCAATGTGGGTCCCATCATTTTCCTCCCCCTGGCTCATCAAGTGTATCTCCGCCATCCGGGAACCAACATGGCCCGGCTGTTCCCTCATAGATGACCCCACCTCCCCTGATTTATTGGGGACACTTTCCTGATTGGGAGTGTAGAGGATTATGGGTGTTGTAGAGGATTTTGGATGGGGTGTAGAGGATTATGGGGGGGTGTAGAGGATTGTTGGGAGTGTAGAGGATTGAGGGGGGTATAGAGGATTATGGGGGGTTGTGGGGGGTGTAGAGTATTGGGGGGTGTAGAAGATTGGGGGGTGTAGAGGATTATAAGGGGGTTGTGGGGGGGCTGTAGAGGATTATGGGGGGGTGTAGAGGATTAAGGGGGCTGTAGAGGATTGAGGGGGGTATAGAGGATTATGTGGGGTGTAGAGGATTGTTGGGGGGGTGTAGAGGATTATAGGGGGTTGTGGGGGGCTGTAGAAGATTGGGGGAGTATAGATCGTGGGGGGTTGGGCTGCTCATACACTATGTGGATTGGTTGTGACGTGACTCCTCCTCCCTTTGGCAGTGAAGGCCTCAGTGTGTCTTAGTAAAGATGGCGGAATCCTGCGGCCGGGTCAGACTATCATCGAGCACACGGCGGAGGGCGTCTGTCACACCGCGCACTGCACCTCGATCATCGATCCCGTCTCTAGATATCACCAAATCAACGTCTCGTCTCAGCGCTGCTCTGCCCGCTGCCAGCCGGTAAGAAGGTTTGATTAGAGATTTTGGGGCTCGTTGACTAAAGGATTCTCTGAATGAGGTAACACAAGCTGAATGAGGTAACACAAGCTGAAGATTCACCCCAAACAGCCAATCACAGGCAAAAGAAGGTTAAAAACAAATGGATTTTTGCTTGCACGTGATTGGACGATTGAAGTCAGTGTCACTTCACCTCATTCACTAAGAAAAGTGACTTTCTAACCAAATAAATTTTCAGTTCAGAGTTCAGTTCAGAGTTCAGAGAGTGATGGAGGAAATGGTTCGTTCTCACAACTATGAAACATACCGACCCGTGGAGTAGGGAGTAGGGAGCCGTGGAGTACGGAGCCATGGAGTATTACAGGGTCATAGAGTACGGAGCCATCCCTACCATGGTCCATACCCCATCGAGACCTGTAAGCCACAGAGCCCCAAGTACCGAGCTGTAGAGTACCTATAAATACAGAATGGTCGTATGTGAGATAAACAAATTACGTAGAGGACAAATTATATCTGTGGCATGTATATGGAGGAGGGGTATATATGGGCTGTATATGGAGGAGGGGTATATACGGGATGTATATGGAGGAGGGGTATACTGTATACTGTATACGGGCTGTAAATGGAGGAGGGGTATATACGGGCTGTGTGTGGAGGACGGGTATATACGGTGTAGTGGAGTACAATATTAAACTCCACGATCTCCGCTGGTAACCAGGGTAAATCCACAGTCAGCGTTGAAAAGTAAGGCAATGTCCCAAATCCCCCCCAGTAACCGGACGAAACACAGCTCTGAGAGTCATCTGACTTTTTATTCACAGGCTTCCATATGTATATAATTCCCCATGCAAGGGGTTTCCAAACAGCCAAATAGATTTAGCAGGGGTAATACAGGGAGGACCACATGGGAAACTTAACATTTTGGATAATTCTCCCATCAGGCATTGCTGCACGAGGGAAAAGTCGGTTGATAGCTGGGGTCTGGGGTTATGTGTTGTGGGAGTTTGGTTTAAAACTGCTGAACACCGATTGGGCAACATAAAACAAAGTACTTAAAGAGGAGTTCCACCCAAAAATGGAACTTCCTCTTAATCCACTCCTCACCCCCATACATGCCACATTTGGCATGTAATTTTTTTTGGGGGGGAGTGGGGGCTTCAGTAGGAGTGGGACTTCCTGTCCCACTTCCTGCTTCCGCCGAGGGGCTGATAAGGCGAGAGGCGTAATCGCCTTATTTCAGCCCCTCCCTGTAGGCCAGTGTTTTTCAACTCCAGTCCTCAAGGCACACCAACAGGTCATGTTTTCAGGCTTTCCATTATTTTACACAGGTGATTTGATCAGTTTCACTGCCTTAATCACCACAGCCATTTCATCTGAGGGAAATCCTGAAAACTTGACCTGTTGGTGTGCCTTGAGGACTGGAGTTGAAAAACACTGCTGTAGGCGATGGCCTAGGACACTGACAGGTCCTAGGCAATCGCCTGTCCAATCAGCGACGAGCCGCGCCGCGCGCGCATGCGCAGTGCGGCTCGCGCATGCGCAGTGGGTGCCCGGCCGTGAAGCCGAAGGCTGTCACGGCTGGGTGCCCACAGTCGGGATGGAGACGCCGACTGGGGAGGGGGGGAGAGGAGCGGAGCCCCGGTCGGCGCATCGCTGGAACGCAGGAGCAGGTAAGTGAGTGTTTATTAAAAGCCAGCAGCTACACTTTTTGTAGCTGCTGACTTTTAATAAACACATTTGTTGGCTGGAACACCCCTTTAAATGCTACTGGCTTACGGCTGCCAGCATACGAATTACTATGCCCACATAAGACCCAGCAGAATACATAGCATATCATACAGACAACCTTTTGACATGTAACGTCCAGCATTCCAGAAGTGGCTAGGTTTGCCACAATGCTCCCCCAGAACCAAGCCGGCATACACAGTCTGATCCCAACGGATCGGCTTGGGGATGTCCGGGGAAGTACTCACAGATCACTTTTCAAGTTCAGTTTGTCTAGATAACCCGTCGGCGTTACCGTTTTGCTTCCCTGGTCGGTAGTGGATTGTAAAGTCAAACGGCTGCAGCGCCAAACTCCAGCGCAGCAGCCGGGCATTGTCTCCCGCCACACAGTTTAGCCACACCAACAGGTTGTGATTTGTGAGTAGCGAAAAAGGTTGTCCATACAAATACGGCTGCAACTTTTTGAGGGCCCACACCACGGCCAGGCATTCCTTCTCAATGGCGGCGTAGCTTACTTCTCGTGGCAATAACTTTCGGCTCAGGTAAGCTACGGGGTGTTCTCCGCCATCGGCTCCCACTTGGCTCAGCACTGCTCCCAATCCAAACATTGAAGCGTCCGTGTGGACAAGAAATCTTTTAGTTGGATCAGGAGCAGCAAGTACAGGGGCATTAGTTAGAGCAGTCTTTAGTTGTTGGAATGCCTGATCACACTCTGGGGTCCAGACAACCTGTCGGGGCAGGTTCTTGCGTGTCAAGTCAGTTAAGGGTTTGGCCAGGGCACTATAATTGGGTACGAATTTTCTATAGTACCTTGCGGTACATAGAAACGCTAGCACTTGGGTTTTCGTCCTGGGGGTGGGCCATTTAGCTACGGCTTCAACTTTAGCTGGTTCGGGTTTCTGTCGCCCGCTCCCCACCCGGTGGCCCAAGTACTGCACTTCAGCCATCCCTATATGACACTTGCTGGGTTTCAGTGTTAACCCTGCCTCTCCAATACGATCTAGAATGGCCCCTATGTGTTGTAGGTGCTCTGCCCAGGTCTGGCTAAATATGGCGATGTCGTCTAAATAGGCACATGCGTATTCCTGGAATCCATCCAATAACTGATCGACCATCCGCTGAAAAGTTGCCGGAGCGTGACCCGAATGGCATGACCCGAAATTGATACAGGCCAAACGGGTGACAAACGCCGACTTGGGGATGGCCTCCTCAGCCAGTGGAATCTGCCAGTATCCCTTACATAAGTCTATGGTAGTGAGATACTGGCCCCGTGCCATCTTATCCAGCAGCTCATCTATCCGGGGCATCGGATAGGCATCAGATAGGCATGAGACACCGTTTTGTCATTTAGCCTCCGGTAGTCGACACAGAAACGTGTCGTGCCATCCTTCTTTGGTACCAGCACTACTGGCGATGCCCAGGGGCTATCGGAAGGCTTGATAACCCCCAGCTGCAACATCTCGTCAATCTCAGTCTTCATATGTGTCCTGACTGCTTCAGGGACACGATATGAGGTTTGCCGCATAGGTAGCTGTCCGGGGTCTCAACTCGGTGAGTGGCCAGCGGAGTGTACCCAGGTAAATTGGAGAAGGTAGCCCCTTTAGCTACAATCAGCTCTTGTACCTGGGCACGCTCATGAGGGCTTAGCCGCTCCCCCAGCTGAACCCCCTTGGAGGGCTCCATCTGTCCCTCCTGTTCTAAGAGGTCAGGTAGTGGCAGATTCTCCTGATCCTCCAAGGTGGAAGCGCATATGGCGGCCACGTCCTCTATCCTCTCATGGTATGGTTTGAGCATATTCACGTGGAACATGCGTCTCTCCCCTACCCCTGAGCAGGGGCCAATCACATAGGTGGTGTCACATCTCTGTTCCACCACCTGGTATGGGCCTTGCCAGATGGCCTGCAGCTTGTCTGTGCGGACCGGTTTTAAAATCAAAACCTTTTGTCCCACCTGAAAGCTGCGGTCTCTGGCTCCCCTATCGTACCAGCGGCGCTGACGTTGTTGGGCCGCCCGGAGGTTGGTGCGCACAGCCTGGATTAGCGCCTCCAGACGGTCCCTGAACTCCAGTACGTAGGATACAATAGGGGTTCCGTCTGGGCTACTCTGCCCCTCCCAATGCTCTCTAATTAGGTCTAGTGGTCCTCGCACCCTTCTCCCAAACAGTAATTCAAAAGGGGAAAACCCTGTTGACTCTTGGGGTACCTCTCTATAAGCGAAGAGCAGATGGGGTAGAAAGCACTCCCAGTCTTTATGAGCCTCTCCAAATGTACGGAGCGTCTGCTTCAGCGTACCATTAAACCTTTCGCATAGACCATTGGACTGGGGGTGGTACGCCGAATTTACTATTGGCTTAATGCCACATATCTTCCATAGTTGTTGGGTTACCTCGGCGGTGAACTGGGTGCCTCTATCGGATATGATTTCCTGGGGAAACCCCACCCTGGAAAATATTTTCATTAAGGCCTCTGCCACAGTTTCGGCATGAATGTTGGTGAGGGCTATAGCCTCGGGGGGAACCGGGTGGCATAGTCCACTACAGTTAAAATATATATTTTCCCGGAGGGACTGGGTTTTGGTAAGGGCCCCACTATATCTACGGCCACCCTACTGAAGGGTTCTTCAATAATGGGAAGAGGACATAACTTGGCTTTGTGGCGGTCACCTCGCTTGCCTACTCGCTGGCAAATGTCACAGGAGGTGCAGTATTGCCTCACATCCTTGGAGATCCCTGGCCAGAAGAAAGCGTGGGTCAACCTGTATCGGGTACGTGTCATCCCCAGATGCCCAGACAGGGGAATGTCGTGGGTAGGCATGTGCATTTCGTTTCGTTCCGAATCGAAATTCGGACGAATTTTCCATTATTCGGACATTCGGATGCATACGAATTTCCGAATTGCTATAATAACGAAAAATTTCGACCGTTTTCCGAATTCGTTCATTTTCGACCGAATTTCGAAAAAAAAAAAAAAAAAGTCGAAATCGAATTTTTTTTTTTCGAATTCCGAATCGAATACCCGCGGACTAAATTCGATCGGAATTCGAAAAAAAAAAAAATTCGAATTTAATTCGAAAAAAATTCTATTAGAAAAGAGACTATTTGTTTTCTAATCTGGTTGAAATATTTTCGATTTCGACCGATTTTTTTCGAAATTCGGTCGAAAACGAACGAATTCGAAAAACGGTCGAAATATTTTCGATTTCGACTGTATTTTTCGAAATTCGGTCGAAAACGAACGAATTCCGAAAACGAATTCAACACATGTAACGAACCTAACTTAACGAAATTTATTAAATGACGAATTGAAACGAAACGAAACGAAACGAATTTTTCACTTTTGCACATGCCTAGTCGTGGGCAATCCGAAGCAGTTCTTGCCTATACTTCTGGGGAACCACTAACTGTTTAGTCGTTACTAAACTGTTTAGTCGTTACGACCCTCCCACTCCTCTTTCAGCAATGCGGTAAAGTAGCCCTTTCTCCCAGGTGTACTGCTCCCCCTCTAGCCCAGCCTGGTCAGCGTGTACCCTGTCCCTGTATACCTGTAGCGTGGGGTCTGTATGGGTTGCCACCTGTCCGGTTTTGACCCGGACAGTCCGGGTTTGGACACATGTGCCCGGTTTTGAAGCCGCCTGAGACCCGGGCACATTTTTAAATTAAAAAAAAATGTTTTTTTTTTTTAGTTTTTTTTTTTTTAGCCGTCCCCATCCTGGCCCGGCCGCAACAGAGCTGCACATCCCCAGCTCCACCAGCTTGTCTGAGTGTTAGTATAACGTGTGCCACCCGCAGCAGTGCTCTCTGTTAGCCCCCAGCCGGGCTGTAAACATGTGTGCAACACTGTGCTAGCCCCCTCCCCCCCTCCCTCCGGCGCGCCTCCGTCTGCATTGTGTGCTGCAGAGTGAAAGACGGCACATGGGACAGAGTGCTCAGCTCTTCTCTGACTGGCTGCAGAATAGACATGGAGGTGGGGTTAAAGGCGGAGCTTCAGCATTCCCTGCTGCTCTGTGAAGTGTGTGGCGATCTTGCTGAGACTGAGAGCTCAACTTTTAAAGTACGTTTTTGCTGTTATTAGCATGTCAGCATATCAAAGAGCTCTCACCCCTCCCCCTCATACACACAGTCCTCACCAATTTCCCCCACCATACATTATCTATACATACAGTTCTGCCCCCCCCTCCATATACCATCCACAGCCATATATACAGTTCTGCCCCCCCCTCCATATACCATCCACAGCCATATATACAGTCCTGCCCCCCCCTCCATATACCATCCACAGCCATACATACAGTTCTGCCCCCCTCCATATACCATCCACAGCCATATATACAGTTCTGCCCCCCCCCTCCATATACCATCCACAGCCATACATACAGTTCTGCCCCCCCTCCATATACCATCCACAGCCATACATACAGTTCTGCCCCCCTGCATATACCATCCACAGCCATATACCATCCACAGCCATACATACATATATACAGTTCTTCCCCCCCTCCATATACCATCCACAGCCATATATACAGTTCTGCCCCCCCTCCATATACCATCCACAGCCATATATACAGTTTTGCCCCCCCCTCCATATACCATCCACAGCCATACATACAGTTCTGCCCCCCCCTCAATATACCATCCACAGCCATATATACAGTAATGCCCCCCCTCCATATACCATCCACAGCCATACATACAGTTCTGCCCCCCCATCCATATACCATCCACAGCCATATATACAGTTCTGCCCCCCCTCCATATACCATCCACAGCCATACATACAGTTCTGCCCCCCATCCATATACCATCCACAGCCATATATACTTAGTTCTGCCCCCCCTCCATATACCATCCACAGTCATATATACAGTTCTGCCCCCCCCTCCATATACCATCCACAGCTATATATACAGTTCTGCCCCCCCTCCCCATATACCATCCACAGCCATATATACAGTTCTGCCCCCCCCTCCATATACCATCCACAGCCATATATACAGTTCTGCCCCCCCCCCTCCATATACCATCCACAGCCATACATACAGTTCTGCCCCCCCCCTCCATATACCATCCACAGCCATATATACAGTTCTGCCCCCCCCCTCCATATACCATCCACAGCCATATATACAGTTCTGCCCCCCCCCTCCATATACCATCCACAGCCATACATACAGTTCTGCCCCCCCTCCATATATCATCAACAGCCATATATACAGTTCTGCCCCCCCTGCATATACCATCCACAGCCATGCATACAGTCCTGCCCCCCCTCCATATACCATCCACAGCCATATATACAGTTCTGCCCCCCTCTATATACCATCCACAGCCATATATACAGTTTTACCCCCCCCCTCCATATACCATCCACAGCCATACATGCAGTCCTGCCCCCCCTCCATATACCATCCACAGCCATATATACAGTTCTGCCCCTCCATATACCATCCACAGCCATATATACAGTTCTGCCCCCCTCTATATACCATCCACAGCCATATATACAGTTTTGCCCCCCCCCCCCTCTCCATATACCATCCACAGCCATACATACAGTCCTGCCCCCCCCTCCATATACCATCCACAGCCATATATACAGTTCTGCCCCTCCATATACCATCCACAGCCATTTATACAGTTCTGCCCCCCCTCCCCCATATACCATCCATATACACAGTTCTCCAACCCCCCCCCCCCTACCTACTGCCCATCATACCCTCCACACTCCTCTCCTGTACATACTGCCCCCATTATACCCTCCACACTCCTCTCCTGTACACACCGCCCACTGTCATACCCTCCACACTCCTCTCCTGTACATACTGCCCACTGTCATACCCTCCACACTCCTCTCCTGTACATACTGCCCCCATCATACCCTCCACACTCCTCTCCTGTGCATACTGCCACCATCATACCCTCCACACTCCTCTCTTATACATACTGCACTCATCATCCCCTCCACACTCCTCTCCTGTACATACTGCACTCATCATACCCTCCACACTCCTCTCCTATACATACTGCACTCATCATCCCCTCCACACTCCTCTCCTGTACATACTACACTCATCATCCCCTCCACACTCCACTCCTGTTCATACTGCTCCCATCATACCCTCCACACTCCTCTACTGCATATACTGGTCACTGTTACACCCTCTTCACTCCTTTCCTGCAAGTAATACCTACCCTCTGCACTCATTTTCTGTACATACTGTCTTACACTTTGCACTCTTTTCCTACACATACCAACATACGCACCACACTCTTGTATATACTGTTGTAAATTCTGCACTCCCTCCCTACACATACTATAATACCCTCTGTACTTAATGAAAATGAAAAGGTGAACTAATGCCCCTGATCTCCACTGCACTTACCTCTGTAGTAATGGAAGAGTTTTATTTTTTTTTAAATGATTGTGCTGAGGTTTATTCATGTCAGCAAGACTCTTACTTGTGGCACAGCAAAGTAAGCATATTTTACAGGTAAAATAATTATTTTGTTTAATTTAATCATGGCCCGTGAGGCCCCTCCCACAATATTGCCACACCCACCATATGTAGTGGCGTGTTCGGGTTTGGCTTGAGGAAAAGGTGGCAACCCTAGGTCTGACCTCACCTCGGCCTCAAACTTAGTCGGGGTATCCCAGGACATACGTGTCGTGTGGGGGTCATGGTCTCTTACCGGCGCCTCAGAGTGTGTCGGTGGAACCATGGTGTGAGCCTGTTGCCGTGTGGTCACTTGATGGGGTTCCTGGTATGGGGCCTGGGGTACAAAAGCAGAGGTCATCTGGCCCAAGTCATTTCCCAGCACAACATCTGCTGGTAAATTTTGCATGAGGCCCACTTCTACCATCCCCCCTTCCACACCCCAATCCAAATGTACTTTGGCAGTGGGTAGTCGGTACACTGCTCCCCCTGCCACTCGTACTGCCACGGATCCGCCAGTGTGTGCCAAGTCAGGGACCAAATGGGGTGCTATCAAGTTTAAAGTAGCTCCTGAATCCCGAAGCCCCTGGACTTCTTTCCCCTCCAAGGTCACCAGCTGTCGATGATGCTGCCGGTTATCTGTGGCTCGGACTGTCATCACCTCATGCAAGATTCCCAGGGGTTCTTCCGCTGGAATGCTCAACATCTCTTGAGTGGCCGGCTCCCGTTGATAATGATGGGCAGCAGCCCTTGATGCCGGGTTCGGTCGGCCTTGGTTCCAGGTGGGTCTGCCCCGATTTTGGGTGCACTCGCGTGCAGTATGTCCCCACTGTTTGCAGGTGTGGCATTGGATGTTGGCACGTCCGTTATATCTGGAGGGTGGTGGTAAAGTCCCTTGGGATTAACGAAAAGGGGAGGCTGTGAGAGCGGGGGGTGATAGAGTACTGGGTGGTCCCCCGGGTTGAGGATAACTCTTGGTTAGGGGCCCATGATGTCTCCTTGCATCAAAATGCTGATCCGCTAATTGAGCCGCTTCGGTTAGGGTGAGAGGTTTCCTGTCTCGCACCCATTCTTGTGCCTCTGGGGACAAACCGTTGAAGAATTGCTCCAACAGCATTAACTGTCACAATTCCTCCATATTAGTGGCTTGGCTGGCTTATATCCACCCTTGGGAAGCTTGGTCCAGCTTGTGTGCCCATTCAGCATGTGAATCCTTCTCTGGTTTGCGCAGATTTCTAAACTTGTGCCGGTATGCCTCTGGAATAATGGCGTATCTCTCTAATATCGCTCGCTTCACTTTATCATAATCCTTGCTGTCCTCACTGGGTACATCGCGATATGCTTCTGCTGCCCGACCTGCTAGCAATGGGACCCATACTGTCCGTTCCAAGTAATGTAAATCACACAGTCTCTCAAAATCCTGTAAATACCCATCAATCTCATCCTTCTCCTCGGAAAACATTTTAAAGGCATGATAGGGAATTTTGGGTTTTACCTGGTTGTAGAGTGACCCAGTAGGGAATTCTGCTCGAGACTGTGTATACTGCGGACTGTGTGCCATCACGTACTCCTGCACATTCGCCATTACCATGTGCAGCATGGCATTTGATATAGGCTGTGGCAAAAATTCCAGCCTGGTCCTCATTTCTCTCTGGTAGAGGGTTTCTTCCATGGCTGCTGGTGGTGTAGCGCTGCGGGCTCTGTCTCCCTCCATCAGCTCGGCAGTTAGTACAGCTTTGGATTTGTTGCTGGCTACCTTACCCCTGGCTTCTAGCAGTTCCTTTAATGTCTGCCGCTTTAGCCTAGAATAATCCGTCTCCATTTACATCGGTAGTTCACATTGCACGAATTGTGCTTATCGGCTGTAAGGTTGGATCCCGTCGCTTGCCACCAATTGTAGCGGAGTACAATATTAAACTCCACGATCTCCGCTGGTAACCAGGATTAACGGCGGTATGAGGCAGCGGCGGCATATCTACAAATATGAGGGACAGGACATCGCTGCAATGGGGGGGGGGGGGGAGTATTCTTTTTTAGTGTCGGGGGTATTTGCGGGAGTACAAGTATTCCCGCAAATACTCGGCATCGGTCCCGATACCGATACTAGTATTGGTATCGGGACAACCCTAGATATCAGATTTTCCAACCACTAACAAGCACAAAACAAGACAAGACTCGTGTGATTGCTGAACATGGAGTGTTTATTAGAACCAGAATACAAGTCTTATATACAGTAGAAGAGGAGGCTTCGCCCTCCTGCTCATATTACTCTAACAATACACCTGTGACCACAAACATCAATTAACATGAGCTAATTAACTAATCCCTTAAAGCAGCCGATGTGACTCCGCCCCCTCCTAGGCATTGTTATGATAAATCAGGATGTCACTACAGGTCAGACTTGTTGTCACTGAGCGTTACACAGTAGATGATACATTATCATAAGTATAAAAACAGGATACCTCTCCTCCATTGTACAGAGGCCAATGTGATCGGCTCTCTCACCTAACATGTTGTGTTCAGAATCAAACAAACCGAGAATAGTCTTTACATCTGTAACTGTCACCACCGTTTATGATCTTTCATCAACCCACCCAAGACAGCTTATCCGACAGTCCGACAATCCATGTAGACACGATCCATTCCATTACCCAGAATTAAGACAAGACACAAGCTCTGTTCTCTCTGGTTTCAAATATATGAATGAACTATTTAATGGTTAGCTCTCTTACATACAGTACAGCCATGTTACAGTTATCAAAAAAACACTCCACCCACCACATCACACAGTGGGGCTTCAATCACATTATTTTAGATAATGACATTAAGGTGAGTTAATTATCCCCCAGACATCCTGATTCCGACAACAGCTATTCATCTGCAGAATACACATTCCTATGTCAGACGTTCGGGTATCGGTCTGACATAATTAACATGAACTGATTACTACACCTGAGAAGTCACATTCCACATCTATTCATCAATAGACTTTCACACCATACATTAGCATCAGACAATGAAAGGTCTTTCAGAACCAGACTCAATTAGCATCTCAACAGCCTAGGTTAAGCATTGAAGGAGTCATTATTGACCAGTTGTGGGTCAGCACTAACCAAACTGTAATATTCCAAGATATCCTGCAATACATGAATTATCATTGCTGTCCCATCTCATGTAATCCGAGATATCATTTCTCAGTCACCCTATGCCCCTATCGGACATAAGATGACCCTAGACCCAGAAGTCATTGGTGACGCTGGCACAGGAGCTGGCACCCGCATCCCTCTGTGTGTCACGGGCCATTCCGTTACATCTCTCCCCTTTTGGTGGGAGACTGACACAGGAGGGAACCCCAAACGGGTTGACTCCAAAGTTAGTCAGTAGTTCCAGTCCTCCAATGCTGGTATCCATACCGTAACCCAAATAAATTGCTCCAAACAGAGCATTACTCACCCCGTCAACTTCTGCCTCTCTTAGAGAACATGTCTGCCGCTGGGGAGAGGCCTGGACTGGCCCTTCTCCCTGGAGTTCTTTCAGCCGCTGGAGAGAAGACAGGGTGACTGGGCTCAGATCATCATGCTGTTGGGGATCCGGACCAACTGCCCCCATCCCTGGGGTATACAAGTGGTGACTGAAGTCCCATCCACTGGTGGTAGGTGAAAATCCCCCGGTGCTCCTCCTGTCTCAGTGCCGCACCATTTTCTGGGGTTGTGTCAGTGAAGACTGAAGTCCTATCCACTACCCCAGGAACTCCCTCTTCCGTTAGTTGAGAGCAGAGGCTTGTGGCACTCTGCTCTGTTTCCAGCTCTTCTGCTGGGTTGCTGTGATGGGAGACCACAGTCCCATCTCCGATGTCAGCTCAAGCTGCAGTTGTGTGCAGAGGCCAGTAGCATCCTGCCCTGCTGCCAGTGATTCAGCTGAGAGTAAAAGCTTTACCACCTTAGCTTGTTGCTGGAGAGAGGGGCCAACTGCCCACGGCTCTCTGGAACTCCACACCATCCGCTTCAGCTTTGGGAATGGCAATCTCCATATTTTCCACTGCCGATTCATCAGCCAGGTTTTTAGAGTTGTCATCTGAAATTTCCTCATAGTCCCAGGCAAGGGGAGCCCCAGCCCTGCTGCTGAGCAGAGTCTAGCAGCTGTCTGTAGGCGATCCCCATTCCTGAATGGCCAGAAACTCCAAATCTCCCTGTAACCAGTTCCCTTCCGAGATATTCTACTTTTTCTCTCTGTGCTCCATTATGTACTCCAAGCGCCACTCCCGATCATCCCCAAAGTCTGGATCACTGGGCATCCTCCAATACAACAATCCCAGGCCATCATAGTCATAGCCTTCCGTGGGGCTGTCATCTGCTGACCACGGGCACTCTTGGGCTACATACCACCGGAGGGCTCTGTAGCTTTTGTCCAACCGCATCTCTGCCCGGATCAGCCTGCTTAACTCTGCTGTCCACTCCTGCTTGGGTTGTTCCCCCAACAACGGCATTCGTACGTCATACTGCGGCCAGTACCTTACATGGATCGAGGGCAGGACCTTTCCTTGGTGTTGCTGCTCCAGAGCTAGCGCTTCCTTCCAGAGTTTGCAGCAAATCGAATCAGACCATCCCAGCAGGGCCTCCTCTGATACTGGTCCTCTGTGCTGTATCCGCATCTCTTGTAACCTCCTTTTGAATTCCTCTTCCATGGGGACTAGTATCTGCGCCTCTCCTCTCTCTTCAGTTGGTGCTGCTGTGACTTCAGCTGCTGCAGCACCTCTTTGATGTGGCCAAGTGGCATCCACAGCTGCTATAACCAGGTCTACGATCTCTGGTGGAGGATTAGGACCATATTGTGCCAGTCCACGTTTAACAGCCCGATCAAAACTTTCTTCCTCTAGTGTCCTGTCTGTTACGCCGGGCCGTTTAGCTCTATTCATTGTGCTACGAGTAAGCATCGCACAATGTGAAACATGTCAGCTTTTTCCCTTTTGTCCACTTCTTCTTTTTGACTGCATCAATTTTTGGTTGTTTTTTGATTTTCGTTTTCTGAATAAAGACATTGTTTTTAAGGAGCGTGGCGGTCCAGGACTCTCTTTATCCTGTGCACAGCCAGCACCCTTTCGGTTCAGTGGGACGGAAGCAAAGGAGATTAGCAATTTTCAGAGCGGTATACATTTTTTCACTCTATCCATTTCGTCAAGTTTTGCGATAATGTCCCTTTTCTTACGGTTGCTGGATGGTCTGCCCCGGCTCTCCAGTAAGTCCATGAGGGAAGAGAGCTTCAGCCGTTCATACTGTGTCTCCATTGTCCTGTGTCCTTGTAGCTGTTCTTCTAGCGATGGAATCATCCCACTGCTGTGCCACCACTTGTAACGCTCACCACCATTTACGATCTTCCATCAACCCAAGACAGCTTATACGACAGTCCGACAATCCATGTAGACACAATCCATTCCATTCCCCAGAATAACGAGACTCAGCTCTGTTCTCTAGTTTCAAAATGTATGAATGAACTCTTTAATGGCTAGCTCTCTTATATACAGTACAGCCATGTTACAGTTATCAAAGGAACAAAGAAACTCTCCACCCCCCGCCCCCTCATCACACAGTGGGGCTTCATACACATCCTTTTAGATAATGACATTCAGAGGAGGTAATTATCCCCCAGACGTTCCGACTCAGACGTTCGGGTATCGGTCTGACATAATTAACATGAACTGATTACTACACCTGAGAAGTCACATTCCACATCTATTCATCAATAGACTTTCACACCATACATTAGCATCCACAATAAAGGTCTTTCAGAAGCAGACTCAATTAGCATCTCAACAGCCTAGGTTAAGCATTGAAGGAGTCATTATTGACCAGTTGTGGGTCAGCATTAACCAAACTGTAATATCCTGATATCCTGCAATACATGAATTATCATTAATGTCCCATCTTATGTAATCCGAGATATAATTTCTCAGTCACCCTATCCCCTATCTGTCATTGGTGACGCCAGCACAGGAGCACCCCCATCCCTCAAAAGTCTCTGGGTGTCACTGGCAGGTACACCATCTATCCTGGGAGATATTGTGGAGAGATATTCAGTTCGCATGTGTCGCGCTATACAAGTTTTCATTCATTCATTCATTCATTCAGATATTACTGTACTATTCTAAGGAATCCAAGATATATTTTCTCAGTCCCCCTGTGCCGGGATGGACAGAAGAGGGGCATGGGGAGCTGAAACAAGAGTACCCCAACCTTTCCAAGGGATTCGGGGTTCCCCGGGCCCCCAGTCACAGGTATACGGGATGTATATGGAGGACACACATAGGCTGGGGCTGTGTATATATAGTGGAGGGGAGTGGCTCAGCTCTGTATATATAGTTATGTAATGTCCAGCGGGTGGGATTCCCTCCTATGAATAGAAGAGATTTATATTACATAGAGAGGGGAGGAGATTCCACCATCTGAGGTCAGTATTGGAGGGATTGGAACGGGGGAGGAGCGGGACGTTTTTATTGTGGCTCTGATCAGCTGACTCTCTTCTCCCAGAACCAGGAGTACGAGCCACCGAGGGACGTCTCCCGCTGCTGCGGACATTGCCGTAATGTGTCCTGTATTCAGACCCTGCTGAACGGATCTCTCCTCACTCACAGGGTAAGTCCCACGTCCATAACCGGACTATACCCCACCCCCACCCTACTCCCATCCCTACCACCCTCCCTACCACCATCCCTACCACCCTCCCTACCACCATCACCACCCCATCCCTACCCCTACTCCATCCCTACCACCCCCCACCACCATCCCTACCACCCTCTCTATCCCACCCCTACCATCACCACCCTATCCCTACCCCACTCCATCCCTACTCCTACTCCATCCCTACCACTCTCCCTACCCCACCCATACCCCATCCCTACCACCCTCCCTACCCTATCCTTACCCCATCCCTACTATCTTCCCTATCCCATCCGTATCACTGTCTATTCTCTGCTTTGCCATTCTGAATGTTCCACTCCAGTAATTAGTATTGTAATCTACGGTCTCTCTTCTCCTCTCCTGATCTGTAGATAATGGTCTCTCCTCTCTTGATCTGTAGATAATGGTCTCTCTTCTCCTCTCCTGATCTGTAGATAATGGTCTCTCTTCTCTTCTCCTGATCTGTAGATAATGGTCTCTCTTCTCCTGATCTGTAGATAATGGTCTCTCTTCTCCTCTCCTGATCTGTAGATAATGGTCTCTCTTCTCTTGACCTGTAGATAATGGTCTCTCTTCTCTTGATCTGTAGATAATGGTCTCTCTTCTCTTGATCTGTAGATAATGGTCTCTCTTCTCCTGATCTGTAGATAATGGTGTGACGGTAGTAGAACATATCCCCGTCAAGCATTCCCTTCTTCTCTAATAAAAGAAATCACCCAATATTCCATGAGTAGGAATATCCCTGGAATCGCCGAATAATCCATACATGAGCCAAGGTTTAATGCTGGATGTAAACAGGACACACTTTAATGGCAAAACTCTGCAGATTTATATACACAGTTTACAAGCTTGTCATCAATCAAAGAACAATGAAATCTCCACCCCCTTTTCCGCATTTCGGCACCGCAAAGCTTGACACATCACATTCTTTTCAATTGAATTCAATTAACCTTTAGAATACACAATCACAGATCTAAAAGACATTTAGTAATTATCTCCCAGAGACAGAAGCCCCAGGGGGGAAATCAATGTACACAATAGCCACCCACAGAACAATGGGACCGTCTGGAGAGTTGAGTTAGCCTTAAGGACAGAGAGCTGGCCGGTGGCGCACATTAGCATTCACATTCCTTTAGACAATGACATTCTAATTGAATTCACACAATAAAGTCTTTCAAAAGCCTGTCCCACTTAGCATATCAACAGCTTATTACACAGAGGAATGAGCCCTCTTATTGACCGGTTGTAGTTTAGAATAAGCCAACAACTTTTAATATTTCAAGATATCCTGCCATACATGATTTATCAGTAATGTCCCATCTCATAGAATTTATGATATAATTTCTTAGTCACCCTATGGCCCTACTGGACATAAGGTGACCCTGGACATAGGAGAATCTAAGTCTGTCACAAATGGTCTCTCTTCTCCTGATCTGTAGATAATGGTCTCTCTTCTCCTGATCTGTAGATAATGGTCTCTCTTCTCTTGATCTGTAGATAATGGACTCTCTTCTCTTGATCTGTAGATAATGGTTTCTCCTCTCCTGATCTGTAAATAATGGTCTCTCTTCTCCTGATCTGTAGATAATGGTCTCTCTTCTCCTGATCTGTAGATAATGGTCTCTCCTCTCCTGATCTGTAGATAACGGTCTCTCTTCTCCTCTCCTGATCTGTAGATAATGGTCTCTCCTCTCTTGATCTGTAGATAATGAGCTCTCTTCTACTCTCCTGATCTGTAGATAATGGTCTCTCTCCTCTCCTGATCTGTAGATAATGGTCTCTCTTCTCTTGATCTGTAGATAATGGTCTCTCTTCTCCTGATCTGTAGATAATGGTCTCTCTTCTCCTGATCTGTAGATAATGGTCTCTCTTCTCCTGATCTGTAGATAATGGTCTCTCTTCTCCTCTCCTGATTTGTAGATAATGGTCTCTCTTCTGCTCTCCTGATTTGTAGATAATGGACTCTCTTCTCCTCTCCTGATCTGTAGATAATGGTCTCTCTTCTCCTCTCCTGATCTGTAGATAATGGTCTCTCTTCTCCTCTCCTGATCTGTAGATAATGGTCTCTCTCCTCTCCTCTCCTGATCTGTAGATAATGGTCTTTCTTCTCTTCTCTTGATCTGTAGATAATGGTCTCTCTTCTCCCGATCTGTAGATGATGGTCTCTCTTCTCTTGATCTCTAGATAATGGTCTCTCTTCTCCTGATCTGTAGATAATGGTCTCCCTTCTCCTGATCTGTAGATAATGGTCTCTCTTCTCCTGATCTGTAGATAATGGTCTCTCTTCCCCTGATCTGTAGATAATGGTCTCTCTTCTCCTGATCTGTAGATAATGGTCTCTCTTCTCCTGATCTGTAGATAATGGTCTCTCTTTTCCTGATCTGTAGATAATGGTCTCTCTTCTTCTGATCTGTAGATAATGGTCTCTCTTCTTCTGATCTGTAGATAACGGTCTCTCTTCTTCTGATCTGTAGATAATGGTCTCTCTTCTCCTGATCTGTAGATAATGGTCTCTCTTCCCCTGATCTGTAGATAATGGTCTCTCTTCTGCTCTCCTGATTTGTAGATAATGGTCTCTCTTCTCCTCTCCTGATCTGTAGATACTGGTCTCTCTTCTCCTCTCCTGATCTGTAGATAATGGTCTCTCTTCTCTTCTCTTGATCTGTAGATGATGGCCTCTCTTCTCCTGATCTCTAGATAATGGTCTCTCTTCTCCTGATCTCTAGATAATGGTCTCTCTTCTCCTGATCTGTAGATAATGGTCTCCCTTCTCCTGATCTGTAGATAATGGTCTCTCTTCTCCTGATCTGTAGATAATGGTCTCTCTTCTCCTGATCTGTAGATAATGGTCTCTCTTCTCCTGATCTGTAGATAATGGTCTCTCTTCTCCTCTCCTGATTTGTAGATAATGGTCTCTCTTCTGCTCTCCTGATTTGTAGATAATGGTCTCTCTTCTCCTCTCCTGATCTGTAGATAATGGTCTCTCTTCTCCTCTCCTGATCTGTAGATAATGGTCTCTCTTCTCTTCTCTTGATCTGTAGATAATGGTCTCTCTTCTCCTGATCTCTAGATAATGGTCTCTCTTCTCCTAAACTCTAGATAATGGTCTCTCTTCTCCTGATCTGTAGATAATGGTCTCCCTTCTCCTGATCTGTAGATCATGGTCTCTCTTCTTCTGATCTGTAGATAATGGTCTCTTTTCCCCTGATCTGTAGATAATGATCTCTCTTCTCCTGATCTGTAGATAATGGTCTCTCTTTTCCTGATGTGTAGATAATGGTCTCTCTTCTCCTGATCTGTAGATAATGGTCTCTCTTCTCCTGATCTGTAGATAATGGTCTCTCTTCTCCTGATCTGTAGATAATGGTCTCTCTTCTCTTGATCTGTAGATAATTGTCTCTCTTCTCCTCTCCTGATCTGTAGATAATGGTCTCTCTTCTTCTCTCCTGATCTGTAGATAATGGTCTCTCTTCTCCTCTCCTGATCTGTAGATAATGGTCTCTCTTCTCCGCTCCTGATCTGTAGATAATGGTCTCTCTTCTCCTGATCTGTAGATAATGGTCACTCTTCTCCTCTCCTGATCTGTAGATAATGGTCTCTCTTCTCCGCTCCTGATCTGTAGATAATGGTCTCTCTTCTCCTCTCCTGATCTGTAGATAATGGTCACTCTTCTCCTCTCCTGATCTGTAGATAATGGTCTCTCTTCTCCTCTCCTGATAATGGTCTCTTTTCTCCTCTCCTGATCTGTAGATAATGGTATCTCTTCTCCTGATCTGTAGATAATGGTCACTCTTCTCCTGATCTGTAGATAATGGTCACTCTTCTCCTCTCCTGATCTGTAGATAATGGTCACTCTACTCCTTTCCTGATCTGTAGATAATGGTCACTCTTCTCCTCTCCTGATCTGTAGATAATGGTCACTCTTCTCCTCCCCTGATCTGTAGATAATGGTCTCTCTTCTCCTCTCCTGATAATGGTCTCTCTTCTCCTCTCCTGATCTGTAGATAATGGTCTCTCTTCTCCTGATCTGTAGATAATGGTCTCTCTTCTCCTCTCCTGATCTGTAGATAATGGTCACTCTTCTCCTGATCTGTAGATAATGGTCACTCTTCTCCTCTCCTGATCTGTAGATAATGGTCACTCTACTCCTTTCCTGATCTGTAGATAATGGTCACTCTTCTCCTCTCCTGATCTGTAGATAACGGTCACTCTTCTCCTCCCCTGATCTGTAGATAATGGTCTCTCTTCTCCTCTCCTGATAATGGTCTCTCTTCTCCTCTCCTGATCTGTAGATAATGGTCTCTCTTCTCCTGATCTGTAGATAATGGTCTCTCTTCTCCTCTCCTGATCTGTAGATAATGGTCTCTCTTCTCTTCTCCTGATCTGTAGATAATGGTCTCTCTTCTCTTCTCCTGATCTGTAGATAATGGTCTCTCCTCTCCTCTCCTGATCTGTAGATAATGGTCTCTCCTCTCCTCCCCTGATCTGTAGATAATGGTCTCTCTTCTCCTCTCCCGATCTGTAGATAATGGTCTCTCTTCTCCTCTCCTGATAATGGTCTCTCTTCTCCTCTCCCGATCTGTAGATAATGGTCTCTCTTCTCCTCTCCTGATAATGGTCTCTCTTCTCCTGATCTGTAGATAATGGTCTCTCTTCTCCTGATCTGTAGATAATGGTCTCTCTTCTCCTGATCTGTAGATAATGGTCTCTCTTCTCCTCTCCTGATCTGTAGATAATGGTCTCTCTTCTCCTGATCTGTAGATAATGGTCTCTCTTCTCCTGATCTGTAGATAATGGTCTCTCTTCTCTTGATCTGTAGATAATGGTCTCTCTTCTCCTCTCCTGATCTGTAGATTATGGTCTCTCCTCTCCTCTCCTGATCTGTAGATAATGGTCTCTCTTCTCCTCTCCTGATCTGTAGATAATGGTCTCTCTTCTCCTCTCCTGATCTGTAGATAATGGTCTCTCTTCTCCTCTCCTGATCTGTAGATAATGGTCTCTCTTCTCCTCTCCTGATCTGTAGATAATGGTCTCTCTTCTCCTCCCCTGATCTGTAGATAATGGTCTCTCTTCTCCTCTCCTGATCTGTAGATAATGGTCTCTCTTCTCCTCTCCTAATCTGTAGATAATGGTCTCTCTTCTCCTCTCCTGATCTGTAGATAATGGTCTCTCTTCTCTTCTCCTGATCTGTAGATAATGGTCTCTCTTCTCCTCTCCCGATCTGTAGATAATGGTCTCTCTTCTCCTCTCCCGATAATGGTCTCTCTTCTCCTCTCCTGATCTGTAGATAATGGTCTCTCTCTTCTCCTGATCTGTAGATAATGGTCACTCTTCTCCTCTCCTGATCTGTAGATAATGGTCTCTCTTCTCCTCTCCTGATCTGTAGATAATGGTCTCTCTTCTCCTCTCCTGATCTGTAGACAACGGTCTCTCTTCTCCTCTCCTGATCTGTAGATAATGGTCTCTCTTCTCCTGATCTGTAGATAATGGTCTCTCTTGTCCTGATCTGTAGATAATGGTCTCTCTTCTCCTGATCTGTAGATAATAGTCTCTCTTCTCCTGATCTGTAGATAATGGTCTCTCTTCTCCTCTCCCGATCTGTAGATAATGGTCTCTCTTCTCCTCTCCTGATAATGGTCTCTCTTCTCCTGATCTGTAGATAATGGTCTCTTTTCTCCTGATCTGTAGATAATGGTCTCTCTTCTCCTGATCTGTAGATAATGGTCTCTCCTCTCCTCCCCTGATCTGTAGATAATGGTCTCTCCTCTCCTGATCTGTAGATACTGGTCTATCTTCTCCTCTCCTGATAATGGTCTCTCTTCTCCTCTCCTGATCTGTAGATAATGGTCTCTCTTCTCCTGATCTGTAGATAATAGTCACTCTTCTCTTTTCCTGATCTGTAGATAATGGTCACTCTTCTCCTCTCCT
This sequence comes from Rana kukunoris, assembly GCA_029574335.1. Taxonomy (NCBI): domain Eukaryota; kingdom Metazoa; phylum Chordata; class Amphibia; order Anura; family Ranidae; genus Rana; species Rana kukunoris. The sequence goes on from JAJQKJ010002653.1 coordinate 251,084, forward strand.
GATCTGTAGATAATGGTCTCTCTTCTCCTCTCCAGATCTGTAGATAATGGTCTCTCTTCTCCTCTCCTGATCTGTAGATAACGGTCTCTCTTCTCTCCTGATCTGTAGATTATGGTCTCTCTTCTCCTGATCTGTAGATAATGGTCTCTCTTCTCCTGATCTGTAGATAATGGTTTATCTTCTCTTCTCCTGATCTGTAGATAATGGTCTCTCCTCTCCTCTACTGATCTGTAGATAATGGTCTCTCTTCTTCTCTCCTGATAATGGTCTCTCTTCTCCTCTCCTGATAATGGTCTCTCTTCTCCTCTCCTGATCTGTAGATAATGGTCTCTCTTCTCCTGATCTGTAGATAATAGTCACTCTTCTCTTTTCCTGATCTGTAGATAATGGTCACTCTTCTCCTCTCCTGATCTGTAGATAATGGTCTCTCTTCTCCTCTCCTGATCTGTAGATAATGGTCTCTCTTCTCCTCTCCTGATCTGTAGATAACGGTCTCTCTTCTCTCCTGATCTGTAGATAACGGTCTCTCTTCTCTCCTGATCTGTAGATAACGGTCTCTCTTCTCTCCTGATCTGTAGATTATGGTCTCTCTTCTCTTCTCCTGATCTGTAGATAATGGTTTCTCTTCTCTTCTCCTGATCTGTAGATAATGGTCTCTCCTCTCCTCTCCTCTCCTGATCTGTAGATAATGGTCTCTCTTCTCCTCTCCTGATTATGGTCTCTCGTCTCCTCTCCTGATCTGTATATAATGGTCACTCTTCTCCTCTCCTGATCTGTAGATAATGGTCAGTCTTCTCCTGATCTGTAGATAATGGTTTCTCTTCTCTTCTCCTGATCTGTAGATAGTGGTCTCTCCTCTCCTGTCTAGCTGTGGTGTCATTGTAGTAGAGTCCCTGTGGCCCCCATACCCTATGGTCAGTGTGGAGTAGTGATTAGAATGCCCCCAGTCCTCCTCCTCTGCTGACACTCTTCTCTCCATGTTCTTTCTCATATGGCTGTAGCCCGGTTCCTCCTGGACAGCTAAGTGCCTGAGATACGACTGTACAAACACCTCAGTAGGACCGATATTAATGACCTCCGCCATCAACTGCCCCCCCTTTAATGAGACCGAATGTATAAAGGTCAGTGGAACCATTCTCATTCTAACCGTGCCAACTGACCCTCTGCTGACTTTCTCCTGCTTGCTCCCAATTGGATGATGGCAGGGCTGACACCTGGCACCTCAGGGGCCCTCCTCTTTTCTGGTGCTGCGGCTCAGGAGCCGGTTTTTCTGATTGGCTTAGCCTAAGTGCTGTCTGTGTCCTGTAATGCTGCTGTCCAACCAGATGATGTATAATTGATTTCCGTGGATGCTGAGCGTGTGAATTGTATGTAAGGGTGGGATAGGGGCCCCGAGGAGCCGGTGTCAGCCCTGCCTGCTTGTAATATGTATGTGTCGCTCTCACATAGGAATGGGTAGAGGCATCACCGCGGGTTACAGGCCAAAGACTCCTTGGAGGAATCTATATGGACGTTCTACAAACCCGCCAGGATCAGGAGAAGCCCAAAGCCATTAGAAGTCCCTCTGCCTTGTATTATTGTGTATTAGACCCGTCCTACCTCTCCCGGACAGAACCCGGGCGGGGACAGACTTACAGAATGATCTCCATCCATATCCCTGGAAACATTTCCTCCTCACCCAAACTACACATACCAAGGAGAAAATCCTGATCGTCTCCCCTGCAAATTGTTACATAGAAATTAAGGGTCTCATTGGTGTATTTTATATGATGGAGACAGAAGATTAACCAAAACTCCAGAGAGATCACATGATACAAATGTTATAAATGGAGGAGAATAAGTATTTGACCCCCTTAGTAGTTGGGGGAGGTTTCTTGGTAGTTGGGGGGGGGGGGGTCCTTGGTAGTTGGGGGAGGTTGCTTGGTAGTTGGGGGAGGTTCCTTGGTAGTTGGGGGATGTTCCTTGGTAGTTGGGGGAGGTTCCTTAGTAGTTTAGTAGCTGGAGGAGGTTCCTTGTTGGGAAGCACAGAGGTCAGACGTTCCTTAGTAGTTGGGGGAGGTTCCTTAGTAGTTGGGGGAGGTTCCTTGTTGGGAAGCACAGAGGTCAGACGTTTCTTGTAGTTGGTGATCAAGTCTCCACACATCTTAGGAGGGATTTTCTCTTCTTTACAGATCTTCTCTAAATCCTGGAGGTTTCTTGGTGACTCCCAAGTTTTCAGCTCCTCCATACATTTTCTATAGGATTAGGTCTGGAGGGAGGGTTAGAACCCCTGTCAGATTTTTTTTCACCATCTGTGTCCCATTGCGGAGATTTCACTTCACTTCCTGTTCCGTAGCCAAACAGGAAATGAGAGGAAATCCCTGCAAATGAAGGCAATTCCTTGGGAACCCCCATAGTGCATGTTGGCTGATCTCCTGATTATCTATTGTCCAGAGACACAGCAACAGGGCGGCAGTCTACAGAGCCCACAAATACCCTCTTACTCCCCATCTGTTTGTGAGTCCCTCACAGGGGAGACAAGGAGCAGGGGAGATGAGGAGCAGAGGAGACGAGGCAAAGGGGAGATGAGGAGCAGAACTGACAAGGAGCAGGGGAGATGAGGAGCAGGGGAGACGAGGAGCAGGGGAGACGAGGAGCAGGGGAGACGAGGAGCAGGGGAGACGAGGAGCAGGGGAGACGAGGAGCAGGGGAGACGAGGAGCAGAGGAGACGAGGAGCAGAGGAGACAAGGCGAAGGGAAGATGAGGAGCAGAACTGACGAGGAGCAGAACTGACGAGGAGCAGAACTGACGAGGAGCAGAACTGACGAGGAGCAGAACTGACGAGGAGCAGAACTGACGAGGAGCAGAACTGACGAGGAGCAGAACTGACAAGGAGCAGGGGGATGAGGAGCAGGGGAGATGAGGAGCAGAACTGACAAGGAGCAGGGGAGACGAAGAGCAGGGGGCACAAGGAGCAGAACTGATGAGGAGCAGAGGAGACGAGGCGAAGGGGAGATGAGCAGAACTGACAAGGAGCAGGGGAGACAAGGCGAAGCGGAGACGAGGAGCAGAACTGACAAGGAGCAGGGGGGACAAGGGGATGAGGAGACGAGGAGCAGAGGAGACAAGGACTGGATAGCACTCGGGCTACAAACAGCATTAAGAAAACCAGCAAGGATGCTCAGGGCCATAGGCGCTCGTCCATAGGCGCTCCCCTGGGTCCTATACTGACAGTCCTTTTCTGTAACTCTAGCTCCTTCCCTTATCTAAGGCAAATTTCACAGATTTCTTTGCAAGACTCTCTGACCTTTTAGAACCTTCGGTCTCCAGGGCCCAGAAGTGCTCTTCTGCCTCCCCACCACCTGAATCTATTTTGGAGAATGACGACGATCCTTCTAATCTCTTAGGATGATATTATGGAGGGAACGATGGATGAAGAAGATCCTGTAGAGGAATGTTCTCCAGGGAAGACCTCACACCTAATGCTTTCTACACCTATGGGTGTTGTATGTACCAACCTTTACCCAGCCACAATCTCCTTGGCCATAACTGGCCCCTATGGGCATACAATAGCTGGTGATCTTTCTTCTGCACACACAAGTCCTGTGCTTTGCATTGGGATTGGCCAGATTCTGGTCCCCATCCCACGGACAAGGAATGTGTGAAGAAATGTCCCGGGAAGGATTCCCGCTCTTCCTGATGAAGATGTTTCCACCTTCAATGATTCTCTTAATAGACACTTTGCTCTTACCGGTCCGGCTCTAAAATCAGCGGTTGCCGGTTTGTTCATTTGCCAGACTGTGCTACCCGGGCTGGGCGATCGTCATGGAGGACCTCGCTGGGACAATGGCCGCTCATTCCCTCCTTTGTCTTGGAATCTTCACCAGTAAGGTACAGAACGTCGTGGGTGAAGGTCCACTGAGTCGGGTTATAAAGAAAATCTCTTCTACGTGGCTTTGATGGTGATCAACTTTTTGGTGAATCCTTTGGAAAATGTATTCAGAAATGAATGGTTGGGGAAAAAACTTCTACCCCCACAAAAACAGCTGAAGCCTTCTACTAGAATGGCCACCACCTCCTGCCACTGGAAGGGGCACTCCCATGTCACCCAGAGGGGGTCCATAGTTCGTCACAAGCCCTGGAGCCCTCCAATCGTACCCTGGAGCCCTCTTCATAGTGAAGGGCCAATGTCTCCATCCGGAGTAGGACGTCCGTCGGCATTTGTGCCGTCATTGTGCGGGGGCTGCTCTGTCATTTCCAGGGGCTACAAAATAGAATTTCTGTTCCTCCCCCATCCTCCATTCCTACCTTCTAATCAACCATCAGCCATTGCCCCTCCCCCTCCGCTTTTTCACAGGCTGCACTAGGATAGACTGAACCAAAGTTGTCCCGGAGCAGGGGGAGCTGGAATAGGGTAACTGCAGTAAGGAATCCCCTAATGCCTTCTCAGAAGTGTAGGGGTCCGAGGGAGGTAATAAGCTGCCGAACAGAGTCGTCCCACGAAGAAAGAAGAATTTAACACCTAAATGGCCCACATGGAACAAGATGACTGGCTGCCCACCCCCCTGCCGACGTCACTGCCACTGATGCAAGGAGGAGCTGGCTCCTCCCTGCCTGCCTGGGGGAATCCCCCTGGCGTGCTGACAGAGGGGGCTGGACGTGCCATAGGTTCACCATCACTGGTCTATACCATATGGACATAGGGGTGTGCTGGATGTGCCCAAGGCTGGACTGGGACAAAAATTTGGCCCTGGACTTTATCCAGACTGACCCACTTTGACAGGTCTCTCCCATGGTGGCTGGACAACTCCTGCACCCCCCCAGCCACCCAATCCCCCTCTCCCCCTTCACTAGCCATTCTACTTTATTAGAGTAGAAAGGCTGGTACTGGTACTCTTATAGGCAGTACCAGTGGGGAAGCTAGACATTATTTAACCAGGGCAAAGAATCAGTTCGGTGCCCCCCCATGGGACAAGATTAGGCAGAAGTGAGAAACTCCCAGGCCATAGCTGTTGAGTCAGCTGTCTGTCCCCTCCCCCATGCTCCTCTGGTCCTCCCCCTGCTTCTCTGTTCCCCCCAGTTGAGCGCTGCGGATAGGGAGAGGAGGTGAGCGCTGAAGGAAGGGAGAGACGGAGGGGCGGTGGTCTGCTGTCACTGAAGCCGGCCCACTGAGCCATCGGCCCACCGGGAAACTCCCTGTAGTCCCAATGGCCAGTCCATCCCTGGGTGTAAAAAAGAAAAAAGATTGCGCTAAAAATTAAATAAAAGTCCGTGAGACAATATATTCAAATAAATGTTGGTTGGATAAAGTCCGTGAGACAGTATGTTCAGATAAATGTTAATCACAAAATGACAGTCCACCAAAAGAAAATTCGTAGATAATCTCCACCAGGTGCAAAACGGTTACACACTAAACCAGTGCCAGAAAGGTAAGAACCTCCACCACAATGATATATGTACTCTTACCAGATAAAAATGATCCCTGTTTAGAGGAGATCATATAGAGCGTGGTAAGAGACTGAGATCGAGGATAGCCGGGATGATCAGTGTCCTTGTTTAGGTGAATAGCACTCCCAAAACATCGATCCGAGGGTATGTAAAAAATAAAGGGCTCACATAGTGTAAAATCCTGAAATGCAGAGCCTGATTACTTCGGTCCCCATCAAAGTGCTTTAATCCAGCCAGTCAGGCCTACTAATGTTCTGACCACACTCCAAGCCTATCCTTACTTCAGACAGTGCCTGGGCACACCCTAATCACCCTGTGTGGAGCAGATTCATCCGGCTGATATTTCACCAAATCCCCCCAATGGGTCTCCTAAAATAGATAACAGTAAAATATAAAAGTAAACTAATAAAAATAAGAAATAACTGGCACTGACCTTTGCCCTCCTGACACCATCTTTGTTTTACTACATTTAGGGCGCAATAATCTGCACACACCTATGCATACGGAAATGCAATTGTCTCAGTATAAATATGTGGATAGATTTCCAAATAAAAATTCAGGTGCGTCCAATTCCAAGTTCCCAATATTCACACAACATGTGATAGAATATATAAAATAGGAAAAACAATCGGCGCAAACAACCAAGATGAATAAATGAAATGCTAGATGAACATAAATAGGTAATCACAAGCCTATAGAAACAATACAAAAACAATGGGCAGCGCAAATAAAGTAATAAATGAAACAGTGATATGCAAATCACAACATTTATATAAAAGACCAAGGAAAGGATGAAGTCCCTCGTAAAGAAGGCGAGTTCCTCCACCACACACACATAGGCCCAGATTCACAAAGCACTTACGCTGACGCAAGTACAAATATGCGCCATCATATCTGTGCGCCGACCCACAAACTAGGATACACCTAAAAATAGGCTTCATCCCACCGACGTAACTCGCCTATGTCGGCGTAGAGTGGACGCATATTTACGCTGGACGCATGTGACGCTCCCATTGATTTTCTATTCAAATATGCAAATGAGGGAGATACGGCGATTCACGAACGTACTTGCACCCAGCGCATGATTTAAGCGGTTTGCGTAAGTCGTACGTCCGGCGTAAAGTTATTCCCCATATTGGAGGCGCATCTCATGCAAAGGTATGGACCAGGGAACGAACGCCGTCGAATTTTACATAGTTTACGTTGTACGTGAATAGGGCTGGGCGTAGGTTACGTTCACGCCGTAGGCAGTGATTCGACATATCTTAGGCAGTTGTTTCAGCATGATTGGGAGCATGCGCACTGGGATGCGTACACAACACGACGCATGCGCCGTTCGTTTTTAGTACTTGTCTGGCACTCGGCCCATCATTTACATGGGGTCACGCCTCATTTGCATGGCTCATGCCCACTTCCACCTACACCGGCTTACGCCTTAGAAACCCAGCGTAGTTTTGAGAGCAAGTGTTTTGTGAATTCTGTGCGTTCCTCTCTGCGCTGCGTCGGCGTAGCATAAAGAATATATGCTACGGCGACATATATATGCGCCGATGTCTGTGAATCCGGGCCAATGTGCTCACCAGGAAAGATGGACCTCTCTGTGGGAGAAGGTCACTTGAGCGTCCAACCAGGGATAATATACCACATGATCCATGCAGCAGGAGTGTCTCCAGACAGGTGAGCAGCAAAAGCAAGGCTGGCCTGCGGTGTCCGGGATCTCCACTACAAGTTGCCAGGTGAAATCGCATTGGAATGCATGACCAAAAAAATAAAGGAAAGGATGGAAATGGCCTCCGTATGTTTATTTGAATAAAAGGAGGGGGACATATAAAAGGAGGGGGACATATAAAAGGAAGGGGACATATAAAAGTAGGGGGACATATAAAAGGAGGGGGACATATAAAAGGAAGGGGACATATAAAAGGAAGGGGCAGATAAAAGGAGGGGGCCATATAAAAGGAAGGGGACATATAAAAGGTATACACTACTGGTAGTGCAGGGATAAAACAAAAATATCGAACAAGCGTGGAAGCTGAATATATCAATACAGCGGAGAGATGGCGGCGGGTGACGTCTGTGCATAAGCTCCTCCTCCCATATGCAGCGTTACATCCTGGTTGGACTTCGTCAGCGGGGGGGGGTCAGATAGAATATAAACGATGCGATTTTAACAAAAATCATTCTAAAAACATAAACCAGTTCAGGAGAAAACAGAAAACATTTCTAAGCACAGCAAACATGAGAGTGGAGGATCGATCCCGAGGACATCGATCAATACAGGATGAAATAGTGGAATATCTGCTACCACGAAATTCCGATCACGTGAGAGGAGAATTCTTTTTTTTTTTTTTTTTTTTTAATTATTTTATTTATATCGAGGGAATTAGTCCACAAGGATTACAAACAAAGAAAATATAACAATTTAAATAGATAATAATGATATTGCTCATGCACCTACATGGATAACATAAACTTAACAGTTGTATTTATTTTCCATTTTCTTAGGGAAGTGAAAAAAAAAAAAAAGTATATATACATATACACACATATACACATATACATACACACATACACACATATACACATACACATATATATATATATATATATATATATATATATATATATATATATATACATACATATACATACACATACATACACACACACTAATAAAAAAAAAAAAAAAAAAAGAGAAAAATAAAAATAAATAAATAAATAAAAATAAAAATAAAAAAGAAAGGGAGTGAGGAATATAAAAGGGGGAAAAAGAAGGGAAGGGGTTTGCAGGCATGGAAGTTTAGGTATCAGTCCTTCAATACAATATTGTCCTGGTTCACTTCCCAGGTGTCATTTATGGAGCATGGTTCATATGATTCATATGAACCCACGAATGGTATGTATGGAACGATCAGTTTGGCGTAGCGGACTCTCTGAGGCGTTGGCCCTCTATTGAGTACCTGAAGGAAAGGAAGAGGAGAATTCTAAACTATGAACTGTAAATATTATCGATCGACACAAATGTGCCCCGTACATATACTGATTAGTAATCAGCCGTGCCACTCAATGGCATCAATCTATTTATTGGTTAATCCCAATAATCCCAATCAAAGTTTAAAACTTTCAGGATCGTGGTTTGTAAACAAAATATCTGATACACGTCACATTCACACCCTCCCCCGATCGGCCTCCTCGTCTAGGAGCGATCATTCTTCCTACACCCGGAAGTATCACCATTATCAGTCTCATTAAAATGTCCGGCGAGGTCAGTGGATCCTTTTCAGTGTCGGTCTCTCAATCTTCTCACGATACGACCCACATATTGAATATTCCATTATTTACATGTGATCGATAAATCATGTCTGGAATTGCAATCAATTAATTCCCCAACACCGGAGGACCTGCCACTAACGCTGGAAGAAGATCTATCACCTCCGATTATACGCAGGCATCATGGGCAATGTGGGCAACACGGGCATCATGGGCAACACAAAGTCAAGCCATGTCCTGTGGGGAAGTAAAGTCATGGGGTGATAGACGTTGCCCCAGCGGGACTTCTAGATATGACTTTCTTCCCCTTGGATAGAATCTCGACAGATTTATTATCCTCGTAGACAATCGTATTTTGTCCCTCAATAATCCTCCTGATTTTGCCAATTCTAAACTTTAAGGGGCTGAGAACTCCCCCCTCCCCCACCGACTGCAAGTCTATTCTGTGTCCCCCTCACTGCTATCGGCAATATTATTGGCTCTCTGGAGGGAGAGAACCTTCTATCCAAGTCTCTTCTCTTCTTCATATGTTTGAGGCTCACAACTCTCCCTAATCTAATACATCGCCCAACCGGTGCCCCCCCCGTATGACATGTTTGGGGTGTCCGGAGTCAGCATGGAGTAATGTGCTTCCAAAATTAGAAATTAAGGAATGCATTCTGTCCCCACCTGTCCCGACCTGTCCTGTCCCGTCCTGACCCGTCCCGTCCCGTCCTGTCCCGGAGACCTCTGAGAGAAATACATGAGAAGGAGTCGAGGCAAAAGTTTAGGCCCCTGTCTGTATCAGTAGTGATCTCTATAAGTATAGGTATAATGATCTCTATGGATACGGATATAGTGATCTCTATGGATACGGATATAGTGATCTCTATAGATACGGATATAATGATCTCTATGGATACGGATATAATGATCTCTATGGATACGGATATAATGATTGGATTGGATTGGAATAAATACTTATAGAGCGCCGAATGCGAGTTGTGAAACTCGCGTCTAAGCGCTTACCAACAAGCTGGGGGTATTCAGTTCCCAGGAGCAAAAAGAAGAAACTAGGACATCTAAGTAAATGAGGGGAACAGACAAGAAAAAAAAAAAAACAGAAATATAAAAAGAAGGGGGGGGGGGTGTCAGGGCACGGAAAGCCTATCCCTACTCCCTGACCATGGACCGCAGCCTTGGGATTAAAGCAGCGTCGTGCTGAGGGCTTAGAAGGCCAGGTCTCTATCTATAGGCTTGTAAAAAAAGAAATGTTTTCAAGCCCTTACGGAAGGCCATCAAGGAGGTGGATGCTCGGAGCTGATGAGGGAGCTGGTTCCAAAGAAAATTCCCCAGTGTTTGGAGCCGGCGGCCACCGGATGATCTCTATAGATACGGATATAATGATCTCTATGGATACAGATATAGTGATCTCTATGGATAGGTATATAATGATCTCCATGGATACGGATATAGTGATCTCCATAGATACGGATATGATGATCCCTATAGATACGGATATAATGATCTCTATGGATACGGATATAGTGATCTCTATGGATAGGGATATAATGATCTCTATGGATACGGATATAGTAATCTCTATGGATAGGGATATAATGATCTCTATGGATACGGATATAGTGATCTCTATGGATACGGATATAATGATCTCTATTGATAGGGATATAGGCCCAGATTCACATACCTGGGCACATCTTTCTGCCGGCGTAGCTTATCTTCTTTACGCTATGCCGGCGCAACGTTGAGAGGGAAGCATGGAATTCACAAAGCAAATGCTCCCAACGTTGCGCCGGCGTAGCGTATATTCCTAGGCGTGAGCCGACGTAAGTCAAAGTAGGTGGAGGTGGGCGTGTAACATTTAAATAAAGCGTGACCCCATGCAAATGATGGGCTGAGCTTCAAAAAATGAACGGCGCATGCGTCGTATCTTGGACGCATCCCAGTGCGCATGCTCACAGTCACGTCGAAACAACTGCCTAAGATACGTCAATACACTGCCTACGACGTAAACGTAACCTACGCCCAGCCCTATTCACGAAGTAATACGTAAACGACGTAAAAATTGACAGCGTTCGTTCCCTGGTCCATACCTTTGCATGATTGCGCCTTTTATATAGGGAATAACTTTATGCCGGACGTAACCCTTACGCAAATCGCTTTAAACATGCACCGGGCGCATTTACGTTTGTGAATCGGCGTATATCCCTCATTTGCATATTTGCATCGAAAATCAATAGGAGCGCCACATGCGTCCAGCGTAAATATGCCCCCTTTCTACGCCGGCGTAGGCAAGTTACGTTGGTGGGATGAAGTCAGTTTTTAGGCGTATCTTAGTTCTGTGGGTTCGGCGCATAGATACGATGGCGCATATTTACACTTAGGCGGCGTATCTCGAGATCGGCGTAAGTGCTTTGTGAATCCGGGTAATAATGATCTCTATGGATAGGGATATAATGATCTCTATTAGGGTTGTCCCGATACCAGTATTGGTATTGGGACCGATACCGAGTATTTGCGGGAGTACTTGTACTCCCGCAAATACCCCTGATGCCTAAATAGAATACTTGCCCCCCGCCCCGCCGCCGCCGCCGTATATCGCAAAGCCGCCGCCGCTGCCGCGTTAATCACAGCGCGGGGAACATTACAGTCAGCTTTCGTTTGAATATCTGTTTTCCCCGCCACGCATAGACACTCCCCCTTGTTTGGGATTGGACGGATCTGTCCAATCCCGAGCAAGGGGGAGTGTCTCTATAACATAGCGCGGCAGGGAAAACAGCTATTCAAACGAAAGCTGACTGTAATGTTCCCGCGCGGTGATTAACGCGGCGGCGGCATCATTTAGGTACGGGGCACATGGCTGCATGTGGGGGGACATGTCTGGATATGGGGGGACATGGCTGCAATATGTTTGGGGACATGGCTGCGTATATGGGGGATATGGCTGCGTATATGGGGGACATGGCTCCATATGTTTGGGGACATGGCTGCAATATGTTTGGGGACATGGCTGCGTATATGGGGGACAAGGCTGCATATGTTTGGGGACATGGCTGCATATGTTTGGGGACATGGCTGCAATATGTTTGGGGACATGGCTGCAATATGTTTGGGGACATGGCTGCGTATATGGGGGACATGGCTGCGTATATGGGGATTCAAAATAAAATTAAAAAAGAAAAGAGAATGGAGGGCGCACCGACCTAGTGTGATACTGTAACACGATTTTTATTAAAATACTAAAATCAATGATAATACTCACAAAATGAGTTAAAAACAAGCCTCGAAAGACAGTTCAACAGCGCCAGCAGAACAGGACGGTTGCTTCAGTCCAAAAGTATCTGACCGATATTGAAGCTAGGCTTACGCGTTTCGGGGGCGTACCCCTTTCCTCAGAGCCCCGGTGGTCTGCACTGCTCCCTCACTGTACAGCTTGTCAGAATTTATATACACACAAAGATAGAAAGAGCATGTGCTGGAAGGTCACAGGTCACCCCGCCCGCAGGGAGGACTCTTGGCAAAACTCCCCCCATTTGTGAATTAACCATTGTATATACAGTCCCTATATCTCAGACTTGGCATAGTCTCAACAATGGGTATCCCCCAGTCCAAAGAACCACCAATCTGGAGGGGAAGGGGAAGGAGGATATATGGAGAAATGCCTCCATTGTCAGGTGTTGAAAACTTTGTTGTTAAGGGTGCACATACCTTACATGTCCAGAGGTAGTGCCTTGCTTCACCTTATACTCCATTCTCCTAACATCCTCCACATGGGCTGGAACGCACGCCACTTGTTCTAGAGTGGCTGCGTTCCAGCACTACGTTGCCTCGGGCATCATAATCCTTTCTGCGCATGCGCACGACGCAGCGCGACGCGACGTACGACGTGACGTACGTCACGCCGCGCACGGCGCCGACTCGCAGGAAGTGGGTGCGTTCCAGCATCACCATAGGATGCGGGTGGGTGCGTTCCAGCATCACCATAGGATGGAAATGTCATATCCTCCCATGTGACATTTCCCCCCCTTGCTGATCAAGTATTGCAGGGGATAGAGTCGCAAGACGGTACTCCCTCTAGTGGCGGGAGGCCGGAGTTTGACTGGGGCTTCCAGATGAGGGACCAGAGACTTCTCAGCACATGCCCTAACTCACAGATAAATATATAAATAGATACAAACATCGTCATCAGATGATGATGACGATGTTTGTATCTATTTATGATGATGATGATGATATGATGATGACGATGTTTGTATCTATTTATATATTTATCTGTGAGTTAGGGCATGTGCTGAGAAGTCTCTGGTCCCTCATCTGGAAGCCCCAGTCAAACTCCGGCCTCCCGCCACTAGAGGGTGTACCGTCTTGTGACTCTATCCCCTGCAATGCTTGATCAGCAAGGGGGGGGGAATGTCACATGGGCGGATATGACATTTCCATCCTATGGTGATGCTGGAACGCACCCACCCGCATCCTATGGTGATGCTGGAACGCACCCACTTCCTGCGAGTCGGCGCCGTGCGCGGCGTGAAGTCGTCACGTCGCGTCGCGTGCGTCGTGCGTCGTGCTGTCGTACGTCGCGCGCATGCGCAGAAAGGATTATGATGCCCGAGGCAACGTAGTGCTGGAACGCAGCCACTCTAGAACAAGTGGCGTGCGTTCCAGCCCATGTGGAGGATGTTAGGAGAATGGAGTATAAGGTGAAGCAAGGCACTACCTCTGGACATGTAAGGTATGTGCACCCTTAACAACAAAGTTTTCAACACCTGACAATGGAGGCATTTCTCCATATATCCTCCTTCCCCTTCCCCTCCAGATTGGTGGTTCTTTGGACTGGGGGATACCCATTGTTGAGACTATGCCAAGTCTGAGATATAGGGACTGTATATACAATGGTTAATTCACAAATGGGGGGAGTTTTGCCAAGAGTCCTCCCTGTGGGCGGGGTGACCTGTGACCTTCCAGCACATGCTTTTTCTATCTTTGTGTGTGTATATAATCTGACAAGCTGTACAGTGAGGGAGCAGTGCAGACCACCGGGGCTCTGAGGAAAGGGGTACGCCCCCGAAACGCGTAAGCCTAGCTTCAATATCGGTCAGATACTTTTGGACTGAAGCAACCGTCCTGTTCTGCTGGCGCTGTTGAACTGTCTTTCGAGGCTTGTTTTTAACTCATTTTGTGAGTATTTTCATTGATTTTAGTATTTTAATAAAAATCGTGTTACAGTATCACACTAGGTCGGTGCGCCCTCCATTCTCTTTTCTTTTTTAGTTTCTTTTGAATTCCCATGATTCTGAGGAGGGCTGCAAGACTCTGGAAGATACTTTATAATTGAACTGCATGACCCCATAAGTAAGAAATACCGGAGCGCAGGAGAATCATCATTGTTTTGCGTATATGGGGGACATGGCTGCAATATGTTTGGGGACATGGCTGCATATGTTTGGGGACATGGCTGCATATATGAGGGACATGGCTGCATATGTTTGGGGACATGGCTGCATATGTTTGGGGACATGGCTGCAATATGTTTGGGGACATGGCTGCAATATGTTTGGGGACATGGCTGCATATGTTTGGGGACATGGCTGCATATGTATGGGGACATGGCTGCAATATGTTTGGGGACATGGCTGCATATGTATCGGGACATGGCTGCATATGTTTGGGGACATGGCTGCATATGTATGGGGACAGGGCTGCATATGTGGGGGACATGGCTGCATATGTGGGGGACGTAGCTGCATATGTGGGGGACGTGGCTGCATATATGGGGGACATGGTTGCAATATGTTTGGGGACATGGCTGCAATATGTTTGGGGACATGGCTGCAATATGTTTGGGGACATGGCTGCATATGTGGGGGGACATGGCTGCATATGTGGGGGAACATGGCTGCATATGGTTGGGGACATGGCTGCATATGTGGGGGACATGGCTGCATATATGGGGGACATGGCTGCAATATGTTTGGGGACATGGCTGCAATATGTTTGGGGACATGGCTGCATATGTGGGGGGACATGGCTGCATATGTTTGGGGACATGGCTGCATATGTTGGGGGACATGGCTGCATATGTGGGGGGACATGGCTGCATATTTTTCGGGACATTGCTGCATATGTGGGGGACATGGCTGCATTTGGGGACACATTTAAAAAAAAGTATCGGTATTCGGTATCGGCGAGTACATGAAAAAAAGTATCGGTACTTGTACTCGGTCCTAAAAAAGTGGTATCGGGACAACCCTAATCTCTATGGATAGGGATATAATGATCTCTATGGATACGGATATAGTGATCTCTATGGATAGGGATATAATGATTTCTATGAATAGGGATTTGAGGGATTAGCTCGGTAGCAGGTGTGTGTGACCCCCTGGATGGGTTCACTACACGCTGAACTATACAGAAAGGCAGTTGAGGATGGTTGAAAACAAAGGATATGGTTTATTCTTCCATATTGCTGGATACAAATGCAAGCATCAAAACAGAATAAACAAAACAAAACATAAAATAAACCCTGGCCACTTGGGGCATCTACCTTCACAACACAGGAACCTACCTATGGAGTCTGGTTGCCAGGCACGCATGCACTCGGGACAACCCATCTGCATTCCCCATTTTAACACCGGGGCGATGCGTTACCACAAAACAAAATTCTTGGAGGGCCAGGAACCACCTATTTATTTTCCTCTTTGTTCTGTGCCATCCACTTCAATGGGGCATGATCCGTCACCAGTTCAAACTGTCTACCCACGGGTTAGTACCGGAGAGAATCCAAAGCCCATTTCACCGCCAAACACTCTTTCTCAATGGTGGCAAAATTCTCCTCATGAGCCTTCAACTTTCGGCTGAGGTACATAACAGGGTGTTCCTCCCCCTTGATAATCTGGGACAGTACAGCTTCTAAACCCACATTTGACGCATCTGTCTTAACCACAAAGTCCCGTGAAAAATCAGGCGAATTTAAAACTGGCTGACTACATAAGGCCTGTTTTAAAGCCTGAAAAGCCGTTTTTGCTTTGGGAGTCCATTTGGTCATGACAGACTCCTTCCCTTTGGTTAAATTGGTCAGGGGAGCAGCCTGTGAGGCAAAATGGGGGATAAAGCGGCGATAATACCCCGCGATTTCCAAAAATGCACAAACCTGTTTCTTGTTGGTGGAACGTGGCCAATCCTGAATAGCCTCAACTTTGTTTATTTGGGGCTTGATTAGACCTCTCCCAATGGTATACCCCAGATACTTCGCCTCTTCTAGCCCAAGGGAACATTTTTTTGGATTGGCTCTAAACCCGGCTTTCCAGATGGAATCCAACACAGCCTGAACTTTTAGTAAGTGTGAGACCCAATCCTCACTGTGGATGACAACGTCATCGAGGTATGCAGCAGCATAGGCTCGATGAGGCCGAATGGTCTTATCTATGGTGAGTTGAAATGTGGCGGGAGCATTCTGTAACCCAAAAGGCATCCTCCGATATTGGAAAGATCCATCTGGAGTTACAAATGCTGTTTTTTCCCTGGCCTACTCCGAGGAATTTGCCAACAACCCTTGGTCAGGTCTAACGTCGTCATGTACCGGGCAGTGCCTAGGCGATTAATCAGTTCATCTATGCGGGGCATAGGATAGGTGTCAATTTTAGTGATTTTATTCAGGCGGCGAAAGTCATTACAAAACCGCCAACTTCCATCTGGTTTGAGCACTAAGACAATGAGACTGGACCAATCGCTATTTGACTCTTCGATTACCCCCAGCTCAAGAATTTTTTTATTTCACTTCCTGGCGAATTGCCTCTCGCCGGGCTTCTGGAATTCTATAAGGCTTCAACTTGACCTTCCCCCCTGGTGTGGTGATAATGTCATGTTCAACCCCGGAGACCCAACCTGGCAGGTCTGAAAACTTCTCCCTATTACGGAGCACAAATTCTTTAGCCTCCTGTCACTGAGTTTTGGACAGAGTCTCCGCTATCCCAACTTCAGGGACAGCCAGGTTAAATGGAGCAGGAAATTGGGTAGTCTCAGCGACCAAGGACTCTCTATCTTTCCATGGTTTCAACAAGTTCACGTGATATATCTGCTCAGGTTTTCGTCTTCCCGGTTGGCTAATTTTATAATTCACCACCCCCATTTTCTCCAACACTTCATAAGGACCCTGCCATTTGGCTAGGAATTGACTTTCGATTGTGGGGACCAGCACCAACACCATATTAACAGGTGCAAAGGAACGGACCTGGGCCCGACGATTGTAAATCATCTGTTGAGCCAACTGGGCTTGGGCTAAATGTACCTTCACAATCGGCATCACTTGGGCAATTCTATCTTGCATTTGTGCCACATGTTCAATCACACTTCAAAGAGGCAACTCTCACTTACCCACATTTCCCTGGCAATGTCTAGGAGGCCCCGGGGGTGCCTCCCATACAGTAGCTCAAACGGAGAGAACCCTGTGGACGATTGGGGAACCTCTCTTATGGCAAACATCAGATAAGGGAGCAGATAATCCCAGTTCTTTCCGTCTTTATCCACCACCTTCCTCAACATTTGTTTTAAAGTTTTATTAAACCTTTCCACTAACCCGTCTGTTTGAGGGTGATATACTGATGTACGTAATTGGGTCACTTTCAGGAGTTAACAAAGTTCTTTGGTCACCCTAGACATAAACGGGGTGCCCTGGTCAGTTAGGACTTCCTTAGGAGGACCCACACGGCTGAAAACCTGAAATAACTCTTTGGCAATGGTTTTAGCAGAGGTGTTTCGGAGAGGAATTGCTTCTGGGTAATGGGTGGCATAGTCCATTATTACCAAGATGTGCTGGTGCCCTCTAGTGGACTTCAGTAAGGGGCCAACCAAGTCCATGGCGATCCTCTCAAAAGGGACCTCGATAATGGGCAGGGGTACCAATGGACTGTGGAAATGTGGTATGGGTGCAGTAATCTGACACACTGGACAGGAAGAGTGGTACAATTCCACTTCCTTAGTGATCCCAGGCCAATAAAACCTCTGGGTGATTCTCTCCCCCGGGTTTTTTCTGCTCCCAAATGTCCCCCAAGAATGTGCCCATGGGCCAGTTCCAAAACCATCTTGCGGTACAGTTTAGGCACTACCAGTTGCTCAATGGTCTCCTCTAACCTCTGTGACACTCGATATAACAGGTCCTATTCAATAATGAAGTAAGGGAGGGCAACCCTCCCATCAGGGTTAACTAATTCCCCATCTATCTTCACTACATTTTCCCGGGCTCTTAGCAATGTGGAGTCCCTCAATTGCTCAGTGATAAAATTTTCTCTGTGCACCTCGAGGTCATCAAACCCTATCAGCCGCTGTTCCTCTTTTAAGGTAGCAGGCTCCTCCCTAGGGACTGGTGTTTCCCCTGCTAAGACTGAGAACGGAAACTCAGGAGAATCCTCACAGTTAGAGGACTCTGGAGTAGATGTTTTTAGGTTTAGAAGAACCACCTACTAATCTGAGCAGTCCCAGAGTTCCCAGAACTTTGGGAAATCCCTTCCCACAATAGCGTCATGTGGCAGTTTGGGAACTAAACCCACCTGGTGACACAAGTTACCGAGGGAGGTTTCAAAGGAAACCGTAGTCACCGGATATTCTTGAGTGTCCCCATGTACACAAACTACAGCCATTTTCCTAGGATGTAAGGTTTTTCCCACCACTAGATCACTTTTCACTAAGGTGACCAGGCTACCTGAATCCAACAATACCACAACATCTTTACCATCTAAGCACATTCTACATAAAGGTTTCTCATTTCCCTTTACTGCAGTGCATGTGGTTGCAAAAAGGGACTGTTGTCTCTCTGTCAGAAATTCACACTGCATGGGTTCATCACCCGCTGGGCAAACCGCTGCTACATGTCCCTCTTCCCGGCAACGGTAACAAATCAACCTTTTGGTCCTCTCCTGTGGGATGGGTCTTTCAGGCCATTCTCGCCAAACATTAGCAGTAGTCCTGATAATACCTCTAGTTGCTCTTTGGTCCCTCTCTCCACCCCTGTCCCTTGATGCAGTCTTCCCTAAAGGTGGGGAGGGTCTGGTCTTGGAGTGAAAAGTCTGTGCGTCTCTGGGTGAAGAGGACAAATTCTCTGTTGCTAGGTACCTTTCGACCAGGTCTACTAGTTTGTCTGCAGTTTCTGGACCACCATGGCTTACCCATTTCTGTGTTAGGAAGAGACCTAAGAAATTTGGTCCATGACTACTCGCTCCAAAATTTTTGGTCCAGACAGAGTTTCTGGCTGCAGCCATTTCCTAGCCAAATGAATGAGGTCAGACATCCAGGGTTACACCAAAACGTGCCAATATTTCCTCTTTTAACCGATCATAGTTTTTTGCGTCTGCAAGCTCCAAATCAAAATATACCTTTTCGGCTTCTCCAGATAATAGGGGGGCCACTAATCCAGCCCACTGTTCTTTAGGCCAACTCTCTTTTTCCGCTGTTCTCTCAAACGTGGTCAGAAACATCTCAGGGTCATCATCTGCAGTCATCTTTGGAAATAAGTGGCTTACCCGAAAAGTCGGTATGTTACTGGCCTCCATTTGCTGCTGGTGTCCAAGCCTGCAATGCTCTCTCGTGAGCTGCAAGGCTCTCTTGGTGAGCCTGTTGTTGAGCTGCAATGCTCTCTTGGTAAACCTGTTGTTGAGCTGCCATGCTCTCTTGGTGAGCCTGTTGTTGAGCTGCGTGAGCCTGTTGTTGAGCTGCAAGGCTCCGCTGCAAGCCTGCATTTGTCTGCTGTTGATTTGCATTTGCTATAGCCAGCTGTTTTAGTATCTCCTCCATTTTGGGTTTACTTTAACTGCCCGCAGCACTCCACCATGTGTGAGGAATTAGCTCGGTAGCGGGTGTGTGTGACCCCCTGGATGGGTTCACTACACACTGAACTATACAGAGAGGCAGCCGAAGACGGTTGAAAACAAAGAGTTAGGTTTATTCTTCCATATTGCTGGATACAAGTGCAAGCATCAAAACAGCATAAACAAAACAAAACATAAAATAAACCCTTGGCACTTGGGGCATCTACCTTCACAACACCTACCTATGGAGTCTGGCACAGCTTACTGCTGGTTAGACACTGCTGGTCATACAGCAGAGAAACAAAAGTCTTTTTGATTTTTATCACACAGAAAAATCAACAACCACCTCACCTCTTCAGAAGTCTTACTGACTGCTCTCCTTAATTTAAAAAAGCCTCAGGGTGCACCAATCAGTAGTCATCCTCTGGATAACTTATAGAGGTCTTAATTGCCTCATTCTGAACCGCTGAAGTTTTCCAACGCCCTAAACCTTTATGTCTACCTCTGTAGCCGACACCTGGTAGTAATTGGTGTATTGTCTAAACCAGTGTTTTTCAACTCCAGTCCTCAAGGCACACCAACAGGTCATGTTTTCAGGCTTTCCATTATTTTGCACAGGTGATTTGATCAGTTTCAGTGCCTTAGTAATCACCACAGCCATTTTATCTGAGGGAAATCCTGAAAACATGACCTGTTGGTGTGCCTTGAGGACTGGAGTTGAAAAACACTGGTCTAAACAAGGCAGAAATGTATCTCCCATCTGTGAAAAAACCAACAGATTTACCTGACTTCCTGTCACAGGATATAATGATCTCTATGGATATAATGATCTGTATGGATACGGATATAATGATCTCTTTGGATAGGGATATAATGATCTCTATGGATATAATGATCTGTATGGATATAGTGATCTCTATGGATATGGATATAATGATCTCTATGGATATAGTGATCTCTATGGATACGGATATAATGATCTCTATGGATATAATGATCTCTATGGATATAGTGATCTCTATGGATAGGGATATAATGATCTCTATGGATATAATGATCTCTATGGATAGGGATATAAGAAGGAGATGAGTCCTGATTGGCTGATAGTGTGATAGAATTGGTGAATGTCGGTTGGTCGGTAGAAACTATTGCTTAGACATTTCTCTCTCTCGTTCTCTAGATGGGCGGATACGTTGTTTCCTTCCTGGAGGGATGCTGCAAAACGTGTAAGTAAATTGTCATCTATGGCGCTGCCATAGGAGGAGCGCAGAACATTTCCCTCCACAATGGGTGGGGGAGGGGGTGGAGCTTTACCGGGTTGGGAATAATGTATTATCTACACTATATCACCAAAAGTTTTGGGACGCTGGCCTTTACACACCCATGAACTTTAATGGCCTCCCAGTCTCAGTCCAGAGGGTTCAATATTCAGCTCATCCGAGTCTTTATGGACCTTGTTTTGTGCTCTGGTGAAGGGGGGATTATGGTGTGGTAGGGGGGATTTATGGTGTTGGACGGGGGATTAACGTGTGGGAGGGGGGTGGATGGGGGATTAACGTGTGGGAGGGGGGTGGATGGGGGATTATGGTGTGGGAGGGGGGATTATTGTGTGGGAGGGGGGAGAGGGGGAATAATAATGTGGGAGGGGGGAGAAGGATTATTATGGTGTGGGAGAGGGGTGGAGGGGGATTATGGTGTGGGAGGGATTATGGTGTGGGAGGGGGTAGAGGGGGGATTATGGTGTGGGAGGGGTGAGAAGGGGGATTATGGTGTGGGAGAAGGGGGGATTATTGTGTGGGAGGGGGGATTATGGTGTGGGAGGGGGGAGAAGGGGGATTATGGTGGGGGAGAAGAAGGATTATGGTGTGGGAGAAGGGGGATTATGGTGTGGGAGGGGGGAGAAGGGGGATTATGGTGTGGAAGGCGGAGAAGGGGGGTTATGGTGTGGGAGGGGGAGAAGGGGGATTGTGGTGGGGGGGTTGTTTTTCAGGGGTTGGGTTGGCGCCTTAGTTCCAGTAATGGGAACTCTTGAGGCGTCGGCATACCAAGACATTTTGGACAATTTCATGTTCCCAACTTTGTTGGAGGAGTTTGGGAATGGCCCCTCCCTGTTCCAACATGACTGCACACCAGTGCACAAATCAAGATCCATAAAGACATGGAGGAGCGAGTTTGGGGTGGAGGAACCTGACTGGCCTGCACAGAGTCCTGACCCCACAAACGCTCTTCTGGAAGAATGGTCAAACATTCACATAGACACCCTCCTAAACCTTGTGGACGGCCTTCCCAGAAGAGGTGAAGGTGTTAGATCTGAAAAGGGCGGAGCCAACTCAATATTGAACCCTTCGGACTAAGACTGGGAGGTCATTAAAGTTTGTGTAAAGGCCGGCGTCCCAATACTTTTGGTCATATGGTGTATATACACGGATTACAGTCCGGCCTGTGCTCTGATCCCAGGGGGTCGGACACGCGGTCTTCCCTGAAATCCAGTGCCAAGTGCGCCCCCCAAGGGTGGAGGACCACAAAAACTATTGCTGACATAGCAGACTACCTGTCCAGGAAGTGTCAGCTCTTGGGGCAAGTCCTGAGTTGGATTTTGTGTGTTTCAGGTAAGGAAGATGGAAAGTTCTGTAAGCGGGTGACGGTCCGGATGACGATCAGGAAGAACGATTGTAGAAGTAACACCCCAGTAAGTACATTGTGAGCTCAGCCCATAAGAGGACCCCACCCCACCCCCACTCCCACTCCGACCGCACCGTGTCCACACATCACTGCCGGGAAACACTTTTAGCAGTTCTGGGGCTTAGCGGTGGTTCCTGGGGCTCGGTGTGGGTTTCCGGGGCTCGGTGAGGGTTCCGGGGACGACGGTTCTGGAGCTCGGTGAGGGTTCTGGGGCTCAGTGAGGGTTTCCGGGGCTCGGTGAGGGTTTCCGGGGCTTGGTGAGGGTTTCTGGGGTTTGGTGAGGGTTCCGGGGCTTGTGGTGAAGTTTTAGTGAATAGGCTTGTTGTTGATGTGGCTCCGCTCTCCTCCACAGGTGAACATCGTGTCATGTGATGGGAAGTGCCCCTCCGCCAGCATCTACAACTACAACATTAATACCTATGCCCGCTTCTGCAAGTGCTGCCGGGAGCTCGGCCTCCAGCGGAGGGTCGTTCAGTTATATTGCACCGGAAACTCCACTTGGGTGAATTATTCCATCCAAGAACCGACAGACTGTTCCTGCCAGTGGTCCTGAATCCGATGGACAGTGAGGGAGGGATCGGGAGAGCTGGGATCGATCGGGTGGAGGGTGGTGGGCTTGTAGTCTGGTCCACCTCGTCAGGACGGATTCCCAAGTGCCAATCTTCTGAATGACTATTTATCGCAGGCAGACGCTGCTGCACTTTGCTTTCCTTCCACTCCTTAGTCCTAGACTCCAATGACAGCGCCCCCCCTCCCCCCGAGAACTGGAAATGGTGCGTCTGCTCGCCATGCGCCACCTCTGTGCCAACTGCCTCAATGCAGCCAATGGAAAGCCATGCGGGACCGCTGCAGAGAGGACAAGCTTCCAGGTCACCTATCCTCCGCTGAGTTCATAATGACCCCCCACTTGCCCCTCTCCTCTGTATTTAACCAGCGGGTGGCACTGTCACTCAGCACTGCTGTATAATGTGACCCACAGAGCTTACACTCTAACCCCCCACACTGGACTTGTAAGTTATTGTCTGTAGTCTGCCATCGCAATGCACATGTTGGAAGTAAATTGTATGATTGATGAGATGATTGGTCCAAAGAGCCTCACATCACAGGGGAGTGGGGACTGCACACGGGGAGGGGGAGTCTGGGGCAGTACCAGAAACCACACACGGGGGAGGGGGAGTCTGGGGCGTTACCGGAGACCACACATGGGGTGAAGGGGGTGGGGCAGGAGACCGCACACGGAGGGAGGGGGAGTCTGGGGCGGTACCAGAGACTGCACACGGGGGGAGTCTGGGGCGGTACCAGAGACCACACACGGGGAGGGGGGGAGTCTGGGGCGGTACCAGAGACCGCACACGGGGGAGTCTGGGGCGGTACCAGAGACCGCACACGGGGGAGGGGGAGTCTGGGACGGTATCGGAGACCACACGGGGGGAGGGGGGAGTCTGGGGCGGTATCGGAGACCACACACGGGGAGGGGGAGTCTATGACGGTACCGGAGACCACACACAGGGAGGGGGAGTCTGGGGCGGTACTGGAGACCATATTAGGGGAGGGTGTGTCTGGGGCAGTACCGGAGACCACACACGGGGGAGGGGGGAGTCTGGGACGGTACCGGAAACCACACCCGGGGGGAGGAGGGAGTCTGGGGCTGCAGGAAATCTCCCCATTGTGGGAGGGGTAGAGACGCAAAAACTGTGCAAAATGCATATAAAGGAGAAGGCTTTCAAGTTATACAAGGCTGAAGGATCAGCATTCAGACTTTACACAGAATGTAACAAGAAATGTAAGGGGGCAATCAGGGCGGCTAAGGCAGCATACACACGACCGAGTTACTCGTCGGGCTAAACTCATCGTTCCGCCCGTCGAGGTTCCCGTTCAGCTGTCGAAAAGGTAGTCGAGCCAAATTTCCCCATAGAACAACGAGGAAATAGAGAGCATGCTCTCTTTTTGGCTCGACGAGCTTCCCCCCGGGATGCTCGGCGAAAAGTGTACACGCGACCGGTTTTCTTGGCAGAATGCGTCTCCCATCGAGGTTCTCGCTGCATTCTGCTGAGAAACTCGGTCGTGTGTACGGGGCCTAAGAGAGATCATGAAAAGCACATGGCGGAGGAGAGCAAAAAACAAGAATTGGCTTTGGCCAATTATGTCTCTCCGATTTTTGCGCGCCGTGATTGGCCAAGCATGCAGGGTCATAGTGCATGTTTGGCCAATCATCAGCGCGCAATTCCGCAGTGAATTATGGGCCGTTGCGCGTCACTCGAATTTGGCGCGAACGACCCGTTTTGTTCGAAATTCGCCGAACGTACGAACAGACAATGTTCGAGTCGAACATACGTTCGTGAAAAACAAAGATTTAGAGCTGCGCCTTGTCACCCGGACTCAGTGTAGTCAAAAGAGTCCATATATCAGTCATGTGGAGATAACCAATCCTTCAGACAAACGAATGTAGCAATAAACATTGGCTCCAGAAAGTCTCCGCTGGTCTTAAATCAGGATGGCCATGTATTAATCACCACTGTGCTCAAACTTAGCTCTTCAGTGTGGCCCACCACCAGAAGTATAAGCAGCTTACCAGAGGAATGGCTGTAATCAGCAGTCGACTGTGACCCAGCCGCGGCCTTTGAGGGAACCAGGACGAATCCCAAATCCTAGGGCAGTGCCTACACCAGGGTTCCGCTCGGTCAACTCCACCAATTAGATCATATGTGAATGAAAAATAGAGGCAGACATAGCGTAATCCCGCTGGGACTTTTATTTAAAATCATAAAAAAACAGAATACTCACATTAAAGATGAGTTAGACAGGCATATAAAACACAATGTTGCCGGCCGGCAAACAGATAGGAAAGGACCCTCCTCCAAAGCGTGATGACGTCACCGCACGTCTTCCCAGACGCGTTTCGTCATAGGATCGAACGCGGGGCTCATCCCTAGGCTTCAGTAACCAAATCTGCAGTGTTTATCCTCCTGACACGTCACAGGAAGCCCCTCTATGGCCAACAGAGGACAGAATTAGAATTAGACTTGGAAAACATAACATTATTAAACCACCGGCACCAGGTGGCACCCGAGGGTACTTAGGGAACTTAGTCAGGTTATCACCAGCAAACAGAAAAATTCTCCTGCGCTCCGGTATTTCCTACTATGTGGTAGCGTAATCCAAGTAAAAGGTATCTTCCAAAGTCTTGCAGCCCTCCTCAGAATCGTGGGAATCATATGACTAAGAAAAAGAAAGAAGAATGGAGGGCGCACCGACCTAGTGTGATACCGTACAACAAGGTTTTTATTAAAATACTAAAATCAATAGTTATACTCACAAAGATGAGTTAAAAACATGCCTTGAAAGACAGCACAGCAAGTATACAGCAAAACCAGCAGAACACGATGATTGCTCGAATCAATTGGTATCTAACCAATGGTAAGGCTGACGCATTTCGGGGGCGTACCCATTTCTTCAGAGCCTCGTGGATCAAAGCATGCATGTATAGTGTTTTTACACATATGCACAGAAATTTACAGACATGGAAGGTGGGAGAGGGGTATTATACAGATTGTATCCTCTTATTGCAGGTAGTTGTCAGTCTCACGTGTAGAATTGTGAATACCTTATCTGGCAGGGGATGGTGATTTTCATCTATTAGCTGGATCCTTTCTGTCCACGCCCGCTCTAGCCGGAAGTACTGTATAATACCCCTCTCCCACCTCCCATGTCTGTACATTTCTGTGCATATGTGTAAAAACACTATACATGCGTGCTTTGATCCAATGATGCACTGTGCCCCATATATATGGGGAGTTCTGCCGTATTTTGGGGCTGGCCCCTATGAGGGCACCCCTGATCACGCTGTAGAGGGTGGGAGTGGCTGTAGGATCTGTGGGAAAGAACAAAGGGGAAGGGGGCATGTCTGGTGGGAGTTCCCTTAGTAGGAGGGGTGGCCTATAACCCTGACCTTCCAGCACATGCCCAGTTATGTGTGTGTGTATATATATATACCCGCAAGTTTCACTGTGAGGGAGTACTGCAGACCACCGAGGCTCTGAAGAAAGCGGTACGCTCCCGAAAAGCGTCAGCCCTACCATCTGTTAGATACCAATTGATTAGAGCAATCATCATGTTCTGCTGGTGTTACTGTACATTTGCTGTGCTGTCTTTCAAGGCGTGTTTTTAAAGCGGAGTTCCAGCTGCAATTTTTTTTTTTTTTAAAGTCGGCAGCTACTAACAGTGTAGCTGCTGACTTTAAATAAGGACACTTACCTTGTCCTACTTGCCCGCGCTGATGGCCCCCCCGATGCCGATCCCACGATCGCTCCGGGTCCCGCGCCGCCATCCACACTATGGGAAACATAGTGTGGAGACCTACTGCGCCTGCGTGAGTCTCACACTGGCTTGTGAATGGGCGCGCTGCTCTCTGAGAACACACACAGTTCCCAGAAAGCAGCGCGCCCATTCATTAGGAGAAGGAGAAGAAGAAATCGGACCGCGGTGCAGGTGAGGCAGATTACGGACTTCCGCATAGCAACAGGTATTTCGGGTGAGTATTTTTTTTTTTTCAGGTTTTTTTTATTTTATTTTTTTAAAGAAGATGGGCAAAAGTGGTTTTCCTGGGTGGAACTCCGCTTTAACTCATCTTTGTGAGTATAACTATTGATTTTAATATTTTAATAAAAACCTTGTTGTACGGTATCACACTAGGACGGTGCGCCTGTAGATGTGGTGTATCTGGATAAAGGAAGGCCCGTAGACGTGGTGTATCTGGATAAAGGAAGGTCCGTAGACCTGGTGTGTCTGGATAAAGGAAGGTCCGTAGACGTGGTGTATCTAGGTAAAGTAAGGTCCGTAGACATGGTGTATCTAGATAAAGGAAGGCCCGTAGACGTGGTGTATCTAGATAAAGGAAGGCCCGTAGATTAGGGTGACCAGATATCCCCAGTTTCAGGGGACAGTCCCCTGATTGAGGACACTGTCCCCGGACCAAGTCTGTCCCTGGTTTTGTCCCCAGATTGGATTTAATAGGGGGCAGGGGAAATTTCAAAGACAGTCAGTGCAGAATTAAAATAAAAAAAATAGAATTACACCTCCCCGTTCTGCCGTGCCTACTAGCATAGGGGGGTTGTATTTTTCCCCATTATCTGTGCCCCTTTCTGATGATCATGCCCTGAGCGGAGCGGAGGGAATATTTCTTTAGTTTTGGGCGCATGCCTATTCTGCTCCGCTCGCATGTTCTTCTGCCTTGGCTCAAATCCTGGCCAGCCACCTGCCTATCTCCTTGCCTTCCCTGGCGGAGTGATCTTCCTCCGCTCCCCATCCAGTAGTAGCCGGGGCCCGAAGAGTAAGACTTGAGAGGCTGTGAGGCGGGCGGCGACGGGCAATGAGTCACTGATTGTTGCCATTACTAGTTAGGAAAAAATATGTCCCCGGATTTCATTTTAATAATCTGGTCACCTTACCGTAGATGTGGTGTATCTGGATAAAGGAAGACCCATAGACGTGGTGTAACTAGATAAAGAAAGGCCCGTAGACATGGTGTAACTAGATAAAGGAAGGCCCGTAGATGTGGTGTATCTAGATAAAGGAAGGTCCGTAGATGTGGTGTATCTAGATAAAGGAAGGCCCGTAGACGTGGTGTATCTGGATAAAGGAAGGCCCGTAGATGTGGTGTATCTAGATAAAGGAAGGTCCGTAGACGTGGTGTATCTGGATAAAGGAAGACCCATAGACGTGGTGTATCTAGATAAAGGAAGGCCCGTAGACGTGGTGTATCTAGATAAAGGAAGGTCCGTAGACGTGGTGTATCTAGATAAAGGAAGGTCCGTAGACGTGGTGTATCTGGATAAAGGAAAACCTGTAGATGTGGTGTATCTGGATAAAGGAAGGTTCATAGACGTGGTGTATCTATAAAGGAAGGCTCTTAGACGTGGTGTATTTATATAAAGGAAGGTCTGTAGATGTGGTGTATCTGGATAAAGGAAGACCCGTAGACGTGGGGTGACCACATTTCCAAACAACTATTCAGGGCACATGAGACCACAAGAGTCCACCGTACACCACAGCAGCAACAAGTGGGCAGAGAAGTACAGGAACACAGAGCAGAGGCAGTGTCAGGATACAGCTTGTGGTCCGTCCAGCAGCGGAGTCCAAGACACAGGCTGGGGTCAGCAACAGGCAGACAAGGATCCACAAGCCGGTCGCAGGCAGGGCGGGTCATATATTGGAATTTCGGGTCGAAGGAAAAATCAGGAACCTGCTGAAGACCCCCAATGTCCACTTCATAGAGACCATTTTGTGGGGGTGGCGAGTGCTACACACCCCGCATATCACGCCCATACGTGTCTAGTACTGCAATGTGAACCCCTCCCCCCACCACACACACACATACAGCTCCTGCACTGGGTATTGCAATCCAGCAGCACCAGCAGGGGGCAGTAGTGAGTCCACAGAAGTCTACAATGTCCTATGAGAAGGATTCTTACCCCCGGCGGCCCATCATAGCGGAGGACAATCCCGGTGGCGGAGTGTCGGGAAGTCCACGGTGTGCCAGCGGTGACTTCCCTCTGACGGCTCCTGCAGGGTTCTTCCTCTTTTCATCTTCCAGCTTTGAGTAAAAAGGGGAAGTGTTCAGACAATTTCCTCTTCCACCCAATCAAGGAAAAGTCAGATGTGTGAAGTCACCCAACCGGCAACTTACCAAATATAGACGACCGCCGCGCCGCCCCGAGCCAAGGAGGCCAGAACAAGGACCCCACCCATGGGAGGGCAGCACCTAGTGACCCATCCATTAGAGAACAGCACCTAGTGACCCACCCATAAGAGGGCAGCACCTAGTGACCCATCCATGGGAGGGCAGCACCTAGTGACCCACCCATGAGAGAGCAGCACCTAGTGACCCAGCCATGAGAGGGCAGCACCTAGTGACCCATCCACGGGAGGGCAGCACCTAGTGACCCATCCATGAGAGGGCAGCACCTAGCGACCAATCCATGGGAGGGAAGCACCTATTGACCTGTCCATGAGGGGGCAGCACCTAGTGAACCACCCATGGGAGGGCAGCACCTAGCGACTCGTCCATGAGAGGGCAGCACCTAGTGAACCACCCATGGGAGGGCAGCACCTAGTGACCCGTCCATGAGAGGGCATCACCTAGTGACCCATCAATGGGAGGGCATCACCTAGTGACCCATCCATGGGAGGGCAGCACCTAGTGACCCACCCATGGGAGGGCAGCACCTAGTGAACCACCCATGGGAGGGCAGCACCTAGTGACCCGTCCATGAGAGGGCAGCACCTAGTGACCCATCCATAAGAGGGCAGCACCTAGTGACCCACCCATGGGAGGGAAGCACCTAGTGACCCATCCATAAGAGGGCAGCACCTAGTGACCAATCCATGGGAGTGCAGCACCTAGTGACCCATCCATGGGAGGGCAGCACCTAGTGACCCATCCATAAGAGGGCAGAACCTAGTGTCAGTGACATGTAGTACCCCGTAGCTCCTGAAGCACCTGGTGAAGATGATAGTCCCCTCCCCCATACCTGGTGAAGGTGATAGTCCCTCCCCCCATACCTGGTGAAGGTGATAGTCCCCTCCCCCCATACCTGGTGAAGGTGATAGTCCCCTCCCCCATACCTGGTGAAGATGATAGTCCTTCCCCTATACCTGGTGAAGGTGATAGTCCCTCCCCCTATACCTGGTGAAGGTGATAGTCCCTCCCCTATACCTGGTGAAGGTGATAGTCCCCTCCCCCATACCTGGTGAAGGTGATAGTATCAGAAATTATGTGAGATCTAACATTAAAACCACTTGATCTTTTCGATCTAACAAATATCTATTAGCTTGAATGTATTTTGGCCAGAAAATTTGATAAGGGGGGGGGCCAACCCGTCCATATTTACCACCTAAAATCTCTATTTTTATGAGGAATATCTTGGAAATTATGTGAGATCTAACGTTAAAACCACTTGATCTTACCGGATCTAACGAATATCTATTAGCCTGAATGATTTTCGTTAGATCGATAAGATCAAGTGCTTTTAACGTTAGATCTCACAAAATTTCTGAGATATTCCACATAGAAATAGGGATATTAGGTAGTACAGAAGGTACATCCATCTACAACTGTCTCTGGAGGGTCTCTGGAACCGTCTTTGGATGGTTCTCTAGCAAATGCCTGTAGTCTCTCCTCACACCTCTGTTCATCTTCCTGCCTCATGGTGAATTCTCCTCAGACCAACAAGCTTAAGTCTTTAGCTAGTCCCCCTTTTTGCAAAGCAAAAGTAGTAGCTCTGCCCCCTGTAGAAATCAATGGTGCCATTTTGTGATGAGACTTCAAGTCCCGTGGTCCTCTGCTGCCGCTTGATTGGCTCCCTCACCCTGCCAATAGGGACACATAGAAGAGAGCATAGTGGGCGGGATGCCGGTGAATGAGCGCCACTCGTCACTCAAGAAAGAGGAGGGGGAGAAATCCCCCACAGGGACTGACAGTAAGTGAGTGCCTGTGTCAGTGTCTATTCAGTCCGATGGTTGCTGGCGGGTAGGGTTGCCACCTGTCCGGTTTTGACCCGGACAGTCCGGGTTTGGACACATGTGCCCGGTTTTGAAGCCTCCTGAGACCCGGGCACATTTAACATTTTTTTAGCTGTCCATCCTGGCCCGGCCGCAACAGAGCTGCACATCCCCGGCTCCACCAGCTTGCCTGAGTGTTAGTAGAAGGTGTGCCGCCCGCAGCAGTGCTCTCTGTTAGCCCCCTGTAAACATGTGTGCATCCGGGCTGTAAACATGTGTGCAACTTCTCACTGTGCTAGCCCCTCCCCCTCCCTCCCTCCGGCGCGCCTCCGTCTGCATTGTGTGCTGCAGAGTGGAAGAGGACACATGGGACACAGAGTGCTCAGCTCTTCTCTGACTGGCTACAGAATACACATGGAGGTGGGTGGATGGGCGGACCATACACTACCCCCACCATACACTAAACATACAGTTCTGCCCCCCCCTGCATATACCATTACCATCCACAGCCGTATATACAGTTCTGCCCCCCCTCCATACCATCCACAGCCATACATACAGTCCTGCCCCCCCCCCCTGCATATACCATCCACAGCCATACATACAGTCCTGCCCCCCCTCCATATACCATCCACAGCCATACATACAGTCCTGCCCCCCCCTCCATACAGGGCCGGATTAACAGAGGGGCTGATGGAGCAGGGGTTGTAGCTCGATGACCAGAGGTCACAGAAACCCCACATTTGGGGGGTAGTCAGTTGAAGACCTACCCCACAACTGGTCAAAATATGGGATGGCTATCATTTATGGTTCTGGAGATACGGGGCTGCTTGTACAGCCTGTCAGAAGCTACATACAGAGCGGCCATTATAAATACAAGCTGACACACTGCAGCAGACTGAGAAAAAAAAATCATCATTAATTTTTTGCTAGAAAATTACTCTATGGTGGTCTTTGCAACTTTTTATGTTGCACGGCATAGAGCTGCACGATTCTGGCTAAAACGACAACTGCAATTTTTTTGCTTAGAAGATAGATGACGATTCTCTCACGATTCGTGCGGCATAACATCATCTTTCACATTAAAATGAAAAAATAAATAAAAAATGGACTAACTTTACTGTTTTTTTTTTTATGGTTTTTATTATTCAATGAAGTGGGCAAATGCAGCGTGACATAAAATATTGCAGCAATTGCCATTTTTGTCTCTGCTAATATATATATAATGTTTGGTGGTTCCAAGTAATTTTCTAGCAAAAAATATTGCTTTTTAACAAGTGTTGGACTTTAAAGGGGTAGTTCCCCCAAAAACCTTTTTTTTAACATTTATTCAGGCTCGTTATGTCAAGGGGAATCAGGTTTTTTTTTTTTAGAAATGAAGCAGTACTTACCGTTTTAGAGATGCATCGTCTCCGACGCTTCCGGGTATGGGCTCCGACTATAGGCGTGCCTATTTGATTGACAGGCTTCCGAGGTCGCATACATCGCGTCACGATTTTCCGAAAGTTGCCGAACGACGGTGCGCAGGCGCAGTATAGAGCCGCACCGTCGCTCGGCTTCTTTCGGCTACTCGTGACGCGATGTATGCGACCGTCGGAAGCCTGTCAATCAAATAGGCACGCCCAGACCAGACGATCATACCCGGAAGCGACGGAGACGATGCATCTGTAAAACGGTAAGTATTGCTTCGTTTCTAATAAAAAACCACCCGATTCCCCTTGACATAACGAGCCTCAGTCAATGTTAAGAAAAGGTTTTTGGGGGAATTACCCCTTTAAGTGGTTACATTTCTTGCATTTACACACAGAAGTTTAATCTAAAAAGGAAGTTGGTTACAATGTTTCATGTTGTTTACAAACTTGGCAGACTGCCTGGATATTTTCTTTACACACAGAAGTTTATCCCTTTGTTCTATGAAGAAAGTGTTAGTTACAATGTTTCCTGATAAGAACTTGGCAGACTGTCCAGATATTTTCTTTTGACAGCTGAAAGTCTCTCCACTTGTTATATGAAAGAATCAGCAAACTCTGCATTGGAGATGTCAGGGGGGTTGAATCGACATCACAATTTTTTAACGATTAATTGTGCAGCTCTAGCACGGTACTGTATTTGCGCAGCAATTTTTCAAACATTTTTTTTTTTTTTTGGAAATAAACTGTTTCATTCATTTAAAAAAAACACTAAAGTTAGCACGATTTTTTTTGGTATCCTAAGCGATGCTTTAAATTTTTTTAGGTTACATGTTTAGAGCTACATACCCTCCACACTCCTCTCCTGTACATACTGCCCACTATCATACCCTCCACACTCCTCTCCTGTACATACTGCCCACTATCATACCCTCCACACTCCTCTCCTGTACATACTGCCCACTATCATACCCTCCACACTCATCTCCTGTACATACTGCCCACTATCATACCCTCCACACTCCTCTCCTGTACATACTGCCCACTATCATACCCTCCACACTCCTCTCCTGTACATACTGCCCACTATCATACCCTCCACACTCCTCTCCTGTACATACTGCCCACTATCATACCCTCCACACTCCTCTCCTGTACATACTGCCCACTATCATACCCTCCACACTCCTCTCCTGTACATAGTGCCCACTATCATACCCTCCACACTCCTCTCCTGTACATAGTGCCCACTGTCATACCCTCCACACTCCTCTCCTGTTCATACTGCCCCCATCATACCCTCCACACTCCTCTCCTGTTCATACTGCCCCCATCATACCCTCCACACTCCTCTCCTGTACATAGTGCCCACTGTCATACCCTCCACACTCCTCTCCTGTACACACTGCCCACTGTCATACCCTCCACACTCCTCTCCTGTACATACTGCCCACTGTCATACCCTCCACACTCCTCTCCTGTACATACTGCCCACTATCATACCCTCCACACTCCTCTCCTGTACATAGTGCCCACTATCATACCCTCCACACTCCTCTCCTGTACATAGTGCCCACTGTCATACCCTCCACACTCCTCTCCTGTTCATACTGCCCCCATCATACCCTCCACACTCCTCTCCTGTACATACTGCCCACTGTCATACCCTCCACACTCCTCTCCTGTACATACTGTCCACTGTCATACCCTCCACACTCCTCTCCTGTACATACTGCCCACTGTCATACCCTCTACACTCCTCTCCTGTACATACTGCCCACTGTCATACCCTCCACACTCCTCTCCTGTTCATACTGCCCCCATCATACCCTCGCACTCCTCTCCTGTACATAGTGCTCCCATCATACCCTCCACACTCCTCTACTGCATTCACTGGTCACTGTTACACCCTCTTCACTCCTTTCCTGCAAGTAATACCTACCCTCTGCACTCATTTCCTGTACATAATGTCTTACACTTTGCACTCCTTTCCTACACATACCAACATACGCGCCACACTCTTGTATATACTGTTGTAAATTCTGCACTCCCTCCCTGCACATACTGTAATACCCTCTGTACTTAATGAAAATTAAAAGGTGAACTAATGCCCCTGATCTCCACTGCACTTACCTCTGTAGTAATGGAAGAGTTTTATTTAAATGATTGTGCTGAGGTTTATTCATGTCAGTGAGACTCTTACTTGTGGCACAGCAAAGTAAGCATATTTTATAGGTAAAATAATTATTTTGTTTTATTTAATCATGCCTCGTGAAGCCCCTCCCTCAATATGGCCACACCCACCATATGTAGTGGCGTGTTCGGGTTTGGCTTGAGGAAAAGGTGGCAACCCTACTGGCGGGAGGTGCAGGACCATGGGTAACAGAGCAGCTCCCGCTGCACACTCCCCCCACCAAAGAACCTTTGTTCCACCAAAGGAGGTAAAGAGTCTATGACGTGTTACATGCTTTTAATATACACACGGAAAAAAAAATAGTTTAGTGTGCACAGGAAACCATACAATTTGCATCTGCATATAACCCTGGCACATCCCATCAATTTCTATAGGAGGGGAGGTTTTCCTGCCTCGCTGTTTTCATCTTCAGCAAGGGGTACAGACTGAGATCTAGTCACTGGCTGGGATCTTTGAGAGGCCGTTGGTGTGGACTGTAAATCTGTCTGTGGTGGCACATGAACTGCTACTGACAGAGGCAACAGATGTTTGCGATGCCAAGTCTTCAGCGGGCCTGTGCTTCCCTCTGGCCGGCTTTGATATACTGGGAATCCTAGAAGATGTTTGCAAATGACATAGGGCTGTGACTTCCAGTGGTCAGCCAACTTGTGCTTTCAATGGACACCCAGGTTTCTCAGCAGTACTTTGGCATCCAGCTGTAGGTCCTGCACTCGTACCTTGAGGTCAAAGTCTACTGGCAGCCGGGCCCACCATCCGAACATCAAACTATAGGGAGAGTAACCTGTGGCTTAAAGGGGTTGTAAAGGTTTGTCTTTTATTTTCTAAATTGGTTCCGTTAAGCTCGTGCATTGTGGGTTCACTTACCTTTTCCTTTGATTTCCCTTCTAAATGTTTTTTTTTTCTTTGTTTGAATTTCTTACTTCCTGTTTCTCCTCAGTAAGCTTGCCCCCATCATCCATGGGGGTTAGTCAGCCAGAACACCTTACTCAGGAGGAGCAGGAAGTGAGAAATTCAGACAAAGAAAACAAAGAAAAAAACATTTAGAAGGGAAATGGAAGGAAAAGGTAAGTGAATTAACAATGCACAAGCTTAAAGGGGTTGTAAAGGTTTGTTTTTTATTTTCTAAATAGGTTACTTTTAGCTAGTGCATTGTTGGTTCACTTACCTTTTCTTTCAATTTCCCTTCTAGATGTTTTTTTTTCTCTGTTTTCTTTGTCTGACTTTCCACCGCTCGGATGATGATGGAAAGCTTACTGAGGAGAAACAAGAAGTGAGAAATTCAAACAAAGAAAAAAACATTTAGAAGGGAAATCAAAGGAAAAGGTAAGTGAACCAACAATGCCCAAGCTTAAAGGAACCAATTTAGAAAATAAAAAACGAACCTTTACAATCCCTTTAATTGGTGTTGTTGTTATAAGCATGCACAATAGCCACTATATGCTTGCTCCAGTGCTGCTTTTGTTCTGAATTTAGATTTTTGAGCATATCCAGGAGGGTTCGATTGAGTCTCTCTGGTTGAAGATCTCCTTGAGGATAAAACAGGGTGGTTTTAGACTTCCTGATGCCCAACAGGACTAAAAGTCTCTTGATAAGTCTACTCTCAAAATCGCTCCCTTGATCAGAGTGGATGCGTTAGGACAGACCATAGTGCACAAAGACTTTCTCCACGAAGATCTTGGCCATGGCCGATGCTTGTTGGTCCCTCGTGGAAAACGCCAGGGCATACTGAGTGTAATGGTCAGTCACTACCAGGATATTTCTCTGCCCGCTAAGATCAGGCTCCAAGAACAGAATGTGAATGCACACATGGTCCATGGGTCCCTGACTCTGAAGATGGCCCATTGGGGCAGCTCGGTGAGGCAAAGTCTGCCTTTGGATAAATCTGAAGCAGGAGTGGCAATAGTCCTCAACTTCAGCCCGCATGCAGAGCCAGTAGAACCGGTCCCTCACCAGGTGAAAAGTCCTCTTGGGCCTTAGGTGGCCATAGTTGTCGGGTAGCGCAGTTAATACTGTCTCCCTATGTTTTTCAGGTCGGAATAGCTGCAATTTTTCTTCAGAATCATCAGAGGGGCCCCTTTGGTAGACTAACACTTGGTGCACCAGAAACCGTTCCCACTCTCTGTGTAGCAGACAGGTTTCCTTTGGGGAGTCAGTGAGGACTGAGCAAGTCAGGGCGTTGGCTCTCCAAGGCCTTCAATGCCAACTACAGGGACTGTCCTCCAACTGGTCCCTCCGCAGGTCTTTGACAGCTTCGAGCAGACCTTCATTTCTGACATTGCAATAACATCTGGGGACACCAGCGGCTCACACTCCAACGTCTTTGGCCCTGGATCCTCCTCCAGCTTGATGTTCTGCTCCTTGACATAGGGCTCTCACCACTACAGGTGTCAGATGGGCCTATTCTTCTGGAGGGTCTCTGGAACAATGGGGCCTTCTTGACAAAGCATCCGCGTCTTATTTAAGGCTGAAAATAAACCCTGATAAAGTAGCCAATCATTTGTGACCCGTGGTGTCCAACTTGGTGGTAGTGATGATGTAGGTGAAAGGATTGTTGTCGGTCTTGATCACAAACTCCCTCAGCTTATCCACCACGCCCACTTCAAGGCCAGTTTGTGCATGGGGTAGTTCTTCTCGTTCCGAATAAAGGTAGGCAACAGGCCATAGATGGCCATCATGCTCTTGCATAGAACCCCCCCCCCCAACCCATCTCAACAGGGCCGTCTTTAATATGGTTTGGACTAGGGTTGTCCCGATACCACTTTTTTAGGACCGAGTACAAGTACCGATACTTTTTTTCAAGTACTCGTCGATACCGAATACCGATACTTTTTTTCAAATGCAGCCATGTCCCCCACAAATGCAGCCATGTCCCCCACAAATGCAGCCATGTCCCCCCAGCCATGTCCCCCACAAATGCAGCCATGTCCCCCCAGCCATGTCCCCCACATATGCAGCCATGTCCCTCCAGCCATGTCCCCCACATATGCAGTCATGTCCCTCCAGCCATGTCCCCCACATATGTAGCCATTTCCCCCCAGCCATGTCCCCCACATATGCAGCCATGTCCCTCCAGCCATGTTCCCCACATATGCAGCCATGTCCCTCCAGCCATGTCCCCCACATATGCAGCCATGTCCCTCCAGGCATGTCCCCCACTTATGCAGCCATGTCCCTCCAGCCATGTCCCCCACTTATGCAGCCATGTCCCTCCAGCCATGTCCCCCACATATGCAGCCATGTCCCTCCAGCCATGTCCCCCACATATGCAGCCATGTCCCTCCAGCCATGTCCCCCACATATGCAGCCATGTCCCCCACATATGCAGCCATGTCCCCCACATATGCAGCCATTTCCCCCCAGCCATGTCCCCCACATATGCAGCCACGTCCCTCCAGCCGTGTCCCCCACATATGCAGCCATTTCCCCCCAGCCATGTCCCCCACATATGCAGCCATGTCCCTCCAGCCATGTCCCCTACATATGCAGCCATGTCCCTCCAGCCATGTCCCCCACATATGCAGCCATGTCCCTCCAGCCATGTCCCCCACATATGCAGCCATTTCCCTCCAGCCATGTCCCCCACATATGCAGCCATGTCCCTCCAGCCATGTCCCTCACATATGCAGCCATGTCCCCCACATATGCAGCCATGTCTCTCCAGCCATGTCCCCCACATATGCAGCCATTTCCCCCCAGCCATGTCCCCCACATATGCAGCCATGTCCCTCCAGCCATGTCCCTCACATATGCAGCCATGTCCCCCACATATGCAGCCATGTCTCTCCAGCCATGTCCCCCACATATGCAGCCATTTCCCCCGCAGCCATGTCCCTCCAGCCATGTCCCTCCAGCCATGTCCCCCATACCTAGCCGCCGAAAGCCGCCGCACGGGGAACATCACAGCTTTCATTTGAATAGCTGTTTTCCCCGCGCGTATAGACACTCCCCCTTGCTCGGGATTGGATAGATCACGATCACCCATCCAATCCCGAGCAAGGGGGAGTGTCTATACGCAGCGGGAACACTACAGCTATTCAAATGAAAGCTGTGATGTTCCCGCACGCTGTTTAACCCATGCAGCGGCGGCTTTCGATGCACCTCTCCTCTCTCTTCAGCTGCTGCAGCACTTCTTCGCTGTCGCAAGGTGGCATCCACAGCCGCTATAACCCTGTCTATGATCTCCGGCGGAGGATTAGGACCATATTGTGCCAATCCATGTTTAACAGCCCGATCAAAAAATTCTTCCTCGGGTGTCCTGTCTGTTACGCTGGGCCTCTTAGCTCTATTAATTTCGACAAGTTCTGCGATAATGTCCCTTTTCTTACGGTTGCTGGCCGGTCTGCCCCGGCTCTCCAGTAAGTCCATGAGGGAAGAGAGCTTCATCCGTTCATACACCGTCTCTATTGTCCTGTGTCCTTGTAGCCGTCCTTCTTAAGATGGAATCACCCCACTGCTGTGCCACCAATGTAACGGTCACCACCGCTTACGACTTTCCATCCAACCACGACAAGCTTATCTGGCACACTCCGACAATATTGCATACACGATCCATATCCTTTCCCAGAATAAGACGAGACAGAGCTCCGTTCTTGCTTCCAAAGATATGACAATTTATTGGTATTTTCTCAGCTTCTTATACAGTCTCAAGCATAATGCAGTTAGTCACAGGACAATGCAATCTCCACCCCCCTATTCACTCACTGAGGATAATTCTTTAATTGGTAGCTAGACATGACGGCACCGTATCATCAATAGGGTTCAATTAATCTTGAATAGTAACACAGACATCTAGTTGAATAAGTTCTCTAGACAGCTTTATCACACAATGGCAGAGTCTTGTGAGAGTGGGTGCAATCCACACCTTCAACGGAATGTCTTTACAGTGAATAGCCAACACCTTAAGATATTTCAATAGCATATTATACAAAGGTATGACTCAGTCTGGTCTTGTAGACCTGAATTAACACCTTTCAAAAGCATGTGTGCCCAGATTGCATAGCTAACAGCTTTTGATATTTGAAGACATCCTGCAAACATGAATTATTATTAATGTCCCTTATTAACCACTTAAAACCCGGACCAATACGCTGGTAAATGACCCAAGGTGTTTTTGCGATTCGGCACTGCGTCGCTTTAACAGACAATTGCGCGGTCGTGCGACGTGGCTCCCAAACAAAATTTGCGTCCTTTTCTTCCCACAAATAGAGCTTTCTTTTGGTGGTATTTGATCACCTCTGCGATTTTTATTTTTTGCGCTATATACAAAAATAGAGCGACATTTTTGAAAAAAAAAACACTATTTTTTACTTTTTGTTAAAAAAAAATCAAATAAACTAAATTTTAGTCAAACATTTAGGCCAAAATTTATTTAGCCACATGTCTTTAGTAAAAAAAAAAAATTGCGATAAAAAAAATAGCTACCTAGCGGGAACAGCGACACTAATACAGCGATCAGAAAAATGATCGCTTAGTGACGCTGGCAATAGGGAGTGAAAGGGTTAACTAGGGCGGTGATCAGGGGGTTAAAACTTTATTAGGGGGGGTGGGGGGGCTATCCTGAACCTAACACTAACTGATTTTACACTGCCTGTCACACTGACACTAAATGCAGTGATTAGATCACTGCATTCAGTGACACTGTGACAGGGGGGGTGGGGGGGCAGATCGCAAGGGGTTAAGTATGCCTATGTGAGTGTGTGTCAGTGTAATGTTGGTGCACATTTACTGTGAGGTGTTTCTCCCATCGCAGCGGTTGGAAATACCGCTGCGATGGGAGATTACATCACTTCCCCCTTCCTGTGTTTACACAGGAGGAGGAAGTGACACAAAGGGGGAGCGCGCGCATTGGCTGGGAGCGATCGCGGGGGGAGGGTAAACGCCGACATCCGCCCGCTCGTCCCGGATCGCTCCCGGAGCCAGGGGGACCCCCGCACGCCGCGGAGGGGGTCCCGATGGGACCCCCGAACCGCACAAAGGCGGGGACGTAAATTTACGCCCTTGTGCCTGTACGAGCCATTCTGTGGCCGTATATGTGCGTGCGGGGGTCCTTAAGTGGTTAATGTCTTCTGTAATATATGAATTATGATTCTTTGTCACCCTATGGCCCTAGTGGACATAAGGTGACCCTAGACATAGGAATATCTCAGTCTGTCACGGGCCATTCCGTTACATCTCTCCCCTTTCGGTGGGAGACGGACACAGGTGGTAACCCCAAACGGGTTGACTCCGAAGTCCGTCAGTAGGTCCAGTCCTCCAATGCTGGTCTCCATACTGTACCCCAAATAAATGGCTCCAAACTGAGCATTACTCACCCCGCCAACCTCTGCCTCTCTCAGAAAACATGCCTGCCGCTGGGGAGAAGGCAGGGTAGCTGGGCTCAGTCCATCATGCTGTTGGGGGTCTGGGCCAACTGCCCCCCCTTCCTGGGGTGTACCAGTGGAGACTAAAGTCCCATCCACTGGTGCTTGGTGAAAACCCCCCGGTGCTTGCAAAGCAAAGCCGACATCCTCCTGTCCCAGTCCTGTACCATTTTCTGGGGTTGTGCCAGTGGAGACTGAAGTCCCATCCAATACCCCAGGAACCCCCTCTTCTGTTAGTGAGGAGCAGAGGCCTATGACACTCTGCTCTGTTGCCAGCTCTTCTGCTGGGTTGCTGTGAGTGGAGACCACAGTCCCATCCACCACCACAGGGTCCCCCTCTTCCGTTAGTGGAGAGCAGAGGTCCGTGACCCTCTGTTCTGTTGCCAGTGATTCAGCTGGGGGTAAAAGCTTTACCACCTCAGCTTGTTGTTGGAGAGAGGGGCCAACCGCCCCAGCTCTCTGGAACTCCACACCATCCGCTTCGGCTTTAGGGATGAAAATCTCCATATTTTCCACTGCCGATTCATCAGCCATGATTTCACAGTTATCTGACCTTTCCTCATAGTCCCAGGCAATGGGAGCCCCACCCTGCTGCTGAGCCGAGTCTAGCAGCTGTCTGTAGGCAACCTCCAGCTCCCATTCTTGAATGGCCAGAAATTCTAAATCTTCCTGTGACCAGTGGCCTCCCGAGATATTTAATTTTTCCTCTCTGTGCTCCATTATGTCCTCCAAGCGCCACTCCCGATCATCCCCAAAGTCGGGATCACTGGACATCCTCCAATACAACAATCCCAGGCCATCATAGTCATAGCCTTCTGTGGGGCTGTCATCCGCTGGCCACGGGCACTCTTGGGCTACATACCACCGGAGGGCTCTGTAGCTCTCATCCAGCTGCATCTCTGCCTGGATCAGCCTGCTTAACTCTGCTATCCACTCCTGCTTCGGTTGTTCCCCCAACAACAGCATTCGTACGTCATACTGCGGCCAGTACCTTGCATAGATGGAGGGCAGGACCTTTCCTTGGTGTTGCTGCTCCAGAGCTAACGCTTCCTTCCAGAGTTGGCACCGAATCACATCCGACCATCCCAACAGAACCTCCTCTGATACTGGTCCTCTATGCTGTATCCGCATCTCTTGTAACCTCCTTTGGAATTCCTCTTCCATGGAGACTGGTATCTGCACCTCTCCTCTCTCTTCAGCTGCTGCAGCACTTCTTCGCTGTCGCAAGGTGGCATCCACAGCCGCTATAACCCTGTCTATGATCTCCGGCGGAGGATTAGGACCATATTGTGCCAATCCATGTTTAACAGCCCAATCAAAAAATTCTTCCTCGGGTGTCCTGTCTGTTACGCTGGGCCTCTTAGCTTTATTCATTTCGACAAGTTCTGCGATAATGTCCCTTTTCTTACGGTTGCTGGCCGGTCTGCCCCGGCTCTCCAGAAAGTCCATGAGGGAAGAGAGCTTCATCCGTTCATACAGCGTCTCCATTGTCCTGTGTCCTTGTAGCCCTCCTTCTGAAGATGGAATCACCCCACTGCTGTGCCACCAATGTAACGGTCACCACCGCTTACGACTTTCCATCCAACCACGACAAGCTTATCTGGCACACTCCGACAATATTGCATACACGATCCATATCCTTTCCCAGAATAAGACGAGACAGAGCTCCGTTCTTGCTTCCAAAGATATGACAATTTATTGGTATTTTCTCAGCTTCTTATACAGTCTCAAGCATAATGCAGTTAGTCACAGGACAATGCAATCTCCACCCCCCTATTCACTCACTGAGGATAATTCTTTAATTGGTAGCTAGACATGACGGCACCGTATCATCAATAGGGTTCAATTAACCTTGAATAGTAACACAGACATCTAGTTGAATAAGTTCTCTAGACAGCTTTATCACACAATGGCAGAGTCTTGTGAGAGTGGGTGCAATCCACACCTTCAACGGAATGTCTTTACAGTGAATAGCCAACACCTTAAGATATTTCAATAGCATATTATACAAAGGTATGACTCAGTCTGGTCTTGTAGACCTGAATTAACACCTTTCAAAAGCATGTGTGCCCATATTGCATAGCTAACAGCTTTTGATATTTGAAGACATCCTGCAAACATGAATTATTATTAATGTCCCTTATTAATGTCTTCTGTAATATATGAATTATGATTCTTTGTCACCCTATGGCCCTAGTGGACATAAGGTGACCCTAGACATAGGAATATCTCAGTCTGTCACGGGCCATTCCGTTACAGGTAATACCGACTCTTTAAATCCATCATGCTGAACCATATCGCTCCTGACAGGCTCTGCAAGGCATCTTCTATCCTTGGGGTGGTATGTTGGTCATGAATGTGCCTTTAGTTTAGCGTCCGGTAGTCAATACACAGCCTCAGTGACCCATTCTTCCTCTGTACCACCACTATTGGAGAAGCGTATGGAGTCTGGGACTCTCAGATGATACCTGCCCTCTTCAACTCTATCAGATGTTCATGCAGATCCTCCAAGTCCCCTAAAGGAATACATCAAACTCTTTCTCTGAACAGCTAATTGCACTTGAAGAGATGGATCCGGTATTAGG
Source organism: Rana kukunoris (assembly GCA_029574335.1). Taxonomy (NCBI): domain Eukaryota; kingdom Metazoa; phylum Chordata; class Amphibia; order Anura; family Ranidae; genus Rana; species Rana kukunoris. Next base: position 294,309 of record JAJQKJ010002653.1, read on the forward strand.
CACTTTTTGCACACCCCACATTAAATTCACTCTTAGAGAATGCAGTCTGCCATCTCAGGAGCTGAGTCTTGGCCCTTTCCATTCAGGCAAAAGAGGAGTATTCTTTGGATAGAACGCTTCCACAGAGATCCCATCCTTTGCTCCCCCCTCCAAATCAGACGGCAGGGCTGGGGTGTCCGAATTCACTTGTCCCAGCAACATCTGAGCCGGCATTTTCACTGGAGAGGCTGTTATGTTGCGGACACTAACCAAAATCTTCCCGTGACTTCTTTGCAACCCTTTGGTTGAAACCACCTTGGAATTATCTCCACTCCCATGTGTTTTCTCTGTCCGTCCACTTCAAGGACAATGAAAGGGCCTGGTTGCTTCCAACTTAGCTTGACAGATGTTAGTAAACAGGCCACTTTACCAGGCTGTAACACTTTCTCACACCGGTCCAAGCACCAGATCTTTCCCACTCCTTTAGCTGGGGCCTTCTGTTCTTGTACCAGGCCCTGGTAGGCTTGTCTCAGCATGGGGTGCACACTTGTAGTTGAAGTGCTCGGCTCCAGACAAAGAGGTGTCAACAGCCTTCTGAGAAGATCAGTATTGGTCCCTATGACAAGAGAACTCTTACTGGCCCCTGGTGGGCAAGGACAGACCACTGCCAGAGTGTCAAAAGTCTTGGCTTTCCCAGCCACGGAGGGATCGAAGGTCAGCTTGACCAGTAGATAGCCATCATAGGGGGAGTTCTGAGTCACAATGCCCCATATCTCCAGCTCTTATAACTTCTGCAATGGCAGGTGCTTGAGGTGCCTGTCCAGGGCTGGACTGGGACAGAGATTTGGCCCTGGACTTCATCCAGACTGGCCCACTTTAACAGGTCTCTCCCATGGGGCCAGAACTCCTGCATCCCCCCCCCCCCTGGCCACCCAAGCCCCCTCTCCCCCTTCACTAGCCACTAGCCATGGCTGGTACTGGTACTCTTATAGGCAGTACCCGTGGGGAAGCTAGACATTATTTCACACAGGCTAAAGAATCAGTTTGGTGCCCCCCCTTATGGGACAAGATTAGGCAGAAGGGTTATAGCTGTTGAGTCAGCTGTCTGTCCCCTTCCCCATGCTCCTCTGTCATCCCCCCTGCACCTCTGGTCCTCCCCCTGCTTCTTTGTTCCCCCCAGGTGACCACTGCGGGGAGGGAGAGGAGGTGAGGGCTGCAGGAAGGGAGAGACAGAGGAGCGGAGTGGGGCAGCGGTCCACTGTCACTGAAGCCGGCCCACTAAGCCATCGGCCCACCTGGCAACTCCCTGTAGTCCCAATGGCCAGTCCATCCCTGTGCCTGTCATAGAAGTCTCTGTAGAGAAGGGTCACTTAAAGAGGAAGTAAACCCTGATGGGTTTTACTTCCCTTTTGCTACATGAACAGCTTGCAAATGTAAAGCATGATGGGTTATTATGTATCGCATATTTGCCCATTATGTGACACTTAGCTGCAAAAGAATCCAGCGATGTCCCCACTGCAGAAAGCGTCCATCTTCTGTCTCCTCTTACTTCTGGGTTGCGGACTCTGGCGCTGTGATTCGCCGGAGCTGCATGATTAGGGTTGCCACCTTTTCATCAAGCCAAACCCGAACAAGAAAGCCTCTTTCACACTGGCTTTCTGATCAGGCCTGTCAATTTTTCAGGCGGACCTGATCGGAGCCTTCATTCACTTCTATGGAGCGGCAGATAATATCGGTGACATGTTCGCTAACACCTGCCGCTATGTGATCCGATTCTGTCCGTGAAATCCAGACGGATGGTGACCCTATTTTCCACTCGTCTGGCGGATCGAATGAAAATGGAGAACAGAGCTCTGACAGGTCCATCTCTGCACAGTGAGTGGAGACAGACCTGTCACCTGCCTGCTCAGTGGAGATCAGAAGATCGATCCCCCGTTAAGCAAAATGGAGTCTGCTGGCAGGATCTCCCGTGTGAAAGAGCCCACTAGCATATGGCACTGTACCATTACTTTAAGCGGAGATCCCACAAATTTTTTTTTTTTAAAAGCCAGCAGCTACAAATACCGTAGCTGCTGACTTTTAATAAATGGAGTCTATTCCCAGAAGTGGGTGCAAATACCTGTATGATACAAGTGTGACACCGGAGGGGGGAGGGTTTCCGAAAAGCGGAAGTTCACTTTTCCGCTTTAACTCAACCCATTTAACTGAATGGGGCTGTGCAGCAACTGTGTGCAATACACAATGGGCCAGATTCAGGAACACTTGCGCTGGAGTATTTCGATATGCGCCGCGTAACTGTGATGATGCGCCGTCGTTTCTATGTGCCCGTACCCACCAAACTAGATGCGCCCAGTAATGGGTCATTTGCGACCGGCGGAACGTTCCGACGCCAGAGTATCGTCAGCGCTTAATTTCGCTGGGCGCATCAGTCGCGCCTATTGATTTCCCCTGCAAATATGCAAATGAGGGATTTTTCCCAATTCACGAACGGATTAGCACCATACGCTGGCTACATGCGCCGCGCGTATCTGATCCGTCCGGCGCAAAGTTATTTCTACAAAAGGCTGCTTTATCTTTACTCCAGACGGTCACAGGTCAGCAGGAGAGCAGCTACAGCAGCGTTACCGACGATAGGAGCTAGCTGAGCACCCCCACTTGCAAGGACAACACCTCTGTGTGCCAACATGCCAGGGGCACTCGTGGTCCTAGAACTACTGATGGGTCCCCTGGAACCAAGAAGGCGGCCACGTGAGAGGATATACCGCACTCGTATGAACCTCTTTGGCATGGGGGATGAGGAGGTGTATCGCCTCTTCAGATTCAGCCCTGTTGCAATACTTGAACTAACCACAACCCTGCAGGATGACATCACCAGCCCAACACACCGATCACAAGCAGTGCAGCCACTGGTGAAGGTCCTGGCAACACTCCATTTCCTTGCAAGTGGATCATTCCAGCGTACAAGTGGAGTGGTGGCTGGGATGTCACAGTCCTCCATAAGCAGATGTGTGCACCAGGTTGTCCCTGCAATCCTCAGACGCATGTCCAACCAGTTCATCAGACCCACCACTGAGGAGCTGCGGCTGAAGGCAATGACAGATTTCTACAACATTGCCAGATTCCCACGCACTGTGGGGGCCATTGATTGCACACATGTGGCCCTACAGCCCCCCAGTGCCACAGAGCACATATACCGCAATCGGAAGCATTGGCATTCCATCAACGTACAGGTGATAGCCGATGCCCAACGCCTCATATGGCACGTCCGTGCCAAACACCCCGGGTCCAGCCATGACAGTTTCATATACCGTCAGAGTCCCATCCCAGCAGAATTTAACCAGAACATGTATGGGGACAGCTGGCTGGTTGGTGAGTGACATGGGAGTCAGGCATGACTATCCCCTCCCGTCATGCACAACAGAAATCGCACATGCATGACTAACATTCTCCTGTCTTTTCCCTTACAGGTGACTCTGCATATGCACTGGGACCCCATCTAATGACTCCTTTCCGGAACCCCCAAACCAGAGGAGAGAGAAAATACAATGAAGCACACATCAAAACCCGTGCAGTGGTGGAGCAAACATTTGGGCTCCTGAAGTCCCGTTTCCGCTGCCTGGATAAGTCTGGGGGGGCCCTATTGTATTCCCCTACCTTTGTGTGTCAGATCATCGGTGCATGTTGCATACTACATAACTTTGCTATGAAAAAAGGCCTGCATATTGACATACGTGATGACCTGACCCCCGACCCACACAGTCCCCCCCTGCCAGAGGACACCCAGTCTGCTGATGGAAGAGCAGTCAGGAGGGTCCTCGCCGTAGGCATCTTTGGACACTAAACCAAAACATTAATTACACAGACAATGCACGCGTGTACACCACTGATGTCCCTAGATCACACACACCACATGCACATCGCATTGGATTAGCCCAAGTCCAGCATGTAGGAGTTGGGAGCAGTAACGCCGCGTCAAGGCCCCAATGATGTCACTGTCCATTCACACACCTTTCACACATCATTCATTCAGCCGTGGGGTTCACTTCACCACCACGGCCGAGGGTGACACCCCTTACTTTCAGGAGTGCCACCCTCTCACATTCACACACCATTCACACTGTCCCCTGCACTCCTGACCGTGTGCAGTACAAAAATAAATTAGAAAGATCATATCCTGATCAATAAAAGAAAAATAATCTCATAACCTGAGAAAAATAAAAAATAAACTCATGACCTGAGTATGTGAAAAATAATAATATAAAACCAGCCACAAACAAAAGGCCTCATCGGGGATGCCGGGGGCTTCTTCTGGGGGCCCCTCTCTGGCTCCGTAGCTGCCTGGATGGAGTGGGTGGGGGTGGGGGGGCATCTGGAGGTGGCTGATCCCCAGGTGGGCCACTCCTGGCAGGTGTGGCCTGCGTGCCCTCCAAGGCCCTGGCTATCCGTCCAAGATAACTGTTGGTCTGGGCCTGCATCCGGAGCTGACGGGTCATCTGGTAATGCTGGGCCCGCCGACTCAGCCTCCCCTGCTCCCGGATGGCAGCACTGTTCCCATGGATGGCAGCAGTGTTGGCCTGGACGGCTGCAGTGAGGTGCTGGATATCCCCCTGCACCTCCCCCAAAGTGGTGACCACTGCAGCGCAATTAGAGCTGACATCCTGCACTGCGTTGCTGAGGTTGGCAACGGAGCCCAGGCTGTCCGACACTTTCTGCAAGTGGTCCGCTATGGCCCCCATTTGTTCTGTCTGTCTGGCGTGATCCCTTGCCAACTGGTCCTGGACACCATCAGACACCCCCCTGGTCTTCTGGGTCGCCTTCCTGGGGCCAGAAGATGTATGTCCTCGGGTGGAAGGAGTCGCCCTTGAGGGGCTTCCAAGGATGGGGGAGGGGACGACAGACGGGCCAGGAGAAGGGGAGGAGACAGACAAAACCAAAGAAAAGTCCTGCTCTGCCACAGCAGGATCTTCCACAACCACCTCGGCAGGTGTGGTGTGGCCACTCTCCTCCTCCACAACCTCTTCACCACCCAGTGGCTCGGGCACACGATGGCGTGGGGGGGATGGGGTGGAATGCACGCTGACAGATGATGGCCCAGCTCCGTCATCTGTGGATGACACAAAGCAGACACATGTTGGTGGTCCCACACACTTGGCACATGTCCCCCCCCCCCCAAATGCAAAACAACAAATAGGGGATTATAAAACACTTACCTGTCCTTGTGCCTTCCTCCACGGAGTCATAGCCTGCGACCCCCTCCACCTGCTCCCTCTCCAGGCACCGAGCGACCACCTCCTCCTCTGCGGTCAGGGTGACAGGACATGGGGGACCACCACCTGTGCCCCTCTCATACCTCCTGATGGAGGCCACCTTGTCCCTCACCTTGCGCCGCAGGTCATTTATTTTCTTTTGTATGTCCCCAGCAGTCCGGGTGGAGTAGCCCAGGACATTGACCCTGGCAGCAATCGACTCCAGGATGCCCTGCTTCCTCTCCCGGCTGGTCTTCCGGCTTTTTTTGCCATGGAGAAATTCATTCTCCGTCTCCATAGCCGAGATAATGACAGAGACCTCCTGGGTATTAAAGTTGAGGTTCCTCCTCTCTCTGGGGGTAGCGGGAGCAGCCATCACAGAGCAAAAGTATCTTCCCTGGGGTGGGGGGAAACGGAACTACTTTTGCGCCGGAATGGCGTTTCCGCCAGCGCTTTTAAGCGCCCAGCGGAACGCATTGCGCTGACGTTTCCCAGGAAGTGGTGCCGACGGAAGTTGTGAGCATGCGCACAAGGGGGCGAGTGGAGCCGCACTCACTGCGCATGCTCCGTGGATGATGCGCTGAACGTAAGCCTCTGCGCCGGGCTCCGCCCATCATTTACATATGATCACACCCACTTCCACTTGCGTCGGGTTACGCCAGCGCATTATCGTTACTCTGGCGCAAGTTTACGCGCAACTGCTATGTGAATTACAGGACTTGCGCTGAAAGGGTCTTCAGAGTAACGTAAATGAGAAGCGTTACTCCAGAGGAAAGATACTCTCATCTACCTGAATCTGGCCCAATGGCTACAGCACAGTGGCATTGGATTTTAGGGGTTAAAAAGAGGTGGTGAGGAAAAAACATAATTCTTCTTCACTACCTGTCAAATACTTCTAAGAAATAATCCACTGTGGATTACTCTTCAGAGTGCTCTGTGACTTTGTTTATACTTGTGGTTGGGGGACAGTAAAAAAAAGAGATTGAGCCGTGTTTTTACTGCTACTCAACTGTTCCTCAGGGTCACTAAAGGAAAAAAATGTTTATGCTGAAATTACTGTTTACAGGGTATAGAGACATAAAAGTTAACTGATTCCTTTTAAAAAAATGATTAAAAATAGATAAAAATCAATCATATAATGTGCCCGCAGTTTAGTTTCACTTTTAAACTGGTTTCATGTTTCTGTGAAGTAGAGAGACACACAGAACAAAAAAAAAAATCCAGGGCAGTGTTTTGTTTTTAAAATTAATCTGATTCTGAGGAGTTTTAGACACACAGTAATGACAGCTTGGACCACAGTGAAAAGCTGCCATGAGATTTTTCATAAGGAGCCAGACAAGCAGGAAGTGTGGAGATCAGAGCAGAATTACAGCAACTTCAAAGCAAAAACGAACAATGAGGACATGAAACCAGGACTGCAGTAATGTAAAGGAAGCTATTTAGCTAAACAAAAAAATTCCTTTAGTGATCCTTTAAGCTGCAAATACAGCAGAGGGGGGATGGGCACACGCAGCAGTCACAATTCTTTGCATCACAGTGTGGCAAAAATTGAGCTGTAATGCCTGCTGAATGTGGGCATTAGCATTTACAGTATGAAAGAGTCACTCTACAATTAACCCTTTGAGTTCAGAATTAACAACTTTAAAATAGCCCTACAGATATCTCAGAATATAATGTGGATAATCCATACCTAATAATCCTATCTCAGATAGTCCAAGATATCATTCTTCTATTCATCCTATGGCCCTAGTGGTCATAGGATGATTTTAGACATAGGAGAATCTGAGTCTGTCACATTTCTCCCCCATCAGAAGACGACTAACAAGGTCCCAGATCTCCACCTGGTCTGGACATGTGTTAGTCGGACAAGGTGAACTCACATAGTCCTGACCTCCAATCTTGGCTGCAAGGAGTAGTTGACACCAGAAGAGGGAACCCCAAACGGGTTGACTCCAAAGTTAGTCAGTAGTTCCGGTCCTCCAATGCTGGTATCCATACCGTACCCCAAATAAATTGCTCCAAACAGAGCATTACTAACCCCGCCAACCTCTGCCTCTCTCAGAGAACATGTCTGCCGCTGGGGAGAGGCCTGGACTAGCCCTTCTCCCTGGAGTCCTTCAGCTGTCCCATCTCATAGAATTTATGATATCATTTCTTAGTCACCCTATGGCCCTATTGGACATAAGGTGACCCTAGACATAGGAGAATCTGAGTCTGTCACACACCCCATCTCACACCCCCCAAGACCCTTCACCCAAGACCCCCCATTCTCCCAAGACCCTTCCACCCCCAAGACCCTTCATCCCCCAAGACCTCCCATCCCCAAGACCCCCCATCTCCCACCCCCAAGACCTCCCATCCCCCAAGACCCCCCATCTCCCACTCCCCAAGACCCTTCACCCAAGACCCCCCCATCTCCCAAGACCCCCCCCATCTCCCACCCCCCAAGACCCCTTATACCCCAAGACCTCCCATCCCCCAAGACCCCCCGTCTCCCATCCCCCAAGACCCTTCACCCAAGACCCCCCCATCTCCCACCCCCCCCAAGACCCTTCATCCCCCAAGACCCTTCATCCCCCAAGACCCCCATTCCCCACCCCCCCAAGACAACCCGCTCTCCTCTCTCACCATTCTCTCTGTGCTCTCCTCTCTCCCCGCTCTCTCACCGTTCTCTTTGCGCTCTCCACTCTCCTCTCTCCCCACCCTCCACTCTCCTCTCTCCCGCTCTCTCACCGTTCTCTCCACGCTCTCCACTCTCCTCTCTCCCCGCTCTCTCACTGTTCTCCCTCCACTCTCTTACCATTCTCTCCACGCTCTCCACTCTCCTCTCTCCGCGCTCTTCTCTCTCCGCGCTCTCCACTCTTCTCTCTCCCCGATCTCCACTCTCCTCTCTCCCCGCTCTCTCACCGTACAGGTGGCAACCCTATGCATGATGTCACTCCCGCGCATGCGCACGAGAGCTGCAATTCACAGCAAAGGCTAGGGAAGAAACGGCACTTAAGTCCTGTACACATGGCCCAGATTCTCGCCAGTAAAAAAAACATTGTTTTTCCTAAAGAGATTCCTGGCAAGAATCTCTTGACGGCCGAGTGTACAGACACCATTCAAAATAACCAACGTTCTTTTAAATGGCATGAACGCGGTGACATCATCAACTACGAGGAGCATGCGCTTGTCACATTCGATGCCGTCCCCGCCATCTTTTCCATGGAGAGATAAGTATACACACGCTCAGGTTTCTTGCCAGGAAAACACTACAGAGAATCTCACGACAAGAGAGCAGATTCTCTATTTTTCTCGTCTAGATTCTGGGCAGTTTTCTTGAAGAGAAACCTCAAAGCCTTGTACACACGCACGGGTTTACTCGGAAAAAAGCTCTGCCAGTAGTTTTCTTGCTGGTTCTTGCCGAGAACACCATGCGTGTGTACGAGGCTTAAGTTTAGTTTCTTCCCAGCGCATGCGTCGTTAACATTTGCGGCAGACTACAAGTGGAATAACTCCACTGCCTATAGGTAAGCCTTATTCTAGGCTTGTAAGCAGCTGTCAGTGATAGGGTATTTCAGTGCTGCAAGAGTAAGTGGTAAAGCATCGTATGTATTTCACGCTGTAGCTAGTTGTTATGTTTATTATGTTACCACTATTTACCTCTATAGTGTCTCCAACACCATTTTGCAGGAGCCCTGCGTCCTGATAGGCCGCACTAGATCTCGAGAGATTTGGGAGGCCATTTTTGGGTGGTTTCCTTATATAAAAAGCTCAGGCTCGTTTTTGGGGAGGACACGTGTGGATGTAGAGAGGGACAGAGACCCTACTTGTGAGGGAGAGGTAGAAGAAGTCAGGGAGAGTGTTCCGGCCCGTAGGGATAGTTCAGGGCTCCTACGGAGTCGCGCAGTGGTAACCTGGGTCGGATGAAAGACTCCCAGCTGCTACGGGTAACGTGTTTCCAGCCTCTTCCAATCTGCATTGGGTGCCGGGGTATATAGCGTACCATTGAGTGAGGAGTGCCTGTGTTACCCAGAAAGCCACATCGCTTAGAACAATAGCTGCTGTGTTGCATATGTGTGCCTCTGTGCCTGGAGAAGAACCGTTTGCTGTTTGATTATAAAGACTGTTGTTACTACCGCCTTCGGTAATAAACGTTACCTTGTTCAAAGAACTTACTTGGCTTCCTCTGTGAAACGCAACACCCTTTTCCCGCTTGCATTTTGGCATAGTCGGCAGGATGTCAGAACCACCGTCCTCAAGCGGGGGAGTGGCTAGAGGGTCCTTCATGGCACCGTATGGAGCGGCCTTAGCACTGATTCCAAAATTTAATGGTGCCAATATTCCCCTGACAGATTGGGTGGAGAGACTGGACAGCTCGGTCCGATTATTCGAAATACCCGCAGCACACTTTGCAGATTTGGCGGTTAATGCGCTAGAAGGAGAAGCCCGCCGGGCTGTGATGGTTCTGCCCCGAGAAGGAGAGAGATAACAGAGCCGCCATTGTGGCCCGCCTAGAAAGTCTGTATGGTGAGAGTACCTCCATAGCCGAACTTCGGAAGAATTTCTACAGTCGGGAGCAGTATGATCGAGAGACTATTCCTCAATTTGCAGTGGCATTGCAGGAGATCTGGTGCCGGTTGGAGGAGAAAATGGCCCCTGCAGGAACTGGGGTTGCTAACCCCGATCAGCTAATACGGGACCAGTTTCTCGCTGGTGTGTGGTCCCCTTCCTTAAAAAGAGCCTTGAAGGATCGAGTGAGGGCTGATGATACAGTGAAGTTTGCAGTGATCCTACAAGAGGCCATCGAGAGGGAACAGGAAGAGGCGGACCATGAACGGCCTGGGGCCAGAAGCCAGGTTACCCGCACTCAAGGAGCTGGGTGGCCGGTGGGGCGGGTGGAAGCGACTGCTCCATGCCCTGCCACAGTCTCGACGGTGGAGACGCCCTCGATGGAGAAGGTCGTACGAGACTTAGCTGAGAAGGTCGCCTCCCTCAGCCAAGAGGTGGCGGCCTTGCGGAGAGGGTCAGAACAACCCCGAGTGGAGACCAACCCACTCCGGAGGAACCCAGATACTGACCGAAAATGCTGGCAGTGCGGACGGTTAGGCCACCTCGCAAGGGACTGTATGAAACGGGGAGCCCAGAACGTACAAAGGCATCCTTTAAACTAATGATTCCCATGGTAGAGGGGCGACCCGCGGGAAATGTTCAGTCACCGCCTCAATGTGGCCCTCCTCAATGTGATCCTACAATGATTTCTGGTTGCCCCGTGGCGACAGTGATCTTCAACGGACAGCCGGCCAGTTGTCTGGTGGACACTGGATCAGAAGTCACTACCATGGCCTATTCGTTCTACCAACAACATTTTGGGCCGACCACAACGTTAGACCCCTCCTGGTTGAGACTGAAAGCTGCCAATAACCTTCCTATTCCAGTAGTAGGGATCACTTGGATGTCCATGAATGTGTATGAGCAAACCCTCCCTAGGGTTGGAATCGTGGTGACCCGGAATGCCTCTTTCCCGGAGATCCCAGTAATGTTGGGCATGAACGCCCTAAAGGAACTGGACTTAACACGCCTTCTTCGGGAGGCTTCATCACAAACATCTGGACAATCGGAACAACGGCTGCAGAATCTGATCAAAGCGTGTCGGGCAGTTCAGACGCAGAGCCGTAAACATACTGAGAAAGTAGGGCTCATCCGCCTCCCTGCCCGACATCGGGTTACTATACCCCCACGCCAGGAGTTGGTGTGCCCCCTTCCGGTGGCAGCTAGAAGACCCATCAGAGGGGCCACTGTGATGGCAGAACCGCAACGCAATCTGGAAACCAAAGGTGAATGGCTGGTAGCCAGAACTTTGTCTGTTGTCCGTAAGGGACAGGTGTTGGTGCAACTGGTTAACTTGGGGTCCACCCCTATTCAAGTGCCCACAGACATGACCATTGCTGAGTTATATACAGTACCCAAAAGCTGCATTACTGACCCTTGCCCTGGGGTGGAGGCCGCCTGCGCTGCCTTGCAAACGGCTCTACCTGATTCAGCAGAAGACCATCTTCCGAAATTGTTGGAACAACTAGCGCTTCCGGTGCCGGGAATGATTCCTGACCAACGTAACAAGCTCCAGCAATTAGTTCATAGACATCTGATGGCGTTCTCTCAAGGCCCTGAGGACTACGGTTGTACTAACGCTTTGGATCATTCCATCCACACCGGAGCCGCTGCTCCGGTTCGGGAAAGATATCGTAATATACCCCCCGCTCTTTGTCAAGAGGTCAAAGACTTGTTACGCGGTATGCTTAAAGGGGGGGTGATTCGTAGCTTTTGGGCTGCGCCCATAGTTCTGGTGCGAAAAAAAGATGGGAGCTTACGCTTTTGTGTGGACTATCGCAGATTGAATGCCTGCACCCATCGGGATGCTTACCCACTGCCCCGGGTTGAGGAATCCTTGATGGCCTTGGGGCAGGCACAGTACTTCTCCACGCTCGACTTGGCCAGCGGATATTGGCAGGTCCCCGTAAAAGAGGAAGATCGTGAAAAAACGGCCTTTATCACCCCTCTGGGACTATTCGAGTTCAATCGGATGCCCTTTGGCCTGACCAATGCCCCCAGTACGTTTCAACGGTTGATGGAGCGCTGCTTGGGAGACTTGAACTTTGAATCTGTCTTGATTTATTTGGATGACATTATCATTTTCTCCAGAACGTTCGAGGACCATTTGCTACATCTTGATCAAGTCCTCCAACGGCTGACCCAGTATGGCCTTCGGCTCAAACCGGAAAAATGTCATCTCATGAGAACCAAAATCCAGTATTTGGGGCATGTGGTCGAGGCAAAGGGGGTGTCCCCCGATCCAGATAAAATTCAGGCTGTACGGGCATGGACAAGCCCTAAAACGGTAACAGAGCTACGCTCCTTCTTGGGGTTCGTGGGTTACTACCGCAGATTCATTCCGAACTTTGCTACTATTGCAGCCTCCTTAAACCAGTTGCTGTGCGGTCAGCCTGCTCATCGCAAAGGTAAATCTTCTCCCAGTATCATTGACAGTTGGGGGGCAGCACAGAGTGAGGCATTGGAGGCCCTCAAGGCGCAGCTGACTTCTGCACCCATATTGGCCTACGCGGACTACCATAAACCCTTCCGGGTGTACACCGATGCCAGCCTTCAAGGGTTGGGGGCTGTGCTTGCGCAGGAGCAAGATGGAACTGAGCGGGTCATTGCCTATGCAAGTCGGAGCTTGCGCCCTACCGAACGTAATCCAGTCAACTACAGCTCTTTTAAACTGGAGTTGTTAGCGGTAGTCTGGGCCGTCACCGAAAAGTTTGCTGAGTACTTGGTGAGTGGCCGGGTGGACATATATACTGACAACAATCCTCTCGCCTACCTAGAGACGGCGAAACTGGGCGCTTTGGAACAACGCTGGGTGGCACGATTGGCCCGGTTCAGCTATACCATTCACTACAAACCAGGGCGCTCCAATGGTAATGCTGACGCCCTCTCTCGATTTCCCTTGGATCGGCCTCAGGATGATCTAGATCAACAACTGGAGGGGGAGGAGGTCGTCCCCTCTGGGGTCAACACGCAGGAGCAACTGGCTTCAACGACTCTGCAAAGTAATCAGGGCCTACCAGGAGGGTCTGAAATTCACACTCCTCGGGAATGGTTACAACTCCAATGGAACGATCCTGACCTGGATCAGCTCGTTAGATACTGGGACAGGAATCGGAAGCCAGATTCCAGGGAGCGAAGAAAGCTCTCACAGACGTTGTGCCAGCTGCTAAAACAGTGGGATCGGCTGGAAAGATATAATGGGCTCTTATATCGACAAGCACCGGTTCCTGGAGAGCTCACTTGCACCGGGCGACAGAGTCTTGGTGAGGAATCCCAAACATCTGAGGGGCAGTAAGCTGGAGCCTAAGTGGGAGCCATGTGCGTATCGAGTCGAACAGCAACCTTTCACGGGGCGGCCTGTGTACGATCTGGTCGCAGAGAAGCCAGATGGGCCGCGCAAAAGACTGCATCGTAATCTCCTCCGTCCCTGTGTGTTCAGTGCGGAGTCACGAACGGATAATCCTGTTCCTGTCTTTCCACCGTCGGCTAGACGGGACTGCAGCCAGGAAATCCTCAACAATGACTCTGCAACATGGTGTTTGCCTCCTCTGCCTGCAATAGAGAGCGTATCCCCGGCAGAAGGAGAAACAGAGAATCCGGCTGCTGTAACTGAATGGAACTTGCTAGCAAGGGAACCAGATGTGCAAGTGGCCCCCATCCCTGAGGAGGATGAACCTCTTATGGATGAAGTAGTACCTATTGACCCTGTCGTGGGTGAGGAACAGTACCCTGCTGTAGCTGATAGAGATGGACATTTGGGGGATCTGGAGCCTCGCTTTCCAAGGCGTACGACACAGGGACGGAGACCTGTCCGCTTTGCTGACTATATCTTGAACTGTTGTGTTGCTTATTGACTCACATGTTATCTTCTTGCACTGTGTTAATTGTCTTCCCCTAGGTAATGCAAGGGATTGCACTTTTCAAACGGGGGGAAAATGTAAGCAGCTGTCAGTGATAGGGTATTTCAGTGCTGCAAGAGTAAGTGGTAAAGCATCGTATGTATTTCACGCTGTAGCTAGTTGTTATGTTTATTATGTTACCACTATTTACCTCTATAGTGTCTCCAACACCATTTTGCAGGAGCCCTGCGTCCTGATAGGCCGCACTAGATCTCGAGAGATTTGGGAGGCCATTTTTGGGTGGTTTCCTTATATAAAAAGCTCAGGCTCGTTTTTGGGGAGGACACGTGTGGATGTAGAGAGGGACAGAGACCCCACTTGTGAGGGAGAGGTAGAAGAAGTCAGGGAGAGTGTTCCGGCCCGTAGGGATAGTTCAGGGCTCCTACGGAGTCGCGCAGTGGTAACCTGGGTCGGATGAAAGACTCCCAGCTGCTACGGGTAACGTGTTTCCAGCCTCTTCCAATCTGCATTGGGTGCCGGGGTATATAGCGTACCATTGAGTGAGGAGTGCCTGTGTTACCCAGAAAGCCACATCGCTTAGAACAATAGCTGCTGTGTTGCATTTGTGTGCCTCCGTGCCTGGAGAAGAACCGTTTGCTGTTTGATTATAAAGACTGTTGTTACTACCGCCTTCGGTAATAAACGTTACCTTGTTCAAAGAACTTACTTGGCTTCCTCTGTGAAACGCAACACCCTTTTCCCGCTTGCAGGCTTACCTTCAGGTAGAAGTAGTCAAAAGTGGTTTACAACCACTTTAAGCTCCAGTATTCAGAAGGGCCTCGGTGTAGATTCAGTTTACTTGGATGGGAACAACAGGAGAGGGTCCCACCAGCTTTTTAGGGAGCATGAAGGATGTGGTGGCCCTGGCCTGTTCGGTGGTTTGTACCCGCGCTCCTCTCTTGCAGAGATTCTGATCGGGCTTTAAGCGGAGCTCCGGCGACAAATCATTTTTTTTCACAGTAATTCTTTCCTTGTCCTTACATAATACTCACAATTTATGTTTTTTTTTTTTTTTAATCTGCTGCTGTCTAATGAATATCTATTAGCCTGAATAATTTTTGGCCAGCAAATTTGATAAGGGGGGCCAACCCTTCCATATGTCCATGCATATGTACCACCTAAAATCTATTTTTTTATGTGGAATATCTCGGAAACTATGTAAGATCTAACGTTAAAACCACTTGATCTTACCGGATCTAACGAATATCTATTAGCCTGAATGATTTTTGGCCAAAAATTCTGATAAGGGGGGGCCAGCCCCCCCTTATTAGTCCATATGTACACCGAATATCTGTATTTGTATGTGGAATGTCTCTGAAATGATGTGAGATCCAACGTTAAAACCACTTGATCATACCGGCTCTAACGAATATCTATTAGCCTGAATGATTTTTGGCCCAAAATATTGATAAGGGGGGGACAGCTCCCTCTCATCAGTCCATGTGTACACCCAATATCTGTATTTGTATGTGGAATATCTCTGAAATTATGTGAGATCTAACGTTAAAACCACTTGATCTTACCGGATCTCACGAATATCTATTAGCCTGAATGATTTTCGGCCAGAAAATTTGATAAGGGGATGCCAACCCATCCATATGTCCATGCATATGTACCACCTAAAATCTATTTTTTTTATGTGGAATATTTCGGAAACTATGTGAGATCTAACGTTAAAACCACTTGATCTTACCGGATCTAACGAATATCTATTAGCCTGAATGATTTTTGGCCCAAAAAATTGATAAGGGGAGGCCAGCCCCCCTCATTAATCACTTAATAAGTCTCTAAATGTGAGATCTAACGTTAAAACCACTTGATCTTACCGGATCTAACGAATATCTATTAGCCTGAATGATTTTTGGCCCAAAAAATTGATAAGGGGAGGCCAGCCCCCCTCATTAATCACTTAATAAGTCTCTAAATGTGAGATCTAACGTTAAAACCACTTGATCTTACCGGATCTAACAAATATCTATTAGCCTGAATGATTTTTGGCTAAAAATATTGATAAGGGGGGGGCCAGCCCCCCCTCATCAGTCCATGTATACACCCAATATCTGTATTTGTATGTGGAATATCTCTGAAATTACGTGAGATCTAACGTTAAAACCACTTGATCTTACCGGTTCTAACGAATATCTATTAACCTGAATGATTTTTGGCCCAAAAAATTGATAAGGGGGGGGGGCAGCCCCCCTCTAACCTGATCTAACAAAGATCTAACAAACTGCATAAAAAAAGTCAGATTTTTTTATATGGGGGGGCTAACCCGGCAGAGGTGCGCGGAGGAGGGTTTATAGAGACATTTGGGGGAAATTTCTTCCCTGGAGGGGCCAAAACACCTCACCAGTCACAGGCCCGAATCCCCCCAATAACTCAGAATGTCGGGGTGTCACAGGAAGTGAGGGGGAATCTACCCATTGGGGACACAGACAGGGATTATACCTTCCTCCATCTACTATAGAATGGGGGTTTGTACAACGCTCTCCAATGTTACCGGCATTCCCAGGAAACCCCCACATCCCACCTTGTTGCTAGGATACGACAACCGATGTCTTCTACATCACAGGGAGGGGGCGTCCCGCCCACAAGACAGGACACGGGGGGTACTAACAGGGAGTTATTTGTCCAGGAATCTGAGGGTCCAACTGGAACCGGATCCCTAATGACCGTCATACAAGGCTGGACTGATTACTAATTGTCTGTGGAGACCCCGGACCTGCACAGAGGGGTCCTAATCTTCAATAACTTCCACCCATCCCCCAGGACCCCCCATCCCTCAAGACCCCCGTCCTCCATCCTCTCAAGACCCCCCGTCTCCCACCCCCCAAGACCCCCCACCCCCCATCTCCCATCCCCCAAGACCCTTCATCCCCCAAGACCCCCTGTCACGGAAGGTCCCTGCATCCGGACCGAATGCTTCCGTCAGATACTGCTTCCCATAGTCTGGACATAGATACTGGATATTTCAGCTACCTTGAAACACACGAGACGAGACTTGTATGTGTGCCAAGTATGGAATGTTTAATAGGACCAAAACCACAATCTTATATACAGCAAAGAGGAGGCAACCAGAACAATAATCAACATGAACGAATTATCTAATCAGTAGCTAGACATTTCGGCACCCCATAGCTTGTCAAGCTCCCCTGAACATAATTGACATGCTAATTCTTTACACCTGACAGGAGACTGACTCTATTGTAGTACACTACACAAAAGAAAGTCAATTAGCTGGAGAAGAGGGCATTAGCATTTACAGTATGAAAGAGTCACTCTACAATTAACCCTTTGAGTTCAGAATTAACAACATTAAAATAGCCCTACAGATATCTCAGAATATAATGTGGATAATCCATACCTAATAATCCTATCTCAGATAGTCCAAGATATCATTCTTCCATTCATCCTATGGCCCTAGTGGTCATAGGATGATTTTAGACATAGGAGAATCTGAGTCTGTCACATTTCTCCCCCATCAGAAGACGACTAACAAGGTCCCAGATCTCCACCTGGTCTGGACATGTGTTAGTCGGACAAGGTGAACTCACATAGTCTGTCCGCATGACCTCCAATCTTGGCTGCAAGGAGTAGTTGACACCAGAAGAGGGAACCCCAAACGGGTTGACTCCAAAGTTAGTCAGTAGTTCCGGTCCTCCAATGCTGGTATCCATACCGTACCCCAAATAAATTGCTCCAAACAGAGCATTACTAACCCCGCCAACCTCTGCCTCTCTCAGAGAACATGTCTGCCGCTGGGGAGAGGCCTGGACTAGCCCTTCTCCCTGGAGTCCTTCAGCTGTCCCATCTCATAGAATTTATGATATCATTTCTTAGTCACCCTATGGCCCTATTGGACATAAGGTGACCCTAGACATAGGAGAATCTGAGTCTGTCACACCCCCCATCTCACACCCCCCAAGACCCTTCACCCAAGACCCCCCATTCTCCCTAGACCCTTCCACCCCCAGGACCCTTCATCCCCCAAGACCTCCCATCCCCAAGACCCCCCATCTCCCACCCCCAAGACCTCCCATCCCCCAAGACCCCCCATCTCCCACTCCCCAAGACCCTTCACCCAAGACCCCCCCATCTCCCAAGACCCCCCCATCTCCCAAGACCCCCCCCATCTCCCACCCCCCAAGACCCCTTATACCCCAAGACCTCCCATCCCCCAAGACCCCCCATCTCCCATCCCCCAAGACCATTCACCCAAGACCCCCCCATCTCCCACCCCCCCAAGACCCTTCATCCCCCAAGACCCTTCATCCCCCAAGACCCCCATTCCCGACCCCCCCAAGACAACCCGCTCTCCTCTCTCACCATTCTCTCTGCGCTCTCCTCTCTCCCCGCTCTCTCACCGTTCTCTTCGCGCTCTCCACTCTCCTCTCTCCCCACCCTCCACTCTCCTCTCTCCCGCTCTCTCACCGTTCTCTCCGCGCTCTCCACTCTCCTCTCTCCCCGCTCTCTCACTGTTCTCCCTCCACTCTCTTACCATTGTCTCCGCACTCTCCACTCTTCTCTCTCCCCGATCTCCACTCTCCTCTCTCCCCGCTCTCTCACCGTACAGGTGGCAACCCTATGCATGATGTCACTCCCGCGCATGCGCACGAGAGCTGCAATTCACAGCAAAGGCTAGGGAAGAAACGGCACTTACAGTGCAGAAAATAAGTATTTGAACACCCTGCTATTTTGCAAGTTCTCCCACTTGGAAATCATGGAGGGGTCTGAAATTGTCATCGTAGGTGCATGTCCACTGTGAGAGACATAATCAAAAAAAAAATTCCGATGGTGTGAGAGACATAATCAAAAAAAAAATTCCGATGGTGTGTACAGCCATCGGATCAAAACACCCCGGCGTAAATATACACTGTAAACGGTCCGGGGACCGTTCACAGCGGATATATTCAGCCGTGTGTACAAGGCCTCAGTGTATTACCAACAGTAACCTTGGAAACGGTGGTCCCAGCTCTTTTCAGGTCATTGACCAGCTCCTCCCGTGTAGTCCTGGGCTGATTTCTCACCTTTCTTAGGATCATTGAGACCCCACGAGGTGAGATTTTGCATGGAGCCCCAGTCCGAGGGAGATTGACAGTCATGTTTAGCTTCTTCCATTTTCTAATGATTGCTCCAACAGTGGACCTTTTTTCACCAAGCTGTTTGGCAATTTCCCCGTAGCCCTTTCCAGCCTTGTGGAGGTGTACAATTTTGTCTCTAGTGTCTTTGGACAGCTCTTTGGTCTTGGCCATGTTAGTAGTTGGATTCTTACTGATTGTATGGGGTGGACAGGTGTCTTTATGCAGCTAATGACCTCAAACAGGTGCATCTAATTTAAGATAATAAATGGAGTGGAGGTGGACATTTTAAAGGCAGACTAACAGGTCTTTGAGGATCAGAATTCTAGCTGATAGACAGGTGTTCAAATACTTCTTTGCAGCTGTATCATACAAATAAATATTTAAAAAAATCATACATTGTGATTTCTGGAATTTTTCTTTTTGATTATGTCTCTCACAGTGGACATGCACCTACGATGACAATTTCAGACCCCTCCATGATTTCCAAGTGGGAGAACTTGCAAAATAGCAGGGTGTTCAAATACTTCTTTTCTGCACTGTAAGTCCTGTACACATGGCCCAGATTCTCGCCAGGAAAAAAAACATTGTTTTTCCTAAAGAGATTCCTGGCAAGAATCTCTTGACGGCCGAGTGTACAGACACCATTCAAAAGAACCAATGTTCTTTTAAATGGCATGAACGCGGTGACATCATCAACTACGAGGAGCATGCGCTTGTCACATTCGATGCCGTCCCCGCCATCTTTTCCATGGAGAGATAAGTATACACATGCTCGGGTTTCTTGCCAGGAAAACACTACAGAGAATCTCACGACAAGAGAGCAGATTCTCTATTTTTCTCGTCTAGATTCTGGGCAGTTTTCTTGAAGAGAAACCTCAAAGCCTCGTACACACGCACGGGTTTACTCGGAAAAAAGCTCTGCCAGTAGTTTTCTTGATGGTTCTTGCCGAGAACACCATGCGTGTGTACGAGGCTTAAGTTTAGTTTCTTCCCAGCGCATGCGTCGTTAACATTTGCGGCAGACTACAAGTGGAATAACTCCACTGCCTATAGGTAAGCCTTATTCTAGGCTTACCTTCAGGTAGAAGTAGTCAAAAGTGGTTTACAACCACTTTAAGCTCAAGTATTCAGAAGGGCCTCGGTGTAGACTCAGTTTACTTGGATGGGAACAACAGGAGACGGTCCCACCAGCTTTTTAGGGAGCATGAAGGATGTGGTGGCCCTGGCCTGTTCGGTGGTTTGTACCCGCGCTCCTCTCTTGCAGAGATTCTGATCGGGCTTTAAGCAGGGCTCCGGCGACAAATCATTTTTTTTTTCACAGTAATTCTTTCCTTGTCCTTACATAATACTCACAATTTATGTTTTTTTTTTTTTTTTTTTATCTGCTGCTGTCTAATGAATATATATTAGCCTGAATGATTTTTGGCCAGCAAATTTGATAAGGGGGGCCAATCCGTCCATATGTCCATGCATATGTACCACCTAAAATCTATTTTTTTATGTGGAATATCTCGAAAACTATGTAAGATCTAACATTAAAACCACTTGATCTTACCGGATCTAACGAATATCTATTAGCCTGAATGATTTTTGGCCAAAAATTCTGATAAGGGGGGGCCAGCCCCCCCTCATTAGTCCATATGTACACCGAATATCTGTATTTGTATGTGGAATGTCTCTGAAATGATGTGAGATCTAACGTTAAAACCACTTGATCTTACCCGATCTAACGAATATCTATTAGCCTGAATGATTTTTGGCCCAAAATATTGATAAGGGGGGGACAGCCCCCTCTCATCAGTCCATGTGTACACCCAATATCTGTATTTGTATGTGGAATATCTCTGAAATTATGTGAGATCTAACGTTAAAACCACTTGATCTTACGCGATCTAACGAATATCTATTAGGCTGAATGATTTTAGGCCAGAAAATGTGATAAGGGGGGCCAACCCGTCCATATGTCCATGCATATGTACCACCTAAAATCTATTTTTTTTATGTGAAATATCTCGGAAACTATGTGAGATCTAACGTTAAAACCACTTGATCTTACCGGATCTAACGAATATCTATTAGCCTGAATGATTTTTGGCCCAAAAAATTGATAAGGGGAGGCCAGCCCCCCTCATTAATCACTTAATAAGTCTCTAAATGTGAGATCTAACGTTAAAACCACTTGATCTTACCGGATCTAATGAATATCTATTAGCCTGAATGATTTTTGGCTAAAAATATTGATAAGGGGGGGCCAGCCCCCCCCTCATTAGTCCATGTATACACCCAATGGGCCAGATTCAGGTAGATCAGAGCATCTTTGCTCTGGAGTAACGCATCTCATTTACGTTACGCTGCAGAAATTTTAGGAGCAAGTGCTGTTATTCATGAAGCACTTGCTCCTAAAGTTGCGGCAGCGTATCGCAAATGAGCCGGCGGAATTCAAATTGGGCGGGTACGGGGCGCGTATTATTTAAAATAAGCGCGATCCCGCAGCGAACGTACTGCGCATGCATCGAGTGTCAATGCATCCAAGTGCGCATGCTCCAAGTTCTGTCAGTGAACGTCAATGACGTCACGTCCCCATTCATGAATGTTTTACGCAAACGACGCGATTTGTTTTTTTTCCGACGCAATGACGACGGCTATACCTAACATAAGATATTCCACTAGGGGGCTGCTTTATCTATACGCCGCGTATCGCTTCCGGAAACGTCGTAAAGTCACTGCGTCGCGCCCGAAAAAGATCGTGAATTGCCGATTTCCGCTCATTAACATATTTTTTGAGCGTAAATCGGCGTGAACGCCCCCGGCGCCATTTTTAAGTTGAAGTAACGATGCGATGGCGAAATTCAATTACGCCGATCGCATCGGAACTCCAACCCGGCGTTTCTTGTTTTCTGGTTACAGAAAACAAAAACGCCGGCTTAAAGTGACAGTTAGGCTGGCGGATTCCATTGATCCGCCAGCCTAACTCTACCTGAATCTGGCCCAATATCTGTATTTGTATGTGGAATATCTCTGAAATGACGTCAGATCTAACGTTAAAACCACTTGATCTTACCGGTTCTAACGAATATCTATTAACCTGAATGATTTTTGGCCCAAAAAATTGATAAGGGGGGGGCAGCCCCCCCCTCTAACCTGATCTAACAAAGATCTAACAAACTGCATAAAAAAAGTCAGATTTTTTTATATGGGGGGGCTAACCCGGCAGGGGTGCGCGGAGGAGGGTTTATAGAGACATTTGGGGGAAATTTCTTCCCTGGAGGGGCCAAAACACCTCACCAGTCACAGGCCCGAATCCCCCCAATAACTCAGAATGTCGGGGTGTCACAGGAAGTGAGGGGGAATCTACCCATTGGGGACATAGACAGGGATTATACCTTCCTCCATCCACTATAGAATGGGGGTTTGTACAACGCTCTCCAATGTTACCGGCATTCCCGGGAAACCCCCACATTCCACCTTGTTGCTAGGATACGACAACCGATGTCTTCTACATCACAGGGAGGGGGCGTCCCGCCCACAAGACAGGACATGGGGGGTACTAACAGGGAGTTATTTGTCCAGGAATCTGAGGGTCCAACTGGAACCGGATCCCTAATGACCATCATACAAGGCTGGACTGATAACTAATTGTCTGTGGAGACCCCGGACCTGCACAGAGGGGTCCTAATCTTCAATAACTTCCACCCATCCCCCTGGACCCCCCATCCCCCAAGACCCCCGTCCTCCATCCTCTCAAGACCCCCCGTCTCCCACCCCCCAAGACCCCCCACCCCCCATCTCCCATCCCCCAAGACCCTTCATCCCCCAAGACCCCCTGTCACGGAAGGTCCCTGCATCCGGACCGAATGCTTCCGTCAGATACTGCTTCCCATAGTCTGGACATAGATACTGGATATTTCAGCTACCTTGAAACACACGAGACGAGACTTGTATGTGTGCCAAGTATGGAATGTTTAATAGGACCAAAACCACAATCTTATATACAGCAAAGAGGAGGCAACCAGAACAATAATCAACATGAACTAATTATCTAATCAGTAGCTAGACATTTCGGCACTGCATAGCTTGTCAAGCTCCCCTGAACATAATTGACATGCTAATTCTTTACACCTGACAGGAGACTCAGGCGCCGTACACACGGCCGAGGTTCTCGCTGAAAACCAGCGAGAACCTCGCTGGAATGCACATTCCAGCGAGGACCTCGGCCGTGTATACGGTCTCAGCGAGCTTCCCGTCGGGAAGCCCGTCGAGCCGAAATAGAGAGCACGCTCTCTATTTCCTCGACGGCCCGCCTGGAAGAATGGCTGGTTGCCATTCCCGACGGGCGGGTCGCCGAATTCGACGGCCGGGAGAGAACCTCGACGGGCGGAACGATGTGTTCTGCCCGTCGAGGTTCTCTGCCGTGTGTACGGCGCCTGACTCTATTGTAGTACAATATACAAAAGAGAGTCAATTAGCTGGAGAAGAGGGCATTAGCATTTACAGTATGAAAGAGTCACTCTACAATTAACCCTTTGAGTTCAGAATTAACAACTTTAAAATAGCCCTACAGATATCTCAGAATATAATGTGGATAATCCATACCTAATAATCCTATCTCAGATAGTCCAAGATATCATTCTTCCATTCATCCTATGGCCCTAGTGGTCATAGGATGATTTTAGATAGGAGAATCTGAGTCTGTCACATTTCTCCCCCATCAGAAGACGACTAACAAGGTCCCAGATCTCCACCTGGTCTGGACATGTGTTAGTCGGACAAGGTGAACTCACATAGTCTGTCCGCATGACCTCCAATCTTGGCTGCAAGGAGTAGTTGACACCAGAAGAGGGAACCCCAAACGGGTTGACTCCAAAGTTAGTCAGTAGTTCCGGTCCTCCAATGCTGGTATCCATACCGTACCCCAAATAAATTGCTCCAAACAGAGCATTACTAACCCCGCCAACCTCTGCCTCTCTCAGAGAACATGTCTGCCGCTGGGGAGAGGCCTGGACTAGCCCTTCTCCCTGGAGTCCTTCAGCTGTCCCATCTCATAGAATTTATGATATCATTTCTTAGTCACCCTATGGCCCTATTGGACATAAGGTGACCCTAGACATAGGAGAATCTGAGTCTGTCACACCCCCCATCTCACACCCCCCAAGACCCCCCATTCTCCCAAGACCCTTCCACCCCCAAGACCCTTCATCCCCCAACACCTCCCATCCCCAAGACCCCCCATCTCCCACCCCCAAGACCTCCCATCCCCCAAGACCCCCATCTCCCACTCCCCAAGACCCTTCACCCAAGACCCCCCCATCTCCCAAGACCCCCCCCATCTCCCACCCCCCAAGACCCCTTATACCCCAAGACCTCCCATCCCCCAAGACCCCCCGTCTCCCATCCCCCAAACCCTTCACCCAAGACCCCCCCATCTCCCACCCCCCCAAGACCCTTCATCCCCCAAGACCCTTCATCCCCCAAGACCCCCATTCCCCACCCCCCCAAGACAACCCGCTCTCCTCTCTCACCATTCTCTCTGCGCTCTCCTCTCTCCCCGCTCTCTCACCGTTCTCTTCACGCTCTCCACTCTCCTCTCTCCCCACCCTCCACTCTCCTCTCTCCCGCTCTCTCACCGTTCTCTCCGCGCTCTCCACTCTCCTCTCTCCCCGCTCTCTCACTGTTCTCCCTCCACTCTCTTACCATTCTCTCCGCGCTCTGCACTCTCCTCTCTCCGCACTCTCCTCTCTCCGCGCTCTCCACTCTTCTCTCTCCCCGATCTCCACTCTCCTCTCTCCCCGCTCTCTCACCGTTCTCTCCGCGCTCTCCACTCTCCCCGATCTCTCACCATTCTCTCCGCGCTCTCCACTCTCCTCTCTCCCCGCTCTCTCACCGTTCTCTCCACTCTCTTCTCTCCCCACTCTCTCACCGTTCCCTCCGCGCTCTCCACTCTCCTCTCTCCCGCTCTCTCACCGTTCTCTCTGCGCTCTCCACTCTCCTCTCTCCTCTCTCCCCGCGGGGACACCGGGCCTCCATCTGGGGCAGGAAACGGGGACACCGCGCCTCCATCTGGGGCAGGTAACAGGGACACCGGGCCTCCATCTGGGGCAGGTAACGGGGCCACCGGGCCTCCATCTGGGACAGGTAACTGGTTCACCGGGCTTCCATCTGAGGCAGGAAACGGGGACACCACGCCTCCATCTGGGGCAGGTAACGGGGACACCGGGCCTCCATCTGGGGCAGGTAACGGGGACACCGGGCCTCCATCTGGGGCAGGTAACGGTGACACTGGGCCTCTATCTGGGGCAGGTAACAGGGACACCAGGCCTCCATCTGGGGCAGGAAACGGGGACACCGGGCATCCATCTGGGGCAGGTAACGGGGACACCGGGCCTCCATCTGGGGCAGGAAACAGGGACACCGGGCCTCCATCTGGGGCAGGAAACTGTGACACCGGGCCTCCGTCTGGGGCAGGTAACGGTGACACCGGACCTCCGTCTGGGGCAGGAAACGGGGACACCGGGCCTCCGTCTGGGGCAGGAAACGGGGACACCGGGCCTCCGTCTGGGGCAGGAAACAGGGACACCGGGCCTACATCTGGGGCAGGAAACGGGGACACCGGGCCTCTATCTGGGGCAGGAAACGGGGACACCGGGCCTCCATCTGGGGCTGGAAACGGGGACACCGGGCCTCTATCTGGGGCAGGAAATGGGGACATCGGGCCTCCATCTGGGGCAGGAAACGGGAACACCGGGCCTCCGTCTGGGGCAGGTAACGGTGACACCGGGCCTCCATCTGGGGCAGGAAACGGTGACACCGTGCCTCCGTCTGGGGCAGGAAACGGGGACACCTGGCCTCCGTCTGGGGCAGGAAACGGGGACACCGGGCCTCTATCTGGGGCAGGAAACAGGGAAACCGGGCCTCTATCTGGGGCAGGAAACGGGGACACCGGGCCTCCATCAGGGGCTGGAAACAGGGACACTGGTCCTCTATCTGGGGCAGGAAATGGGGACATCGGCCTCCATCTGGGGCAGGAAACGGGAACACTGGGCCTCTGTCTGGGGCAGGTAACGGTGACACCGGGCCTCCGTCTGGGGCAGGAAATGGGGACACCGGGCCTCCGTCTGGGGCAGGAAACGGGGACACCGGGCCTCTGTCTGGGGCAGAAAATGGGAACACCGGGCCTCGGATTTAGGGAAGACTCTTGTCTGACATTCGGAGTTCGTTACAACCATCTAATCCCATCAGGACGGGGAGGGGGGTGGGGGGGATTGGAGGTGCAGCTGTTCAGCTCTCGGCTGCTGGAACAAATGTGTTTTACAAATGAAAATCCAAGATGTGGATTTGGGGCTCCTGGAGGCAGGAGATGTGAGCCGCCTCGATGTTCCTCCGGCACAGGGCACTGAGGGGGGGTGAGGGGCACTGGTGGGGGCTGAGGGGCACTGAGGGTGGGGGGGACTGAGGGGCACTTAGGGTGGGGGGGTGAGGGGCACTGGGGGGGCGGAGGGGCACTGAGGGGGGTGAAGGGGCACTGGGGGGGGGCTGAGGGTCACTGAGGGGGGGCGGAGGGGCACTGAGGGGGATGGAGGGGCACTGAGGGTGGGGGTGAGGGGCACTGGGCGGCGGTATAGAGCCAAGTGGGGAAAACGTGTCAGCGAGGAATGACCGACGCGTGCGGCTCCATCCCAAGAACATTCCATTTTGACAGACAGATGTGTCACAAAACTGATGGAAGGATCCTCCTGTGGCCCGGGATTCACTATAATGGCCCTTTCCCCGATCCACATGTTTGTATGTAGCACTCGGATGTTTGGACGGCACCTCGTGGCCCCCGAATTCCTCGGGGGGAATGGTGCGTATAGCAGAAGTGAAGGAATGACCAGACAGGTTCTCTTTATTACCCATCCGGGTGAAAACACTGAACTGGTGAGAGGAGAGAAGAAGGAGAGTCAGGCGATGAGGACAGTCCGGCTCCAACGTGTAACATTTCTCTGCCCCACCCCCGCCGGAGTGGCTTCAGTGAACCCGGACTAGGGTGACCACATTTCCAAACTACCATTCAGGGACCCCCCCCCCCAAACATCAGCTTGTGGTGTAAAAAATCACAGCACAGTGATTGGACACAAGAGGCGGGATTTATGATTTCTCCAATCACAAGCAGGGGGCAGGGATTCCCGGTCAGGACAAGTACTGTCAGTGAGTAAAGCGGTGATGATGACGAAGAAGACCCAGAACCAATGGCGTCTACCCCATAAATACCCTCCCCCAGCATGCACAGCGAGGACAAACCCTCCTGATTTGCTGCTGGGAAGAGCACCCAAACCTTGACTCCACTGCCACCTGCAGCACCGGGGCTGGAAGAACACCCCAGTACAACAGAATGGACTCACAGCACAGCCAATCAGACAGAGACCCAAATCTAACATCTTAAAAGAGCTGAAATGACTGTTTACAGGGTATATATATATATATATATATATATATATTGTGACAGGGTACACGATTGTATGTACACCAGTGAGAGACTGGAAAACTCAGCGTTCCCTGCCCTGGAAGGGGTTAAGCCTGGCCAGCAGGTAAAACCTCCTCTCTTCCCCTATTAATTAACACTCACCTGGTAAGGAAGTGGGAAGTGAGAGCTCAGTGTGAGAGGTATGCTGAGCTGGACGGACAGGTTGGAAACTGTCTGCATTGAAGGAACAAGGTCTGTCACAGATTTGTTTATTTGGACTGTTATTCTGTTTGTTTTATACTGGAGGCTGGAATAGCCCCTCCAGTACAGTGTAGTGAGGGACACTACTGTCAGTTAGCCTCCTAAATTGGAGTAGGCCATTTTGTTTTGTATTATTTATTTTGAGTGCAATAAAGCCGTATTTATTGCTTAAGATCAGCGACTTTGCTGCATTACATTATCGCTATTTCTACGACTTTGTCACAATTATATATATATATATATATATATATATATATGAGAGATGAGGGGTATAGAGACATCATAGTGAACTGATTCCTTCTAAAAAGGATTAAAATAGATAAAAATCAATCATATAATGTACCTGCAGTTCTAGTTTTGTTTTTGCATGTTGTTTCCTGCTTCTGTGATGTACAGGGCATTGATGGTTTGGAAAACGAAACTGATTGGTGCTAAGGGGTTTTAGACAATCATATAATGTACCTGCAGTCAGGAGCGGACTGACAACTCATGGGGCCCCCGGGCAATAGAAGATTATGGGGCCCCCGGGCTTACAGATGGCCACCACGCCAGGTGGCAGTACAGTGGCGGGGCAGCTAAAATCTCTGGATTTTCACATCAAAAGCATGTAGGTTTTGGACATATCAGGGACATATGTAAAAAAAAAAAACACAGATTTTTACATACTGTCCCTGGTTTTAATGAGCCTGGCAACCCTGATGGGGCCCCCTAGTGACATGGGGCCCTCGGGCAGTGCCCGAGTTTCTCAATTGTCAGTCCGCCCCTGCCTGCAGTTCTAGTTTTGTTTTTGCATGTTGTTTCCTGCTTCTGTAATGTACCGAGCCAATACAGGGCAGTGATGGTTTGGAAAAAGAAACTGATTGGTGCTGAGGGGTTTTAGACACACAGTAATCACACCTCCTTGATTAGTGACCACAGAGCGAAGCTCCCAGTACTGTGGTGATCAGGAAACAGACAACCAGGAAGTGTGGAGGTCAGAGAAGGATTACAGCAACTTGAGAGCAAAAACCAACAATGAGGACATGAAAACAGCACTGCATTAATGTAAAGGAAGCTATTAAGGTAAAAAACCCTTTACCAGATCAGAGTTCACCTAACACTCCCATCCCCCTCTAAATGTAAATGTCACCGGTACTGGGAGGTCACCAGGCGCTACATGTACATAGATAGCCCCGCCCATGCGCTACATGTACACGGCCCCGCCCACACACTACATGTACATAGATTGTGAATGGACTTTATAGCCCCGCCCACACATCGCTGTTCTTAAAGCGGATGGTTCACAAAAAAGAAAATATTAAAAGCCAGCAGCAACAAATACTGCAGCTGCTGACTTTTAATATTAGGACACTTACCTGTCCTGGAGTCCAGCGCCGTCCGCAGCAGACGATGAGCGATCGCTCGTCTCTCTGCTGTCCCCCGCTCCATCCACGGTGAGGGAACCAGGAAGTGAAGCGCTGCGGCTTCACTGCCCGGTTCCCTACGGCGCATGCGCGAGTCGCGCTGCGCCCGCCGATTGGCTCCAGCTGTGTGCTGGGAGCCAAATGTTCCCAGCACACAACGGGGGACGGACGGGATGTGATGCAATGCCCGTCTTTTGCCCGTGAATGCTGGGCCGGAAGTGGGTGCAGATACCTGTCTATTTGCACCCCCCTCCCCCCTGAAAGGTGTCAATTGTGACACCGGAGGGGGGGAGTGTTCGGATCAGCGGATCTTCACTTTAGGGTGGAGATCCGCTTTAAAATACAACTTTGTTTATTTAACCACTTCCATACTGGGCACTTAAACACCCTCCTTACCAGACCAATTTCCAGCTTTCAGGGCTCTCACATTTTGAATGACAATTACAACATTGTATCCAAATTATTTTTTTATCCATTTTTTTTCATACAAATAGAGCTTTCTTTTGGTGGTATTTGATCACCTCTGGGATTTTTATTTTTTGCGTATGGGGCCTGAGACTTTTTCACTGCCTGGCCACATACAGAGGCCCAACGTGCAGGGAGCATAAATTTCACATCTAACTAGTTGACAACCTATTACACTTTTGAAGGCCCTGGAACACCAGGACAATGGAATTACCCACAAACTGACCCCATTTTGGAAAGCTAACACCCCAACGTATAATCTGAGGCATAATGAGTCTTTTGAACGGTACATTTTTTTTCAAGACGTTTTTGGAACATGTGGAAAAAAATGAAAACGCAGTTTTTTTTACACAAAGTTGTCCGTTTTATAAGATATTTCCAACACATAGCATTTAGATGGCAAAAATGACACCCCAAAATACATTCTGCTGAGCAAAGCGTAAACAAAAGATTACCTGTGGTAATAATAGCGCAGTTCTACACAGCAGAATAGCACTGGTTCAGGCAGCAGGCAGGGACTTGGTCAGCAACGGCATACACAATTGTCCAGGCAGGGATACTGTCCCGTCGGGGTAAGTGGAGGTGGTCAGTTCATGCAACAGGCAGAGGCATGGTGGCATAGGTCCTACAGGCAGCAGGCAGAAGGAGGGCCTCGTTCAGGACAGAATGGGGACAGGGGTGGAGGCTTCTTCCACCCAAATTGTTAGATTTTAAATTTATTACTTTTTATGTGATAAAAGTTTCTGAGAACAATATTTAAACGTGGCCATTTTGAGGTAGCTTTGAGGACAGAAGAAGGTCAGTTGGTGTGTAGGTTTTTTTGGAGTTCCACGTCAAGACAATGGGAGGAGATGTATTGCTTAATATATACAAGTGGGTGTTACGTTTGAGACAGAAGCTTGTCACCTTTCTTGGAGCTATTCCAAAAAGAAATTGTGCTGAGCATGGCTTTTAAACAGTATAAAACACACGTGGTGTGAGTAGCTAGCTAGGAAACTCTGGGGTCACGACCCTACAGAGAGATGGAGGTAGGAGGCCCCACCATGCTGGAAGGCTCTCCCAGGACACAGATCGCACCATCTTAACATCCATCTTCCTCCTTCTGAAACATTCTGATGTACCATCCTGCCATGTTTTACCAGCTGCCAAATATGTAAGCATTGACTGTTTGCTTGTCCTGTCTTTGAAAGAATAAAACATCGTAATAAAGAAAACCTATGTCTGTATATTGGGAACGACGCCTGGGGAGAAGGAGAGTTTTTGACATATCGCATGACACGTGTTAGAGGAAATGTCCCCTCGTCTGTCTATCAAAATGCCTTCTCTCCCCCAACCTTTTAACACAAATCTCTTTGAAGCCTCCGGGCAACCAGGCCCTAATCTAGGATGAGAAAACAAAAAAAATAGTTTTCTTCATCTAGAAAAACTTTTCTGGAGCCCCTCACATATGTGAGACCCCTGTGTTGTAACCCACTAGTCCAGTAGCAGGGTACAAGATCAGTCCAAGAGGCAGGCAAAGGGCATGGTCAAACAGTCCAAGGTCAGTTCCAGATCAGGCAGAGGCATTACAGAATCGTTGGGCAGAAGAGTGGTCGAAAAACAGTCCAGGATCAATTCCAGATCAGACAGAGGTATTACAAAAATCATTAGGCAGAAGCGTGGTCCAATAACAAGCCGGGGTCAGTTACAAAGCAGGCAGTGACATAAGGGGTGTGAAGGTGTTTGAAGGCAGGAACGGAGGATTACATTTACCATACTAAACTAATAATTTAGTTTAGTATGGTAACGGCGAAAACAGTTACACAGAGGCCTGTTGGGAAGGACACTGGGAACAATAATAAACTGTGTCTCGTCTGAATCCTTCACTGGTACACACCTTGCATCTTTTTTGACCTTGTCGGCCTGTTGCTGTGAGAGGAACTTTATCTGGGAAGTGCCGTTAGGAGAGTCGACTTGGAACATCTGATCGGATGTTTTGGGGTAGGTCAGTCTGGAATATCAGGGTAGTGGTGATTTCCTCCTGGTAGCCAAGGAAGGTTAGGGGGTTTTGGGTGGACTTGCGGTAAATAATATAGGAGTTGTAGACGGCCAAATGAAAAAAATAAGTTGCTACTTTTTTGTACCAATGGTACGTGCGCCTTGTGGCAAGGTATGGTTCCAACATTTGGTCGTTTAAGTCGACTCCCCCCATGAACGAATTGTTGTCCTGGATGCAGGTGGGCTTTTGGATGGTGGTGCCACGCCTTCTGCGGGTTTCCACAAAGGAATTATTGTGGATGGAGGACAACATGTATACGTCTCTTCTGTCCCTCCACTTCACTGCCAGAACCTCCTTGTTGCGCAGACTTGCCGATTCCCCTTTCCTCAGCGTTTATTTACAAGGCTTTGAGGAAAGCCCTTCCTGTTCTTTCTGGCGGTGCCACATGCTGGGGTCTACTTCTGATGAAGGTTGTGGAACAGGGGAAGAGACATATAAAAGTTGTCCCTGTACAGGTGGTATCCTTTATCCAGGAGGTGGTTGATGAGTTGCCAGACAACTTTTCCACTTGATCCCAAGTAGTTTGGGCAATTGGGGGGGATTCAGCTGGGTGTCCTTCCCTTCGTAGACCAAGAAGGAATACAGGTACCCTGTGGCTCGTTCACAAAATTTTATAAACCTTCACCCCATAGCGGGCCCTTTTGCTGGGGATAAACTGTTTTATTTTAAGTCGGCCACAACATTTAACATGGGACTCGTCTACACATATGTTTTGTTCCGGGTATATATTTGGGGGAATAATTCTGAAAAATAATCTAATAAGGTGCGAATTTTGAAAAGCATGTCAAAATTTGGGTGATTTCGGGGAAGGCACTGGATGTTATCGTTGAAGTTGAGGAACCTAATGATCATGAAGTATCTGGTTCTGGGCATTGTTGCAGAAAAGATTGGCATATGATAAATGGGGTGTTTTGACCAGAAGGAATGCTTTTCGTTTTTTGGGTTGAGTCCCATGCAAAAGGTGAGGCCTAAAAAAAAAACTAAACTCCTCCACCGTAAGGTCTCTCCAATTGAAGGGACTGGCATAAGAAGATGTGGGATTGTTGGTGATAAATTGTTGGGCATATAAGTTGCACTGGGCCACAATGCTAGATAGCAGTTCCTCAGTAAAAAATAAATCAAAAAAATGTATTGGGGAAAAATTGTCCGTGTTCACCTGGACTCCTGGCTGGGCAGTCAAAGGGGGAATGTTGGCTTCTCCGGAATTTGGAGGAAGCCACAGGGGGTACTGAAGGGCATAGGGAAGGCTGGCATAGGTCCTTGGCCTTTGTTGCCGAGGTACTGCGGTGCTGGTGGATGGCACTTCGGTGCTGGTGGATGGCATGTCAGTGCTGGTGGATGGCATGTCGGTGCTGGTCGATGCCACTGCCTCCTCACCAGAGCGCCTTCTTTTGGCGGGCCGACTATCTTCCCCCTGTCACTGATCCACTAGTGTAGACTGGCTCATAGTCTACATCGGAATCCGAATGGGAATTGGAAGAAGAGGGCTCCCCATTGCTCTCGTCAGGCGCTGAAAGAATTTGATATGCCTCCTGTACGGAAAAACGTCGTCTTGACATTGCTGGCGACTTCACAGGTGTGTGTGGCATAGATGTGCACTGAGGCGGCACAGATGGGCAGAGATGGGTACTGAGGTGGCAGAGAAGGGTACTGAGGTGGTGGAACAGATGTACACCGATGAGGTGGCACTAATGAGGCGACACAGGTAGCACTAATGAGGTGGCACAGATGTGCGCTGGGGTGCCATAGGTGGGCACTGATGGGGTGGCACAGGTGGGCACTGATACGCACTGATTGCAGATGTGCACTGATTGCAGATGTGCAGAGGCGGCAGATGGGCACTGATCACAGGTGGTACTGGTGGCACAGGCGGTACTGGTGGCACAGGCGGTACTGGTGGGCACTGGTGGTACTGCTGGCAGGGGACATGGCCAGCACAGCACAGAAAAGGGGCGGACGAGAAAACACGGCGGCTCAGAGAAGTAGAGCCGCGTTGCGGCTATACAAACTTGTACGGCCGTCAGCAAGTGGTTAAATATCTTTATAAAAGATTCTTTATACATTTATAATCATCTGATGAAACACGTGATGACAAATTGTATCGATCGTATCGAGAACGACGAGTCCTGGATGGACGAACCATGTTCCAGATCCTTCAATGTACTTAATGGTGTGCAGAGTGACCCGCGACATCCGCTCCACCTGAGACCCCCGACATCCGCTCCACCTGAAACCCCCGACATTCGCTCCACCGCCGCGTTGGGTCAGGAGGGTGGAAGGCAGTGAGCGAGGCGTTGGGTCAGGAGGGGGGAAGGTGGTGAGCGTAGGCTCAGAAGGGGAGGAATGTTGTGAGCACGGTGCTGAGCGCGGCGTTGGGTCAGGAGGGTGGAAGGTGGTGAGCACGCTGGTGAGTGTTGGGTCAGGAGGGTGGAAGGTGGTGAGTGTTGGGTCAGGAGGGTGGAAGGTGGTGAGTGTTGGGTCAGAAGGGGGGAAGGTGGTGAGTGTTGGGTCAGGAGGGTGGAAGGTGGTGAGCATGCTGGTGAGTGTTGGGTCAGGAGGGTGGAAGGTGGTGAGTGTTGGGTCAGGAGGGTGGAAGGTGGTGAGTGTTGGGTCAGGAGGGTGGAAGGTGGTGAGTGTTGGGTCAGGAGGGTGGAAGGTGGTAAGTGTTGGGTCAGGAGGGTGGAAGGTGGTGAGCGTGGTGGTGAGTGTTGGGTCAGGAGGGTGGAAGGTGGTGAGTGTTGGGTCAGGAGGGTGGAAGGTGGTGAGTGTTGGGTCAGGAGGGTGGAAGGTGGTGAGTGTTTGGGTCAGGAGGGTGGAAGGTGGTGAGCGCCGCGTTGGGTCAGGAGTGTGGAAGGTGGTGGGCGCCGCGTTGGGTCAGGAGGGTGGAAGGTGGTGAGTGTTGGGTCAGGAGGGTGGATGGTAGTGAGCGTGGTGGTGAGTGTTGGGTCAGGAGGGTGGAAGGTGGTGAGTGTTGGGTCAGGAGGGTGGAAGGTGGTGAGCGCCGCGTTGGGTCAGGAGTGTGGAAGGTGGTGGGCGCCGCGTTGGGTCAGGAGGGTGGAAGGTGGTGAGTGTTGGGTCAGGAGGGTGGAAGGTGGTGAGCGTGGTGGTGAGTGTTGGGTCAGGAGGGTGGAAGGTGGTGAGTGTTGGGTCAGGAGGGTGGAAGGTGGTGAGTGTTTGGGTCAGGAGGGTGGAAGGTGGTGAGCGCCGCGTTGGGTCAGGAGTGTGGAAGGTGGTGGGCGCCGCGTTGGGTCAGGAGGGTGGAAGGTGGTGAGTGTTGGGTCAGGAGGGTGGAAGGTGGTGAGCGTGGTGGTGAGTGTTGGGTCAGGAGGGTGGAAGGTGGTGAGTGTTGGGTCAGGAGGGTGGAAGGTGGTGAGCGCCGCGTTGGGTCAGGAGGGTGGAAGGTGGTGAGCGCCGCGTTGGGTCAGGAGTGTGGAAGGTGGTGGGCGCCGCGTTGGGTCAGGAGGGTGGAAGGTGGTGAGCGCCGCGTTGGGTCAGTAGGGTGGAAGGTGGTGAGCGCGGTAATGAGTGCCGCGTTGGGTCAGGAGGGTGGAAGGTGGTGAGTGTTGGGTCAGGAGTGTGGAAGGTGGTGAGCGCCGCGTTGGGTCAGGAGGGTGGAAGGTGGTGAGTGTTGGGTCAGGAGGGTGGAAGGTGGTGAGCGTGGTGGTGAGCGCCGCGTTGGGTCAGGAGGGTGGAAGGTGGTGTGTGTTGGGTCAGGAGGGTGGAAGGTGGTGAGCGCAGTGATGAGCGCCACGTTGGGTCAGGAGGGTGGAAGCCTCTTGGTGGATTTTTCTGCCCACACTGGCACCACCACATTTTCTTGGTTGTCCTGGATGTGTGACATGAAATATTTCCTCCTTCATCAGATGAAATCTCGGAAATCTGACCCCAGTGTTTGTGTTGTGAGGGCCGCGGGTCCTACGTGTGTCACCGCCAAGGGGCCACGCGGAGGATTATTCTGCTCTGACAGGTGGTCTAAGACTATTTTTATCCCTCGCCATCTCATGGGAAATCATTAGCACAATCCCCTCCCTCCATCAGATCTTCCATCCTTCCACTCATAGTCATCCATATCTGTGAGCCCATCCTCCACCTGTACCCCAACACCCCAGGTGGTCAGTGTGCCCTCGGGCAGATCCCTTGGAACATGACAAAGGGCAGGATTCCGGTGATCAGAGGGATCATCTTATGAAGACACATTTGAGTCTCTGACCCATCGGGGGGCCATTGCTGCGCCGCTTCCTTCTCTTGTCATTGTGAAGCTGTAATTGGATCGCATTTCATTTTATGCCAAATATCGGCCGGCAGCAGCTGCCTGGAAATCTGGATAATCCCTCTGAGTGGCTGGATGAGATCCACGGATCAGGGAGGGCAGATCATCTTCTCTGTGAGACGGGAGGCTGCCCATTGCCTGGGGGGGGGGGGCTCTACAGTAAAGTATATCACGGGTCACATGTAAAGGAACGGCTCCATGTATTTCTGGGGCACCTCTTGTAGTTACATGGTATTGTTGGGTATTATTGGTGGTAGGTCATGCGTATGGAATAACGCCACATGAAACTGGATCTATATTTCTGGGGAACCTCTTGTAGTTACATAGTAATGAATGTACATGGAGTATGTTGTAGTTGCATAGTAATGAATGTACATGGAGTATGTTGTAGTTGCATAGTAATGAATGTACATGGAGTATGTTGTAGTTGCATAGTAATGAATGTACATGGAGTATGTTGTAGTTGCATAGTAATGAATGTACATGGAGTATGTTGTAGTTGCATAGTAATGAATGTACATGGAGTATGTTGTAGTTACATAGTAATGAATGTACATGGAGTATGTTGTAGTTACATAGTAATGAATGTACATGGAGTATGTTGTAGTTACATAGTAATGAATGTACATGCAGTATGTTGTAGTTACATAGTAATGAATGTTGGGGTGGACTGTGGTTGGCCGGAGTTGGGTGGACTGTGGTATGTGGTTGGCCGGAGTTGGGTGGACTGTGGTATGTGGTTGGCCGGAGTTGGGTGGACTGTGGTATGTGGTTGGCCGGAGTTGGGTGGACTGTGGTATGTGGTTGGCCGGAGTTGGGTGGACTGTGGTATGTGGTTGGCCGGAGTTGGGTGGACTGTGGTATGTGGTTGGCCGGAGTTGGGGTGGACTGTGGTTGGCCGGAGTTGGGGTGGACTGTGGTTGGCCGGAGTTGGGGTGGACTGTGGTTGGCCGGAGTTGGGGTGGACTGTGGTTGGCCGGAGTTGGGGTGGACTGTGGTTGGCCGGAGCTGGGGTGGACTGTGGTTGGCCGGAGTTGGGGTGGACTGTGGTTGGCCGGAGCTGGGGTGGACTGGGTGGACTGGGGTGGTGGGCCGGAGCTGGGGTGGACTGTGGTTGGCCGGAGCTGGGGTGGACTGTGGTTGGCCGGAGCTGGGGTGGACTGTGGTTGGCCGGAGCTGGGGTGGACTGTGGTTGGCCGGAGCTGGGGTGGACTGTGGTTGGCCGGAGCTGGGGTGGACTGTGGTTGGCCGGAGCTGGGGTGGACTGTGGTTGGCCGGAGCTGGGGTGGACTGTGGTTGGCCGGAGCTGGGGTGGACTGTGGTTGGCCGGAGCTGGGGTGGACTGTGGTTGGCCGGAGCTGGGGTGGACTTTGGAAGTCGGTGTTGGAAAGCACGTGGGGAAGTCTCCAGGAAGATGATGGTCTTCTTCAATCAGACTGGAGTCGGTCCAAATGCTATCCAAGGTACATTTTCCAGAAGAAAAGGGAGACGATGAGAGACGTTTGTGGTTTGGGGGTCACTTCAATGTACAGCAAGTTGTGGAGCTCGTGAGAGGCTGAAGAGGGGATTAAATGTACACAGTGCCGTAACCCAATCTCCTCCCACATCCAGAGAATACTGTCCAATGAAGAACTTAATCCCCCAATAAATATTACATTCTCCATACAAGCAACGCCTCAATCCCCCAGAAAACACATGTTTGGTTCTTACCCAACACTGGCAGATATCAGGTCTTCTGGGGACACGGGATAACATGTGGAGACGTCTCGTATATCCCAGACTGGATTACACTATGGAACTGAAGAATAAAGACTGTAACCCAACCATCGTTTGATGGTAATAGAAGGAAGGACCTGGAAGGTCTGACATCGAAGATTATACATGTATACACTATGCCCTATTATGTCAGAAGCCTCCTTTCAGCACCCTCCACGTTCTAGTAATCACACCATTGGAAGGATGTCATTATATTCCCTAATGATATCATATAAAATCCACCCACAGGACATAGCATAGAATCCTACACCATCCAACCTCACCACCAGAGGCCCGGCTCCAAAAGAGGCCGGCTCCACCAGAGGCTGACACCACCACACCAGAGGCCGGCACCTCCAGAGTCTAGAACCACCAGAGGCTGACATTACCAGAGGCAGCTCCACCAGAGGCCGGCTCCACCAGAGGCCGGGACCACCGCATATTATATAGCTAGCCTCTGGTGGTGTCGGCCTCTGGTGGTGAGGTTGAATGGTGTAGGATTCTATGCTATGTCTTCAGTTTGTGAAAGCAAGACTGCGTCATGGGAGGCCAGATATAGCCGCTCCGCCCATGTGCACGCTGGCTCCTACCAGCGCCACGCTGGCACGGCATAAGCAGAGAAGGGCTCTTAACGCAGACAATGAACACCACCCATGAAAGACGCCCATATTCCGCAAGCTAACCGGCTAAGATGGATAGACTCGTGCTCCCCAATATGAAGTCACACGTGAGGCAGGATGCATGTGCTGATGCGCTGTGGGCACTCGACCAACCCCCCAAACATCCCTCCTCCCAGAAGGGGGTGGAAGGGAGGGTGATGGGGAAGGGGCACACACTACCAGAGGCCGACACTACCAGAGGCCGACACTACCAGAACCCTTAGTATTCAAAATCCTAGAGTGAGAATTCTGCAAAGGACTTCACAGATAAAGATCGGAGTGTGAGAGGTGGAAGGTCCTCATCCGGGTGATGGTTCAGAGCCGGCATTTATGTGCACTCAACGATCTGCAATTACCGAATCCCTACACACTGCAATTCCAGCAATCATCTGATTACATGGTTGATGCCCCAGTTGAAGTCCCTCTATGACGAAACGCGTAGGGCTTGGTTTTGACCTTTTCTCATATTGCCCCCTTTTTTATATATTTTGTGATCACTTTTAATGTATACCTGTGGTTTTATTACAATAAAACCTATATTTTTTAACCTACACCATTGGGGCTGTGTTTTCCTTTCTCCCCCACATGCTGTTTGGAGTCTTCCACTTCCACCCACTCCCATTCCCCAAGGGGTTCTATCATCATCCCCCCCCTCATCCATTTGGGAGCAGACATCTTGGGATATCCGGGACACCATTCCAGGACACAGTGCATCCATGGCCCTCCACTGAAGATGTATCTTATTCTCATGCCCGATCGATCTGCTGTTGCTGCCAGGCAGATCCACGCCTTCTGGTAAGCGCATTCATATCTTTATTGCATAGACGTGCGCACAGGGTGTGCCAGGTGTGCCTGGGCACACCCTAATCACCTTGTGCAGTAGGGGTGTCAAATATAATCGGTGCATCGCGATTCGGGTGTACCCGATGCGATTCCGATGCATGCGACCTTGATAATCGATGCCCCGCCCCTCCCGGGAGAGTGCTCCGTTCTATGGTACCTTTTTGTTTTCAGCGCTCGTGTGACTGCCCGGCCCTCCTCTCTCCTACGGTCCACTCCGCTCTCTCTCCTGGCATCAGCCCCGCCCACTGACTAGAACTTCAGCTTAGTAGAGGATACTGTCTGTATATGCCGCTGACTGACTGCACGGCTTTCCTATCTCCACTCGGCTCTTGCGTCTCTCCTGGCATCAGCCCTGCCCACTGCCTAACGATTGGATCAGTAGAAAGGCGGGAGGGGCTGACGCCAGGAGAGACGTAAGAGCCGAGTGGACATAGGAGATAGGCGAGCCGTGCAGTCAATCACGTTAGCGCGGCATATACAAGCACTATCCTCTACTAATCTGAAGTTCTAGTCAGTGAGCGGAGCCGACGGAGACTGGAGAGAGGCGGGCAGTCAGTCACATTAGCGCGGGCGCTAATACATCCAAACGCTGAGAATTCCCGGCTGACAATGACGAGCTGGAATGGAGATCGGGGGGATGGTGAGCTGGCAGATCGCCCATCTCACTACAAGGCTGCAAGTTCCCTCCAATCATCCTCTGTGCAGAGCAGCATGTAAGTACAGAGGAGGAGGGGGGTGCTGTGATCCGGGGACACGGGGTACAGGCATGTATTGGAATCTGATGTACTGTCACCTGTGACAAGTCATTGTCACTGCAGGCAGGGACTGGGCTGTATGGAAGAGAAATATAGACCATCTCCTGTAGCATGTCCGCAGTCTCTGACCGTCTCCTGTAGCG
Source organism: Rana kukunoris (assembly GCA_029574335.1). Taxonomy (NCBI): domain Eukaryota; kingdom Metazoa; phylum Chordata; class Amphibia; order Anura; family Ranidae; genus Rana; species Rana kukunoris. The sequence goes on from JAJQKJ010002653.1 coordinate 334,139, forward strand.
TGTCCGCAGTCTCTGACCGTCTCCTGTAGCGTGTCCGCAGTCTCTGACCGTCTCCTGTAGCGTGTCCGCAGTCTCTGACCGTCTCCTGTAGCGTGTCCGCAGTCTCTGACCGTCTCCTGTAGCGTGTCCGCAGTCTCTGACCGTCTCCTGTAGCGTGTCCGCAGTCTCTGACCGTCTCCTGTAGCGTGTCCGCAGTCTCTGACCGTCTCCTGTAGCGTGTCCTCAGTGTTTAGACTTTGCTACGTGCAGGAAGTGTTATTGTGTGTTGTTTTTTTGTTTGGAGTACTTAAATATTTTTTTGATGAAAGCCAAGCGCACTTGCGCTGCAATCGTGATGCATCGTGGAATCGAATCGAATCGTGGCCTTGATAATCATAATCACATCGAATCGTGAGACCGGTGAAGATGCGCAGCCCTATTGTGCAGTGCAGATTTCCCCTTCTGCCCTGGCTTGTTCCTCTTCTCTCCCAAAGGCTGCTGCTGCTGGCACACATGGGAAGTTCAAAAAGGAGTGGGGGGGAAAGGGCCGGTAAATATATAATTTACCAGCCCCTTCCCTTTGTGAATGAGCACAGTTAGGCTGCATTCACACCTTTTAAGTAGGCGATTTGCGGCGTTTTATCCCGCAAATTGCGGCGACAAATTGCGGCGTTTTGTACCGCGATTTGCGGTGACAAAACACGTTGTTTTTAACCGCGTTTTTTTAACAGTCATTGTCGGCTATGCCGAACGCCGAAGCCACCCGATACGCGCGTCGAAAAAGGGTCCGGGACTTGTTTGAAATTCGGCGTTCTTTCGACGTACGGCGTTCTGTGTGGTGAACAGGCTCCATAGAGGATAATATAATTTCGACCCTCCAGCGTATTGTAACGTCGCGCTTTAGGCGTTAAAACGCCTAAGTGTGAATGGAGCCTAAGTGATAAAGTAAGCGGTACCATGTGTTTGGAGTGCACACCCTAATGCAATTGTTATTTTTGGTAGTGTTTGTTTATAGCACTAGTTCACTCATTCACTTCACCATTGTTTTTGTTTTTTCTACTTTATCACTGTTGCAATATAGTGACTATTAATTTATTATTTACTAAGAGAAGTTATTGTCTCTATGTTTTCACAGCGCTACATTTTTTCCTCACATCTGATTACATGACTGGATGGAATATACTTTGGTTGGGAATGGACTGAACATTCACAGTGCCTCAGGTCTTTACAATTGTACGTCACTCTAAATGTGCAGACTTTGTGCAGCTGCGCGGTGGGGCCAGGAACACTTAATGACACCCCACACACTCTGCTAATGTCTAATGTTCCCTTGGCCTGCTGGGAGAGCCTATATATTCGGGTGGAGTCAGGTGATCGTTGTTTTGTGCCCCCTGGATGGCTATCTAGGTGGACGTGTGTTGTATTGCCCGGGCTTCTACATAACTCCCAACTGTCCAGGATTTGGAGCAATGTCCCTATGTCTCTCATGTTGGTCTGATCCATAGAGTTGTATATAAAATGCACTTTTTATATTTCAAAAAGTGTTTCCCAGAGAAACTTTTTATCTGATTTATGAATTGTGGGCCCAGCCAGGGATCCAGCAGGGAAGCAGAGAAACACTTGCAGAGCAGTCTTGTGGGCCCAGCCAGGACCCAGCAGGGAAGCGGGTGGACACTTGCAGAGCAGTCTTGTGGGCCCAGCCAGGGACTGAGTAGAGAGGTGGGGTGACACTTGCAGAGCAGTCTTGTGTGTCAGGCCAGGGACCCAGCAGGGAAGTGGGAGGACACTTGCAGAGCAGTCTTGTGGGCCCAGCCAGGACTCAGCAGGGAAGCGGGGGGACACTTGCAGAGCAGTCTTGTGGGCCCAGCAGGGAAGCGGGGGGACACTTGCAGAGCAGTCTTGTGGGCCCAGCCAGGGACTGAGAAGGGAGGTGGTGTGACACTTGCAGAGCAGCCTTGTGTGTCAGGCCAGGGACCCAGCAGGGAAGCGGGGGGGGGGGGGGAAACTTGCAGAGCAGTCTTGTGGGACCCAGCAGGGAAGCGGGGGGGACACTGCAGCGAGGAGCGGGGGGGGACACTGCAGAGCAGAGTCTTGTGGGCCCAGCGGGGAGACGCTTGCAGAGCAGTCTTGTGGGCCCAGCCAGGGACTCAGCAGGGAAGAGGGGGGGGGGACACTTGCAGAGCAGTCTTGTGGGCCCAGCAGGGAAGTGGGGAGACGCTTGCAGAGCAGTCTTGTGGGCCCAGCTAGGACCCATCAGGGAAGCGGGGGGACACTTGCAGAGCAGTATTGTGGGCCCAGACAGGGACTAAAAAAGGGAGGTGGGGTGACACTTGCAGAGCAGCCTTGTGTGTTAGGCCAGGGACCTAGCAGGGAAGTGGGGGGGGGGGGGAACTTGCAGAGCAGTCTTGTGGGCCCAGCAGGGAAGCGGGGGGACACTTGCAGAGCAGTCTTGTGGGCCCAGCCAGGGACTGAGAAATCGGGTGGGGTGACACTTGCAGAGCAGTCTTGTGTGTCAGGCCAGGGACCCAGCAGGGAAGTGGGGACACTTGCAGAGCAGTCTTGTGGGCCCAGCCGGAAAGCAGGGGGGAGACACTTGCAGAGCAGTCTTGTGGGCCCAGCAGGGAAGCAGGGGGATACTTGCAGAGCAGTCTTGCGGGCCCAGCCAGGACCCAGCAGGGAAGCGGGGGGAGACACTTGCAGAGCAGTCTTGTGGGCCCAGCAGGGAAGCTGGGAGACGCTTGCAGAGCAGTCTTGTGGGCCCAGCCAGGGACCCAGCAGGAAAGTGGGGGGAGACACTTGCAGAGCAGTCATGTGGGCCCAGCCAGGACCCAGCAGGGAAGTGGGGGGAGACACTTGCAGAGCAGTCATGTGGGCCCAGCCAGGACCCAGCAGGGAAGGGGGGGGCACCTAAAGAGGGTATCACCATTAGGGATGAGCCGAACATACCCGCGTTAGGTTCGCACCAGAACGTTCGAACAGACCGCGGGTTCGCGCGAACATTTAGAACCCCATTGAAGTCTATGGGACTCAAACGTTCAAATTCAAAAACGATCATTTTAAAGACCAATATTCAATTTAATGTTGGAAAACGTCGTTCAGAACCTGGGTCTTGCCCCAGGGAACATGTATTAATGGAATTTTTTTTTTTTAAACGGCCGTTTTTTCCGGAGCAGCAATTTTAATGATGCTTAAAGTGAAGAAAATAAAAATTCTTTTAAATATCACACCTGCTGGGTGTCTATAGTAGTGGCACGTGTTTAGAAATGTCCCTGCACAACATGAGAGGACTATAAAAAAAAAAAGTAATTAATACTGCTTGCGCACGTGCTGTGTGGCAACAATGTCGAATATTTTAATGGTGGTGGGGGGCCATTATTGTTTTGTGAAAGAAAAATTTTAGAAAAAAGGGCACCCCTCAAACATACTGTAATTGGAGCGCAACAAGGAGCCACGTGCAAAGTATTGCATCAAAAATTGTTATTAGGGGCCCCTGTTAAACAGGGGCAGAAAAATTGGGCCTTGGGCACAACACAACACTGAAACCCCTCCCAATAACTCCAATTGGAGCACAACAAAGAGTCACGTGCAAAGTATTGCATCAACATTTTTTATTAGGAGCCCCTGTTAAACAAGGGCTGAAAAATTGTGCCTTAGGCACTGGTGGCGGAGCCCAGAAACACAACATTTTCTTACTAGCTATCAGCAAGAAAAGTGAGGAGGAGAAGGATATTCCATCAGCAGCATAAGAGGACAGTCACTCAGCATACGCAGTCTAAAAGGGATCTGACATTTCAACAAAAAA